>VDFB02109042.1:28044861-28218303 GCA_007258455.2 Sequoia sempervirens
AGCTAACTTTGGTACACATTGGAAAATCTCTAAGTGTTGGCGTAATTTGGGGAACCTACCGCCAAATATTCAAGGTTTAATCCTGAAGGAACAATGCCCTTATTTGATCCATGATAACTAATAATGCGATTTTATGGACCTTTTGGGGGGTCCACATTCTTGTCTTATGGGCTATGTGGACGGGTGTTAATGCTGAGGTGTCTTACAAGTGGCAAAATTTGAATAATGAGGCAAAGTCTATTTTTAAAAAGGCCATCACGAGGAATTATGGAGAGCACTTTATGATTAAGGCTAAGTTGGGTCGTACCTTACATAATCTCCTTTTGGGGATTGCGCAAAGCCTTCATATATCCATGAAGTTTTTTTATTTGAATTTTGATGTGACCAATAACTATGAGGTAAAGCTTTTAGTTGGTCCTATCCATTTTGTTAGTTTACCTCCTCTTCTAAAAGCTAGGATCTTAGGTTTATCTAAATTTGGCCTTGCGACCATCTTACTTTGGTTTATGCGCAATAACAACATGGAAGGCAAACTTTCCATTCCCATCATGTCCTGCTTAGCTAGTCGCAAGTTTTTGAAGATTTGCATTAATGAGATCGCCAAGATTGCCTTTAGGGATTTAACTCCTCAAGCGTGTGTTTTTGTACATAACTTTGATTGCCCAAGGTTGCATTGTTTGGCTTAAAATCTTAAGTGTGCGGGCGACCTATCACTTAACCATTTCCTCTAACCTTTTGCTCTCACAAGTTTTCTGGTTCTTCTGTGTGGGTGACATTATGGGTGGCGATAGGGTGCGAACAGAGCCTGACAACTGTGGCGAATTTCGCAAGGATCCGTTGGTGTGGCACATTTGTGTTGAAGGCGGGTTGGTGCCTTTGATGGAAAGTTTGGCAGGTCATGACCCTAGTCTTTTTGCATAGTTTGCAAATTCTTGGAAAGACAGAAGGGTAACTATGGGTGGTATTTCCTTTGAAGTGAACGAGGAGGTGATTGCGCAAGCGACAAGGCTGTTATGTACTGGTAAGAAGTATCCAAAGCATACTAAGTCCCAAGATAAGGAAAGTATGAATGCTTTCTTTGTGGGAAACGAGAAATCAGTTCATAACCAGTTAGGGTTTGAGAGAGAGGCTCTTCCGCAGCCTTGGGACCAGGTTTGCCTCACCCTAATGAAGTATGTGACCTTGGAAGGTAGATACAAAACCTATTATTTCTCACTTTTGTCTTTTAAATCACCTTCGGCACAAAATTTTGTTAAGCTTTCCTTTTTTCTTGCTTATGGATTTAGAAAGCTCTGTTGAAAAGTGTATCGAGTCTGTTGGCCTAAACACTAAGGATACTCCTCCCCTGCCGCTCCACCAAGGCCTCATTTTGAGGCTCTACCATTTCCATCTTGCGTTATGCCCGCCCAAACCCATTTTTGTTGTCTGTGTTGAGGAAATTGTTCCCCTAATTGTTGCCAATATCTCCCCCGCTGAGTTTGAAGGTCCCATCAGGAAAATCCCTCTCGTTACCGCTGAAAATCATAAGCCTAAACATGCTACCAAGAAGCTTAAAAGGAGTGCAGGAATTGCCTAGACTAGTGTTGCGGCTAGTCTCTGCGAGCTTAAGTCAGCCCCTACCAAGTCTATTGGCAAACCTAAAAAGAAAATTAAGGATGAAGGGAAGGGTTTGATGGAGCCTCCAACCATGGAAAACAAAGGAAAGAATGTTGTGGGTAGGGACTCTAAAGGGGACACAGCTGTTGCTACTACTATGGTGACTGGTGGTGAAAATCTCAACATCAAGAGGTCTGGTAGGATGGCTAAAAATATCAAGAAAGTGTGGGTTAATGACTTAGATATGGATGAGGAGCAGTCTGACAGCAAAGGTTGCAGGGATGAGGTGTTTGGGGAGGGTGAGGAGTATGTTGGAGGGCCCCACACTAATCCTGATTCTAGCCATGTGCATAAGGAGAATTCGGCCTCCCAGTCCTCAAACCCTCTGAATGTGGAGCATGACAATATTGAGAAGATTGTGGATTATGGGGAAGAGCTTCATGTGTTGTAGGAAAGAATGGGAAAGATGGACAAGAAATTCAGTGGCTTGACCCACTTCATGATCAAGTTGGTCCACTGTGTTACTAGCACCCTCTCTGTTGTGATGAAGGATGAAATGAACAAGAAGAATGCTGAAGAAGGCCAGGAATGGGTTGGGGATGATGTTGTAAATCTCCTTTCTCAGAACTGGGAAAATGTCAGTTAATCTGTTGTTGCTGCGTTGGTTGTCTGTCGGTTGTTGGTCTGTTGTATCTATTTTTTGGCTTAGTTTTTAATGTTTTTTGGTCTTGATCCTTTTTGGCCCTAGGGGCTCTCCGTGTAAAGGGTACATCACCCTGTAAATGCTGCTTACCGTATCAAAAACAATGTTCTTCCCCTCCCTCTACAAGGAAGTGGTGGGGTTGGTGATGCACAAAAAAGTAAACAAAAACCTCATCTAAAAATGAACCAATCCCATTAAACTCCATATGTAAGTTATGTTAATGGATGCTTGCTAGTCTATAAGTGATTTGATATTAGAAGGATCTATAAATATACCTTACCGCATATAACTGCAGAGGAATAAAAGGAACCCAAAGGTTATATACCTTCTACATTTATGCTGATCTAAGATAAATAAATGATTGACTATAAAAAATCAAATACCAAACTAAAGTAAATGAGCTAAGCCAAATATAAGACAAGTAATTGCTTAATTAAGGTTAGAGATAACTTAGCTCCTACACTGGGGTTGATGTGTTGTGTTATGATATGTCTATTGTTGCACTTTTGCAACTAGATTTGATTGCACACTTCAAATGTTTTTTACTTAATCTATCTTCAAGCCCTACAAATCAATTATACAAATTCATTATTGCAATCCCTTTCAAAAGTTGTGGTCATGTCCTAATTTTGCCACCCTATCTGAAAAATACACTCTTATATGTGTCTGTCACCTACTCCAAAATTCACTCCTTTGATTTAGAACTTGTGTTAGGTCAAGGCAATGTTAAGGAACACCTTTAGGCATTTATTTTGCTAGGGTTGAGGTTTTTCACTTCCTTTAGCCTTAGTCAAGCCCCTTTGCAATAGTTGTTCACAATGAGTAATGAAAAGATAAATTAATACTAAAATATAAGATGTTGAATGCAAGAATTTTCTTGATTTGAAAGTACTCTAACTGCTCTTGATGCTTGCTCTTAATGGATTCAAATGTGTCTGTGGATTATGTTAGAATTTCTTAAGGGTTTTCTTTAAATATACAATCCTAAGTGTTCAATTTGAAAGCTTTGCACTCTTGTCAACTAGCAATAGTCACCTTTTGGAATGTTATTCACTCCAAAAGGGTGAATTTGGGCATTGAATAAGGTACATGAAACTATACCAACAATTTTGTTTGGGGCAAGATTAGAATTGTGATTGGACCATTGAGGATAGATTGGCAAAATAATTTAAGATTAAGGTTGGGTTTTGTTAACTTGTGTGTTGCAATGCTCAAATTAGATATTAAGAAAACATATTTATTGATAAGGCTAAAGTAAATGAAAGACAATAGGGGAAAAGTGTTAATTATGCACTTCTCTACTCTATAATAACATACCCCACATACAACAACTCATAATAAAAGAAAATAATAATACTTGGAGAGCTTAACTTAAAACTTCTACTCTAAAAAAATGTAACACTAGCCTTAGGATTTCCTCATGCTCCCCACTTCAAGAATGGGTCATACTATCATCTAATAGTAACAAATATGAAACAATCTAAAAATTAACAAAACACACCATTCATGGGTCCTATAAACATTGTTGGGGCATTCATTAACCCAAAAGGTATCATTGTAAACTAGTAGTGTTTGTATTAACTATTAGCATAATTAGAATATCAAAATCCTCAATTCAAAGCTTTTGGCATCCTAACCTAGAATCAATCTTAGAGAGAACACCTTGACTTCTTTCATCTAGGGAAATAAGTTGTCAACACAATGAAAGGATTACAAGTGTTGGTATGTGGCGATTGATCATGTTGTGTTTAATATTTTGGTGACTTTGGTAGCAGCATTTCCCCCCCAAATCAATTTACGAGGGAGTGCAAGGGGGGAAGCTCCCATCCTGCAGGGTCGAAGGGGATCATCCCCTTGACAAAGGTCTGAGGATGGAGCCCATGGTGGGGTCTAGCGGCAACACCCCCAAAGCAAAAATTCCTCATTTCTAATAAAGGAGATTTGTTATTCTTTTTGCTTGTAGAATTATTCTATAATTACCAAAAACAAGCTTATTCTTGGCTGCAAATGTTATGTGATAGATTGAGTGTGAATGTGTATGAGCGCGCAACAACAGATTGTGTTGTGGGTGATTGTAATTGAGAAACTCTGTAACTCGCTATTTTGCTAGATAATAAAATCATGGTGGATGGTTGTTTTTGTGGATGTAGCCCACATTGGGTGAACCACATTAAATCTATGTATTGTGTAATAGTTTTTTTTTTTTTAATTTCTATTATTTGTATTTATAATTGAATGTTCTTTAATTGCTCTCGACCTGCCAGTAAATCCCAACATGTTCTTGACAATAGTTTTGTTTGGGCTATATATAATTAATCTAGGGATTTCATGACATGTTTATATTTTCACAAGATAACAAAGTCTCCCCATCATGATATATTGGTTTAGATGTGGCCTAGATCCAAAAGCTCCAACATTTAACTCCTAGCTCCTATGACTCAAGCGTATTCATTACAAATCTCTCCTTGACATTGAATCAGTATAGGTCAATCTCCCATTAGCAAGGTGACTAGTCTTGGCTCATTGGCAAACATATATGCAAACTCTCATAAGGTTGAGTAAAATAGAAAGTGAAACCCTCTACTCATTGTCAAAATCTTTACTAATTATGTTTGCATAGAACACACTCTTTTGAAGAATCATTTGAGATATATAGTGGTGAAAAATAATGATGCATGCATATGAATCAAAGTGATCCTCATTGGACAATTAACAACATCCAAACATTTCATTGTCTTCATATGATAATAATTCAATGGGTTTTATTTTAAGAACTTTATTTAACTTGAATTACCTTGGTGTGATATCCTTGGGATTTGTGTTGACGTGGACCTGCATTATGTAGTCGCTAGATATGGACTTGCCTTATAATAAATAATCAAGATATAAAATATGAAGCCACCTAATCTTTATAATGTTAGGGATGGTAAATGTCATCTATGTAATTAAAGCATACCTTATTGTTCATGTAATTTGTAAAGTAAACCAATTGCTTCTTTTAAACAACCACCTTTAACACATATTAATGTTTTTATATCTTAGTCTCTATAATATTCGTTTCTATTTAAGTGAAACTTTATTTGTTTATATTTTATCTTTTGCTTATTCTTACACATCATCTCCCCTCTAAACCAATAATTATTATTAAGAAAAAAATATTATTTAACAAAATTTTAAAAAATAACCAAGTCAAATAATTAAAACTTCAAACTCACTATCCAAATTAGCCAAAAATAAATAAATAGTAAACATAATTTAAAAAAAAAAACTTTTAAATTTTCTAATTATAAAATTAATTTTAATTAAATACTACATTTCACCAATAAATTTAGATTTAGTGTTCTTCCCATTAATATATGCTCACCATTTATATAAAACATAAGGCTTAAGTCTTTTCATAGAATTATTAAAATTAAAAATGTGTTTAATAAGTTTAGCATTAAGAAATAATTTAAATTTCTATTTAATTTTCATTGAAAAAATCTTCTTCAATATATAGAACATAAGACTTAAGTCTTTTCATAGAATTATTAAAATTAAAAAATGTGTATTAAAAATCCACATATATAAAGTAGATCATATATTCCTTATTGAATTCACTTTTCTTTATAATATCCTAAATCATATATATATGAACAGATTTAAAAAATGTAAAGTTTTACCTTATCTTGGTATGCATCTGCCTTATCCATAAATATGGTTTTAAAAAATGGGGAAAGGGACCTCCCTAGCCCTACGAAGAAGCAATGATGATAAGGCACTCTCCCCTTCCCAGGGCAACAACAATAAGGTATGATACAACCACTTCAATTCTTGTTAAATCGCAACCAGTAAATAGTGCATTATCGTGCCCTAAAGTTTTGCATACCTGGAGGTACAGCGCTCGAACCCCGACCGCTCCAAAATGCTGCAATTCCCGCGCTCCGTGCGCCAGGAGACTGCTTCTTCAAGGGCCCGGCTTGCTGCTGCTATCCACGACATTCTGTGGCTCAATACGGCCAGCTTTTGCAGAGGAAGAACAACAAACCCTAACCGCGAAGAGACTCGAACCCGTGACCTGCGACGAGCTCGAGATTACGAAGAAGGTATATTTGGACGTGGCAATCGACGGCGAAGCGGCCGGTCGCATCGTCATAGGACTCTTCGGCAACGACGTCCCCATAGGCGCCTCGCGGTTTGCGGAGCTGGCTGCTGGAAAGCGCGGCGTAGGATACAGGAAAAAGGAATTTGTGAAAATAACCCCTTCGTATATACAGAATGCCGGCATACGGTCCTATGGCGTAGATGCGGAAATTGCTAAGCGTAGCCTTTTGGCTGATGAGTTAGTGGAGGAGAGTGTGGGGTTGGAAAAGAGGTGCAAGGGCTCCAAGACTTTTGGAGGGGCAGTGAGTCTTATTGTAAGGGACCCTTCCAAACCCCCCTCACAAATAAAGTTGGTGGCCAAGGGGGGCAAACTTGAGGTACAAGAGGAAGAGGTGAAGCCGGATCCTAATGGTACAGAGTTTGTGATCGCAACTAAAAGTGTTTCCGAGTTGGAGGTTAGCAATTTGCTTGTTGGAAAAGTGGTGGATGGTATGGACGTTGTCGCTAAGATTGCTAATGTTAAGGCGGTGCAAGAGAACACAAAATCACCATATTTTCAGTTAGTATACAACTATCTTTATCTTGTTGTTTTCCTTTTGTAATTTTTAACTAACATTTTGTTTTAATTTTATAAGTTTATTCAACTTTTCACAAAGTCTCTCTTTATCTTTTATAACTTCGTTTTGAACATCGGTTTTGTTTTTCAAACTTTTAGAGAGCTAAGCTTCGACAAGTATATTTTTTCCCTTTGTTTAATGTTAACAATTTCTTCAACTTTCATATCTTAAACAAGTTTAAGATTTATCAAAGTGTCAATCTTCCTATACCTTAGTTTTGTTTTTTGATAACTTTCTTTGACTTTCATCTCTAATTATGTTTTAACAACTTTTTTTGACTTTGGCTTTGTTCTTATAGCTTGTAACAATTTTAGGCTTCAAGATCTATCTTCTCCCATGATTTTGTTAAAATTGCTTTAAAATTATATATTTTGTTTTCACCCTTTGTTTTGTTTGGTAGTTTTACAACCCTCAATTTTGTTCTGTATAATTTTTGACAATTTTAAGTTTCTGCAAGTACAATGTTTAGAAAAAGAGTTTTGAGATCATTAGTCTATGATTCATCATCAAAATGAATTTTAAAGTAATGTAACTTTTATTATTTGGACAAGGGAGAATAATTTGGATCCTAATAAGTGTTTATTGTTGAACGAGTTAGGGTAGCAAAGTTGATTGGTGATAAGAGAGCAATTGTGGCAGAAAGAGGATTCAACAGGCCCTATTCAAAAATTGTCATCACCAAATGTGGAGAGCTAGCATAGGAGATAATGGAGAATCGCACAAAATTTGCTTTAAGAATGCTTTCATTATAGGGAGTGATGTATGTATTGGAGGTATTCTTCATAATAGACTTGTATGTATTGGAGGTATCCTCTGAAATTTGTTTATTGTTGTCTAAGTTTGCATGTATAATTTATTTGAAGTTGTTAGAATCGCCACATTATAAAGTTTTACATTTTTTTTGTTCAAGAATACATATTTGAATTAGAAAGATTTACTAATTATTCTTAAAAATGTGCAACCATTCTATACTTGTAAAATCATCTCCATTCATTTTCTTTATATATTTTTATTACAATTTTAAAGAAAAACTAAAAATGACATACAAAGCTAAATTATATTTGTATTGGATATTAACTTAAGATAAAATATTGATCAAGCATACTTATTTTTTCATAAAAATTATATCAATATTATTATACTATTTTATTAAAATTCACATGTAAAGGTATTTTCTAAATGAATTCATTATAACCCCAATTAATTTATTATGTGAAGATATCTTTGATCTCCAATTATTTGTAGAATATTTAACATTATATAATCCTTTATAGACATCTCTTGATGTGAAGATGTTGATTTCCAACAATTTCAAATAATGATCTAAAGTATTTTTAAATATTACTTATTCATTGTAAACAACAATACATATTAGATATTAATATTAGAAAGCTTCTATATGCATGTCATTAGAAAATACCTTTAAATGTGTTGTTCATACATGGTTTCATGAGTTGATCAAAGTGTGTTCACATATTATCAATAATAATAAAAAATAATGTGTATCTACATTATCATGGTAATAAAATACTTTGTATCTTATTTGGTCATACAAAGTAAATGTAAACAAATTTTTCTTATAAACCCACCAAAAATTCAAATATCAAATCAAAGTCTTTCTTATTCATGACCTGAAGTTTTATTAAGAGCTATAAAATTATATATTTTAAATTGATCTATTATACAAATTTTAAAAGTTCAAAATTAAATTATCATTTCACCATACTTTTATTGATTGGAAAAGATAATACTACTATTAATTACTCATACATTACAAAAGACCATTAATAGGATTATTTATATCATTATATTTAATTGATTGAAACTTCTTTATCACATAATGAAAAACTTTACAACCTTAACTATTGATGAATAGAGGTCATCTCACAATAATGGGTCTCAAACTTGGGACATCCTTTTTCTTGAAATCACATATTTTTTAGAAAACTTAATGATTTAAGTCTTGATGGGTTCTATCTAAAGGGTTTTAATTGAAGAGGTTTAGATAAGACCCCTTTGTATAGAACCCCTCTAGTCTTAAATCATACCCACAATGGAGTCTCCTTCGTACCTATCAAAATGTTGACAAAAAACACTTTTTATTTACCTTTTGAGAGATCAAATAAAATCATTTAGAAATTATGTTTTGTAAGTATGTAGCTATTATTATAATCTTTCCAAAACATATAATTTTGAATTTTGATTTATTTTTATTATATTTTTTTTTTCTTCTTGTGGATGTAGGGTTTTCACCAAACATTCAAGTATTTATTTCACACATGTAGAAAAGTAGATAATTTTTTTTTAAAAATATGTGTGCACTAGGTATTAGCCAAAAAATAAATAATAATTTCAATACATACAAAACAAGTTATGTGTGATGACATACACCTACGTCCAACTTATAATTACTCTGACTTTGAATTTTTTTATTTTTTTTAAAGTATGTAACACAAAATTATGAAAAAATTCCATGCAGTAGATATTGATGTTACAAATATAAATTTTAAAAACTATAATTTTATCCTTTCAATAAAAAAAATAATGTGTGACGACATAAATGTCATTGTTTTAAAATGTTGTTTACAGTAAAAAATAAGTTATTAAAAGTTACGTAAAAAAATCATAATTTATTTCTATTTTTTTAAAAAAAATGTATATTTAGAATCTACACATAAATCCTCACAAATAACTAGTTCACATTGTCTCCAAATTATGAATAGTTTAGTTGCTATAGGTTTTATAGAGTGAAAATTTGGTGACAAATGTTGATTGCAATGTCCTACTTGGCCAAAAAGTGAGACACATTATGAGCTGACCCATAGGAACTTATTTAAGTTCAATGTCACTTCTAGAAAATAGCTCCTAAAGTTATTGATGATATTATCAAATTAAGCCCTTGCTAGAGAGGCAATTTGTTCATGTTTGTAAATCTATACACAAAATCACAAATGTTTTAACAAATATACTCTCTAAACTTATCAGATTTTTATAAACAACATATAAATATCTATTTATTGTCTTTAATGATATGTAAGTGAATGTATTGATGTTAGAAGCAAGTACATATCACAAACTTGTTAAATGAATAATACATTTTATAATGTCAAGATAAGAGGAAATGGATCAACTTTAGGGTGATCCTATATCCTTTATAATGTCCAAGCCCAAAATCTTACATCCTTTATTTTCACATCCTATTTCACTTCAAACATTTGCAGTTCTTCTAGATTGCCTTCTACACCCCCAAACTCCTCAAAATGTAATGATGACCAAATTTGACCCTACAATTACCCAATCATGTCCTCCTACCCTAAAAACCATTGTTTGATCCTAAGGATGTAGATTCACATATCAGTTTCATGATTGAGGATGAAGGCGACCATACCACCATTAATGAAGTAGGCACTTTCAACCCTTGAGAATCTAAGCACCCACATCTTGATCATCCATCTCACATATTTTATGGTATTTGTCTTATAATGCACTCAAGGGTAGTGATATCCACTTCTATGTCAAGACTCTACAAGTAAACTAAAAGGAAGGTTATCTACTTCCCTACATGATTAAGGATTGCATTAATGACATGGGAAGGATGTAGTTCAACAAAAGATAGATTCAACACATCTCCTAGTACATGTGAAACTCACTAAAGTATACTTTTTGTACCAAAATGCATTGTTGATGACGACAAGGGTATGTGTGACCTCTATAGTTTTAGGTGGTCATGAATCTTCTCCCAAGGTTGCTCAACTATGTTGAATAATATATGTTCATAGATTATCATTTCTAAGAGAATGGAGAAAAGAGCAAGAACAAGAGGAAGAAATTCCAAGTTATTAAAGTTTGTCTCTAGATAAAGGATAAAGGTATTTTTGCATTGAAACAATCTAGGTTTCATTCCATGTTTGCAATATGGTGTTGTAATCCCAAAAGAACAAATCAAGCATGTAGGTTCAACATTATTTGAAAGTCTCCATGTGTATTGTGTACATTTCTAAAGGATTCATGTTTCTTATTAATCATACCATGTGATTTAGGTGTTAGCTATGATTAGTTGGTCATATGGATGATTGTAAAATCTTCGCAAATATTTTTGCAAGGTATCTTTCAAAATTAATACAATAATTGTATGGATTTATTCATGGATCGCTAAGATTCACTTAGTGTCCTACAATTTCATTTATTTGCTTATCTATATGTGTAGATCCTATAACTAGATCACAGTGAACTGACAATGTAAACAGTGACAACTTACACTACTTTGGCCAAAGAATTCATCACTTAGTTACTTCAAGTGAGAGTTATCTATTCACACACCTTCATAGCTCAATTTGTTTTGACCACTCATATTCTATGCATAGGTTATCCCCTTTCCCATGGTTTATACTAACCCTAGGAATAGCCTATTTTCATTTCATGATTACTATGGCATTTCAACTAAAGTAATTCAAACAACTTCATAATCCAAACTTCACAATTTACATAATAACTATATAAGTTTGAATTAATATAGTATATATTAATAAATACACAATCACTCATTCCTATATATAATATATATATGAATATAACCCAATGGCAGGACTTACTTACAACTAGACTCGTCAAGTATCTTTCGTACTTATCAAGAAGAATTTAATCAAATCCATAATAGAGCAACTAAACTTTCTTTCAACTTAATTCTTTCCAAACAAGACATATAAAATCATACAATCCTTTCAACATAAAATATATAATAGAGTAGAAAACTAGGATGCTTGTATATAGAAAGCTCCAATTGATATTTTTGGATTCCTAGCTTAGCCTTCACAAAATCAGCTTGCAACTCCTTCGATATTTAGCCTTTCACTATCCTCTATCTTCCCTTGACAAACTCTCACTATGCAAATACTCTAACCTCTCTAAATTCTCTCTCAAAACACACAAATAAAAAATGCAACAAAATAACCCTTAGAAAAATCAAAAACAAGAATGTCAAAATGTGTCCCATAAGATGGAGAAAGATCCTTTATTTATACTAAAACTTTAGCACTCCATGGCTACAAATAAGCTCACATTCCTGCCACTTCTCAAGCTAAAGAATCGACTCAACTAAATAAAAGAAAGGTGGCATATTAAAAAATAGTGACTATGCAAATACTCATCCAACCGCCTTATCTACATGACAATAGGGTTATTCACTCAGAAAAGCAAGGTTAATGGCTTCACAAATTGACTCTTCTCAGCAAGCTTTACAATTGACTCTTTCTCATATTCTATTTTTGCCTTATATGCTAGAGAAGAAATACAAAACATATTTCTAATGATATGCAAAGTTCATATTTTGGTGCCACATAAACCCACATGCCCCTATTCATATGTTTATTGTTTGAAAGACTAGGTCAAAGTCATTTACACGTTTTATATTCCACTTTGCTTTCACAGACTTGACTAAGTCTTTGAGAATGCAATTCATAAACTTGGTTCACTTTATCTCCACGTGCTTTATCAATGTCCTACCTTTGGCATGCTTAAACAACATTTTAAATTCTTTATGCAATGTCATTTATAAATGCACTAACTTATATTCACAACACTATATGTTATATCATATATATATTGCGCTAAATACTATGTGCTAAGTAAACATTTCCAGCGCTATTCAGAATTATATATATATATATATATATATATAGAGAGAGAGAGAGAGAGAGAGAGAGAGAGAGAGAGATTTATTTATATATCAACTTATATGATTATAAAATGCATTATTTGATATTTGAATACATATACACATATTTACATATTCCACATAATAACAATGCATGCAGATATCTATACACATATGTATATATATTAATATATTCATATGTACGTTTCCGTTAACGTAAATACATACACATATTAATATGTGTATATATATATATTATATATCATTGCCTCAACATTTTAACAATCACATTCTCAATCCCATCGATTGACATATATACATGAAGTGTGTGTGTATATATATGTCAACTTCGTCCAATCGATATTCCCATGCATATGGGTAATCCATCCATGAGCATGCATAGATATGTCTATCTACATATACTCATGCGTATGAGTTTATCGTAGATGCATATACATATACATATAAATATATACATATATACATATACATACATATATATATATATATAAATATATATATATATATATACATACACATACATATATATATATATACATATATATATACATATATATATACATATATACATATATACATACATACATATATATATATATATATACATTTTATGTTTATATATCATCAATTAAATATAAACACACAAGGAAGAACTCACACATGACAAAGAGACTCAATCACATAACCCAAATAAAAAATATTCATAGACAAGATCATAATGTCTTCTAAATCATGCATAAACAAGACTAAAAGTAACATACCATTTCCCAAACTATTGATTCAACTTCACTAGGCTAAACTAGAGGTGAGTGTGTGAAAGATCAGTTAGGTTCATTAAGGGTTACTAAACCAAGTTCTTCTCATGAGTGATACTTCCCCCCTCTTCCGGAGGCTTGAATATGTTATTGCACCAAACTTAGTAAATTGCAACAGTAGTTAGCTGATAACAATACAATCATGTGCATCATACATTTCATAGTCAATATCATTATAAAACATCTAATTGAATTAAACATTAAAATTCATCATATTTTCAAGATATATAAAGCATAAACATATACATTTAAAGCATTTTCACCCTACCAGGTAAAAGTAAATAGGCAATAACACAAGGTGTAACATTTATAGAGATAGCTATCAAAGATATAAAAAAATTCAATGAAAGCACACGAGAGAAGCAATATAGGAAAATAGTTATATTCTATCAAATGATGTAAATGCACAATGCAAGTGCATATATATGATTGATTATGATGGATTGAGATTGAAATGAGAATCCTTTGATTATATAGTAAAAATAAGACATAGGACAATATAAGATTACAACATGTGTCTAAGAATATTATGACTTGAGACATAAGTGATAATGCTAAGTGATAATGCCCTAAGAATACCCTAAGTAAACTTAAGTAAACTAATGAGAATAGGACATAATAAGGAAACTAGCTAGGTAATATACTCTATTCACACCAACACTTAATGTAGAGCTCATGGTTGAAATGCCCTTGGATGGTCTCTAGTTTCTGGTTGACTTTTAGTTTCATGTATATCCCGTGACAAAGGTATTTTTGATTGACTAGATAGCGAAAAATTTCTTTGAATTGCATTAGCCATTTCTCCTCCTAAGACTACTAATCAACTTCTTGAAGATGTATAAAATGAATAGACAAACGTTGATGCCCTTAAAGACTAGGAACCCACATTGAATTACCAAGAAAACCTTGATGCTTAGAAACCAAATGAAAATGCCCTACCATCAATTCAAAAGCTTTCACTACTTGATAACTTGTAGTTACATTTTCTCTTTTGATATATTATTTAAAACTATGCTTCGCATAAACTATAGGATGTGAGTTTTTTCCACTCTTTTTTAATATGATATTTTAAAAAACTTTTTAAATTTAATATAAATGTCTCTATTTCATCAAAATTAGAATAAAATATAGGGCTGTGAGTGACCGCCGACGCCAAACTTTTCGGGTCAGTTCAGCCCCAAACCTGCCATGTGACCGGAACAATGTGACTTGCAGGTGAACGTCAAACTCACGGCCTCAACAGCCGATGCAGATTATGCCACGCATGTGGATTGGTTCGAGCTTCGAATCCTGCACGCGCCATGCCCGATCTCAGCATAAATCCAGGTTTTCTTCGCTCAATTTTTCAGCCTCTTATCGCTTTCTGAATTCTGAGGCGATGCGGCCTTTGTATGCAGAGCGTGAGAGGAAGTTGGTCTGAACTAGGTTAAGATTGGTTAGGGTTTCGAGAATGGTGGATTTTGAAGAAATTTTGAGTTCAGAAGAGGAGGAAGGGGAAGGAGGACGAGAAGCTCGCGTCTCCTGTTGTGGAGATGACGCTGACGACGAAGATGACCTGCTGGCGCAGTTTCTGGAGTCCGAGGTTCTCGCCGTAGACTCTGACCAGGTAACTTTTCCAAACCATAATTCTGTGAGAAAATCATGTAAATTTTTCCCTTTTTTTCTTACACCTTCTATTTTTATTAGTTTTATTGCGCAAGTTGGGTTGATTTCTGGCCTTTTTTATTTAAAGCTGGTAAATTTCACTTTTGAAGTAACCTGCAGTTTAGTTGCTATGACATAACTATCTCCTCCGTCAAATTTACTTGTAACCCTCACCCGACCTTGTCCCATGGGTGCACCATATGAGAAGAGTTTTATGCCGTATTCAACCTAATTTTACAGACATTATGATGTCTCATGAGATTTTGATTCGGTGGTGGTTGTGAAAAGCCCATCACTTTTACTATTTCGAGACCTAGCCTTGTCCATTGGATGTGATACTTTATTAATTGCAAAACTTTACAATGTCTCCTGGGTTTTGAACTTGTGGTTCTGTTAGGGAAGCTCCAGTACTTTTACCACTTGAGCTCATCTCATTCAGAAACCATAATCTGTCATCAATTATTTCTAAGATGTTTTTTTTTCCAGGGTTGGTTTAGTACGTCTCCCTTCTGCAGAAACATCTGGCTTGCATGTGACGGCTGAGAAGTATCTCTTCCGTCGACTTCACCTTGTGGGGTTGGATTGGTAGATTTTCCTTATGAGAAAACCTTTGGCTTAGAATCTTAGATGTCACAATACGTATCTCTTCAGTCAATTTACCCTCTGATGATTTCAAGCCAGTCTCATCTGTTCAAGGGGACTCCACTCAATGAGTTGGATGTGGTAGTTTTGGCATTTTTCCAAATATGAACACTTTTGTGTGTCTCCATTATGCAAGGCCCGATGATTTTACTTGAGCTTATGCCTTATTCCACTCGACTAACAATTTAGGTTTGGACCCTAGTTTATTCCCTACAATAGGCTATTTCTGTTTAGGGTTTTGATAGGCTTGCACTGTTAATTGTACTTGCTTGTAATGACAGGGAAAATTGCCTGTCAGGGCCTTAGGAGCCTTTTTTGTGGTTGTCACCATATATTTTCATTTTATTTTAGGTACTAGTGCTTCTGTGGATAAATGCAGATAATATTTTCTCATTAATGTTTTCTTCTTTTACTTTCATCTCTATGGATGCTCAAATCCATGATTGCCTGGAGATGTGGGAAAGGTGTGCCGTTCCAAACCAGGAATCGGCATAAATGAATAAGGAAGGGTACACCTCTATGATGTACAAATATAATCCCCAGAACTTGTGGGTATGGGGCCAGGGTCCTCATTCACATACCAAAGTTTCCTAGTGACTATGATTAAACCCTAATCTAGGAAAAGTTCATTTGAACCCTACACTTATAATTATATGCAACATTAATCATTCCATTCTTATCTTTACTTGGTAAATTTTCCCTGGGATGAAACTATGCATGGATTTAATTTTATTTCTTGATTCAGACCATTCTCCAGTGTATAATTTTAAGTCTTTTTCTATGGTTTGCATCTTATGAGAGTTCGGACTGCCTATTAATAAAATAACAATGTATCCACAAATTTGGCTTATGTATTGTGATAGATATGTAGATTGGATCGCCTTATAATAAAATAACAAGCTATCCACAAATTTGGCTTAGGTATTGTGGTAGGTCTGTTTGGCAATGTGTGCTCAAAACCATTGAAACCAAAAGCACAAACAATATTTATGATTCTCTATTTCTTTAAGAGCTATTGAATTATAAGGTTGTATGAGTGAACATGTATTAAATTTGGATCCCATACTGAAACCAAGGAAGAGGTTCTTATCATCCTAAACTCTTTTAATATTATTTTGTTACAAGTTTTGAAATCAACTCTTTGGGTCTATGCTGCCCTCGGTCAAATGGAACTTTTGCCTTGAACGGTGTTCATTTTTCACCCAAACTGACAGACAAAAACACTGCATGTAAATTGTCACACGGACACAGGATTTAATTGAAGTCATAGACATAAAAAGAGTAGGTTGGAACAAATTTTGCTGATCATTACTGGGTTGTCTTTCATGAGAGGATTGGTATTTCTTTTTGATTCTTAAACATTCTTTTCTGTTCATTCTTTCTGGCAAGGTTGCAATCCTTTGTGGGCTCTTGGAAAAAAAGAAAGAACTCTGGAATTGTGAAGTACGTTAAAAAAAAGTAAATGCAAACAGTTTGTTTGTGATAAATACATGTTGGCAATTGGTATGTTCTTTGTATTTTATGTTGATTTGGTTTCTCACTTTACCTTGTTCTAGGAAGATATGACCACGAGGCCTTCTAAAAGGCTCTGTGTGGAGGAAAACATCAAAAACAACCCAGAAATGACATTTGTACAGAAATGTTTTCATTCTGCTAGCGATGGGAATCAAGTGCACACAGAAAGTGGAATCATCACAAAACTAAGGCCAACTTTGCAGAGTCAAGTAGAAGGGTGTGGAAATAATCAGGGTCCAAGAACTCAAACAAACATAGAAACTGGTGTTTTCAGCAATATACCCACAGAACTCTTTCAAAAGATTCTTAAATTTTTATCGTCAGAGGTAAGCATAGTGCTGCTCTAAAGTCTTTCTGATGGAAAGAATAATTCAACTTATCAATGTGGCTAATGCACATTACGTAAAAATTTAAAATAAAGCTGCAAGTCATACTTGATGAGGGTCCTTAAATCTTTATCCAGTTAACAAACATTTAAAATTTGCTGCAGGACCTTGTTACCTGTGCATTAGTTTGTCGCTTTTTGAACTCCGCATCATCAGATGAATCTCTATGGCGTCGGCTGTAAGTAATTTTAATCTTCTTTCAGTTGGGAATTGCTTACTTTTTCTAATATTAATATGGTTTGCTTGGATTACAATCTCTCTCTCTCTCTCTCTCTCTCACTCTAGATATATATACATAGACACAGACACATACATACGTATGTTAATGTATGTGTATATATACCAATGTATGTATCTGTCTAGACATCTATACATACATATGTATGTACATATGTATATCTATATATAACATCTCTAGAGAGAGAGAGAGAAAGAGAGATCTATGTATGTATGTATGTGACATGTTTGTGTATATATATGTATGTATACCTGTGTATAGATATGACTTATAGATATATACACATACATGCATAGATACATTATGTATATATCTACATATCTACATATATATATATATGTGTGTGTGTGTGTGTGTGTGTATCTAATATACCTAAATCAACATATATCTATATATTTATTTGGCTTCAATTCACTCCAGTTATGTGGTTCAATTCACTGTGGGCATGTTCTGGGTTTTGCATTTGCAGGACAGATTCATCTGGGTACATCCTTTGGGTACGGGTATTGGATTTGATTCACTGTGGGTATGTTTTGGGTTCTGCATTTGCAGCCCGGATTTGCCTGGGCAAATCCATGCTGCAAGTGCTGAACCCAGAACATAGTGAAGATAGTAATTGCATTTTCTATTTCAGGGAGTCTTTTTCCATCATGTATTCTAGATGAGACATATGTCAGCTCTCATGGCATTTGATGACTAAGAATGGGCATTTGGCCCTGTTTTTGTGGATCTTGTTATAACTCTTCTTGATCTCCACAGCCTCAGTAACTGCATCTAATTTTCTTTTGTGTATAAATTACAGGGACATTAGGCATGAAATACTTTCAAGCAGCTTTTGATTTCAAACTTCATTATTTTTTTTTCTGTGAATTAGAATGGACCTTCAATCTTCTCAAATTCTGGAACTCATTAACAAGTCCTATACCTCATGAACTAGGCAACAATTTTCAATTTTCATAACCTGCAGACCCTTTGTTTCTTCATAAGAATTATTGCTTCATTCTTATACTTCTCAGAACTTCAGTTCTTGGTCTTTCATGTCCAATGTACATGAACTTCTGCATTCTTAGATTCTGAACTTTCTTTCTTTACCTGTCGATGGTTGAAGACCTTGTATTCTGAATAGGATATATTTATTGTTTTGTTTATTATATGCATGTTATGTGGTCATATGAACTTAATTCCTGTTTTTATGCTGAAATATGTATTTATATATGATTTTTATATGTTTTTTGTACAGACATACCCAAGAAATATCCAACTCCAATTTTTTTGCTATACTGGCATACCTGAATATATATCTACATTACTTGTTTGTGTTTGCAGGTTCAGTTCATGGATTCAGTGAATTTTTTTTGGGGTTGGGTTTGTTTTTGGATCATCTGAACAAAGAACATATAAAAACCAAGGTTACCCCAAGTTTCTGGGACGGGGACGGCAGGGGATGGCGGGACGAGTCCCCAAGTTTCCGATTTTTGAGGCCAAAATTAGGGACGGCAGGGGATGGCTATATAAAAATATAGGGAAATTTTAAATATTCAATAGATAACATGAATAAGGCATGCCTAATACACATTATAGAACATTAACATATAACATTTGTGTTCAACATTATGCCAATACTCAATACGCATTCAAAATTAACATACAGTTACACGAATCATGAAACAACCTCCAAGTTATAATTTATAAACTTATATGAAAATGCCCAAAGGCTACATTGCTGCCATATAGTTTTAAAGTTTTAGTTTGCTATGAAAATCAAAATACAATATCGTATGTCAAGAATGAATACAAAATAAACAAAGAGCACTGCTGCCCCTAATCATCTCTCATAACCGCATCAAAATCAGAGTCATCCTCTGAGTCACTGCCATTGTAATGCTCCTCCTTAGCCAATCGGACCCCAACCAAGCCCTCAGCTGTCTCCAACTCATCTACCTGGGCCGCGTCCTCGGGATCAATATCCCACCGTAGAGCTGGAGTCTGTCGATCCTGAAGCTGAAGAGCACTATGAACGGCCACTTGCTTCTTCGCTCGTCTATAGGTAAGTCTATTCCTCTTGAGGGAGTGGATAAAGCTATACGTGGACCAATTCCTCTCTGCAGCAGAGGAACTAGCAACCTGTGCAAGAAGGCGAGTGGCAAGTATCTTCAACTGCGGTGTATCTCTCCCATGATAGGTCCACCATCCAATAGGGTTCGATTGAGCTAATATAGCTCTATCCAACCTCGCCTGTGGTTTACTCAAGTTTGGGCCATTAAGATTAGCAAAGTCTAGATATTGTGATCGAAGTAGTGAAGCTTGCTCGGGTGGATAAATCTTTTCAATGGCCCGTGTGAACCCATCTAAAACCTCAGCATCATCACATGGAGGCACCCTACCATCCCTTGGTGCATACCATTTTGGATTTAGAGCAAAGGCAGCCATATGAAGCGGGGTGTTCATTGTATTCCACCTCCATGTCACAATGGGCCTAATGTGTTGCTCATATAAATCCAAAGTGGGGTTCTTTGCCAAAATAACTTGCCTAATCTTCCCAAACATAGTGTCAAATGTCTCATATATCTCTCCAAGACTAGGAGAGTCTGTATCAGCATATCTAATGACATCTACAATTGAAGGAGAAAATATGTCTGCAAAATGCAAACAAAAAGTTCAAAATAATTAGTTGACAAGTTAATTGACATGTTAGAAACTTCAAAAGTTGGAACATTGGACAATAAAATTAAAATATTAAAATCAGAAATTTAATATGAAAATCAGCCATCTAATATGTCTTACCTCACATTGGCCCACCAATCATCATCGAGGATCTTTTGTTTGATGCTCTTTCCTTGAGTAGAACTTGCATTAGGCCATCTAGTCCACTCAGCATTGACCATCATCAGTTGTAGAGGCTCATGCACCTCAACCATCCTCTCCAATAGGATGAAGTATGTGGCATATCTACATTCATTAATTGAATGATTCATTAAAAACTAAAAATTTACAACAAAATCAGATTATGAATACAAATTGAAAGTGAAACAAAATGAAGTAAATGGCATACCTTGTATCAACAGGTTTGAGAAACTCCTTATTTGAAAATGTCCTGAAGAGAGCAAATGAGGTGTGGTGGTTGCAAATGAACATCTGAATTTCTCTAGCTTCTGCCATCGTTTTCTTCACCCAATCCATCTTCCCTATGTCTTTCAATGCATTGTTCAATGCATGAACACAACACGGGGTCCAAAATATGTGCCTATAAGTACCCTCCACTATCAACCCAGCCGATTTGCACACACGTGCTGAATCGGTGATCTTCATAAGCCATGTTTCATAGAGCTGCTTTGATGCTGGGGGATCAATTGATCTAGTTTTGCTAACTTAGTTCATAAAAGATGTTTCCTTTGTTTTTAACACATCATGTCTGCACTGAAGTAGTCAAGCTGTTCCTCGTAAAGGTGTCACAGACGTGAGGTGAAAATATCAGGTTACACACATGTATTTGGGAGTGTGGATGTGATATCCTAAACTATATTATTGTAATTAGGACTAGATATTCTATTTCCAATTCATTGATATGAATCTTAATGTGCTTGATTATGATACAACTGAAATATGATCTGAATTTAGTTGTTTCTCAAGTCTAGTGAATACAAACAGATTTTACATAGAAATAGACTTAAATCTATCTTTATTTGAAGGCTAGTGATAATGGGGTCACAGGGCAACTGTTACTGTCCATATTGCTCAGTTCTATTTGTAGATAATTAGAAATAAATTCTGGAGTCATAAGGACAATAATTTTTACTATGGTTGTAAAAAATGATTGTGAATTTTTATCAAACTTTGTTAGTATGGATTAATACTGATAATCTGCATTGGTTTAAGTTGACTTGTTGCCAAAGTGCATTTTGTTATGGGCCTACCATATTTTACTGAGAAAGTTTGCCCATCTTAATACTTAATAAAAGTTTTCACATTTTCCAGATATTGTATGCGCTGGGGATTGCCTTCACCAGCAAAACTGCAGGGAAAGCCACGTGCACGTGCATGGAAGCGACTATATATTGAGGTATTTGATAGGATTTTTCTGTAATTTAAGGCCAGAGTATGGGGGCATTGTAATCTGCTTGTATAACAACGAATGCATTTAATTTTTTTAGCTTAGATGCTGTTTGGTGGTACGTGCTTTCGTTATGTCTATTTGGAGACATTGTGAGGTACAACATGCAAAGTGTGACCAAATTTCTTTATCATCTCAACTCCTTATATTTTATTGCTAAGTTACTGGTCTTGGTACTGATTTGGGGTTCAGTTTGCGAGTTTGGTCAAAAGTATTTTTGGGGGTGGGGTTTGTTTTGGATTTGTCCTTACAAGAACATATAAAAATCAGAAATATATACATATTTGCAGTATTAATTAAGTTCAAAATACCACACATAGCAACATATATTGTATAATAATATAATAAACAAAAATACTGTAAAAATAAAAAAATATTACAATGTCAATTAGTCAAACTCAAATTTCATGATATATCTTATATATTAAAATTAAAAAATAATAATGTCAAGTGTCAACAATCAGTCATCACTGATCAAGCATGATCATTTGGGTCTTCAAAAATATCATCATCACCATGCCACCTCAAGGGTGGAATTGTCTTGGTTAGATGTTCCTGCCACTTGGGGCCAAGGGGTGGGTTGTCTTGGTCGGACGCTCATGCTCTTGGGCTTAGATGGGTTGAGTAGTTTACAGGCACCCCTTTTAAGGCTTTCCTATCAAGCCAAACTATGATTGGTTGTTAGGATGGGATTTAAGGAATTACAATCATAAGAGGGATACTAGCACTAGCAAATACTAGCACTAGCTCTAGCAAATACATAATTAGATAAACCATAATATTGAAACATAATAATAGGCATTGTACACTAATTACATCATCCCCCCCAAAAGAAAAAGTTGTCTTCTAGACAACAAGGAAAAGAAGTAAGCATCAAGTAACATTAGGGAAGATTGTCCAATCTAATGATGATATTGTAGATGAAGACTTGTAGGCAAACTTGGAAGCATAGTTTGTGAACTCGGATGTGGAGAGTTCTTGGCAAATCAAATGAGTTCAATGAGGGACTAGGGGTGATGCCCTAGTGGTGTTGAAGGGCAGCACGCCTCGCGGGGTTTTTCAATAATATTTTTGTTTTGCATTCATAATATGAGAAATGAGTTTGTTTTTGTCTTTAAGATGTATTGGAACCCACATTTTAGGGTTTAGGGGGGTGTTTTGCCTTTCTGGTCAAACTTAGAAGTCAATTTTAAAAAAATCAATCAAATTCGGCATCTAGGTGTTCATCTCCGCCTGTTGCAGGTGCGGTTCTGGTTTGTCTTGGATGGACCTGTTGGTTGTGGGCGGGGCCCTGGATGGCCCTGAGGGTGGACTGGATTGGTACCCGTACCCGAGCCAGACTGGACCCGAATCGGCAGGCCATATGCTGTGAAGCGGGTAACATTGTTTTATTGTTGTTCTCAGGGTGAGCTTGGTTTGTCATTTACATGTCAAGCTCTTTTTTTTTGAAAAAGAAAATTTCATAAATTGCAGTTGCACAAAACTGCATTTAGATATCCATATTTTGCAGACAGTACTGTTTGGTTTTTTACATGTTACTTTTTGTGCATAATAATTTTGAGCACTATCAACTGCCTCTTCTGATCCATTTTTGGCAGCACACTGTTGTTGAATGTGATCAGATTTAAATGCACAGAAAATTAAATCAAAATCAGGCAAAATAACACAGCATGTACCCTGGGAAAACCCTCCTCTAGAGGGAGAAAAACCCAGCAACAAAGATCTCTCTTAGAAATGATGCAACAGTGGTAATCTTTACAAATTACAATGTGGTCTAACACAAGACCAGTATGCACTACCTTGCAGTAAAGAATAACAGATAACAAGCTTTAGATCACACCTGGCAAAAATTAGAATACAGATCAACAATGATCACTTAGCACTGAATGTCCTCAACTTCTCAGACTTTAAACACATTTGACAGATCTGAAAGCTGAAGCTTTGCCTTAAATATATAATCACACTTTGATCAGATCATGTATATATTCGCATCTCATGATGTTGCGGATCTGGTAAATTCGTACTTGTATGGAGCCGTCAAACTGAAGTATTCGAGCTTAACTCTCAGACCAGATCGCATTTGATGGATGTCTTCGATCTGGTAAGTTCACTCTTAACTCTCAAACAAGTTCGCTCTTTAGTGATGTCACCAATCTGTTGAATTCACTCTTAAGTTCACACTTTGTTGTCTGATGTATTCGCAATATCAAATGGGTTTGCATTATATGCTGATCTGACTGAACTCGTCCATGATGTTCACCAAGGATGAATAATCTGTATATATATGCTATGGAGAGACAGGTGCTTCAAGTCGTCCCTTTTGAGAAATCATAACTCTATGATATTGATGTCGGCTTGAGCAGTCTTAATTCTTCTTTAATTACTGTCGGCCATAAATAAAAATAACCTCTTCACAAGAGGTCGGCCAGAATGTGTAAACTCGCCTCTTCACAAGAGGTCGGCCACAAGATAACGAATTTACTTCATCCTTTATGTCGGCCTACAAGGAGATTGCATCTCTTGATGAATGAAGTCGGCCTGAGTGAATGTTAAATGTCTCTTATGAATTACGAATTCATTCATGTCGGCCGAAGCATGGAACACAAAGCAATAAAAGTAAATTGAATAGCCAACGGCTATTATTCAATTTAGGACTTCCTCGAAAGAAGTGAGCTGGAAGGAGCTACCGAAGCTGCTATAACATTAACAACTGTAACTATGGATTTTAGAATTTGTCACTTGACAGAGAGGTTTTACTGTTAATGAAAGAAGGTAAAGTAACATGTTTAATTAATGACACTAAGAATCATAGTCTGATACTATGACCAGAATAAAACTATCAATTCATGTTTGTGTGTCTGATGCATCAATTTTGATCCCTTGGACCAGTCATTTCATCTACCTTTTTGCATGTGTTAGTAATTTAGTACTCTACTGCAATCTAATGATGCTTATGTTTATGCTTTTTGGCCTCTATTATTGCATGTGCTCTTGTTAATTAGCTAAAGTGTGTGAGCAGTAGACATCTAATGAAGCCATTTGTGCAGCGTGATGAAGAAGATATGATTGAATTTGTCCGAAATACGCCTGCTGAGTTTCGGGAGTATTACATTCAAATGCAGACTGCCAAGCGAAGCCAAGCTCCTCTTCCTTCACAGGTGACTGAAATTGCTGCAGTGTTCATTTGAGCATTCATTTATTAGTAAGCTTTATATTTATTCTGCTATCCTTTGTGGTGTGATAGGTGAATGATGATATGCTTATTCTTGATAAAACAGTGGCTGAACAAATAACTCATTTGAAACATAGTCGAGGTTTGCCTGATGAATTTACAGCAGAACATGCTTGCTCAGGAAGGACGTGCACCTACTCTCAAATTGGTGATTCCTTTTTATGTGAAAAAACTGGACGAGTGCATGGTATGGCATTATCTGAATTGATCTTATGTCAAGGAGCTTGTTATTCTTCTTCATTAGTGTTGGGCTTGATGTTGGTTTACTCAAATTAGTTACTTGCACATGGTTCATAATCCTAATTGATCAGTGTTCTGGTAAGGGCTTAAACTGTTGGTGTGTTGGAGTCCATGCACTGGTTGTTTATGGTGGGATCAGGTCCCACATGTCAACCACTGCGCTGACTCCAATGAACCAGCTATTTATGGGAGTGGGTTTACTGGTTTTAGTTTTCATAATTGATGTTAGACCATTATGAATTCACTTAATTGGGCATTGATGTCTTTTTGGGGGAAGCCATTTTGTTTTCTGAAACTAGGACTTGTACATATTTGCAGTATGTGATGATACGTGCCGAGAAATCGTTTTAGATCCATCAAGTGAACTTCTGGTTTGTACAATCTCTGGACGCTGTTTTGATAGATGGCTCTCACCATCAGAAGAAGAATTGGATCCGGTATGGACCATATGAATTTTTGTTTTCTGTTCTTGTGTGAGTGCACAATAACATATGTCTTCATCTTACTCCATGCAGAAGCTTTAAAAGTAGTGAATCAAATTTGAGTATTGTTTTAGTTAATAGGTTCTTGTTGCCATTGTAGGGAGAGCAACCGGGGGATGCTAATGCAGCAGTGGATGAAGCAGAGCCTTTCATGGGGTCGGGTCGCTTTGGTAAGTACCAAGAGTTCATTTAATTTTTTTGGTCTAGCTGTGTGATCAATACACATTATTCATTTTTGGTTTACATTTTATTTGTTTCACGCTTCATTTAATTTAATGTTGTGCTACCGCTTTGATGGAAGTGACCTGTATGTCAATAGCTGTTATGTATGGTGACTGCTAGCAGTTTGCTTCAACTTACATTGTTCGTGATCTCTTAATTGTTTTGCAATTACTGTTTGTGTGATCTCTTGAGGTTGTTTTGCAATCACTGTTTGCTTTGAATTAGTTGTTAATCAAATCAGAATTGTTATATTTTCATGAATCATTTCATGTCTGTTTTCTTAAATGTATTTTGTTTGGGGGAAATAATTAAATAGAAAATACTTTGCAAATGTCTTGCTATACTTCATGTAAACAGTTTCTTGTCAATCCTCCATATTGGGAAAAAATGTTGCAATGCACTTGAGTGGTGCATTATAAAAGAATGCTGGATTTAAATAATACCCAACGGCTTTGAGGTAACAATGCACTTGCTGATCCGATCTTGCATCAATAATCTCCCATATCAGCATGCCATTGTTCTCGATATTCTATATTTTAGACATTGTTGCCTTTTTGGCTCTATCCATAGCCTCATAAAAATAGCCCATTGGGGGACTTGCCCCATCAACCAATCTCAACACTTTTGCCAAGGGCTACGAAATTTATTCGATCTCATGTGTATCTGTGCCAATAAAGTCATAAAAAATAAGGTGTCCAATGGGGATGGCATCTACGTGATTGGCAAAGCTAGACTCAACCCAATCTGATACCTACTTTCATGTTCATCTTTTGTGCATATAAATTCTATGATACAAGGAAGTGAGTGGCAAATCTAGTCACACTTGGTTGAATGAACTTTCCCTTGATAAAAGATCTCATCTTTTTGAGCACATTCGAGTGATTGTATATGAACTTAGTGATGGATCTCACCCACTCCACCATAGATTTAATACATAGAAGTTTGACATTGTCTTCTAGGAAAAACATGTCATGCATAGGCTTTAAAAAAATGTAGGTTACTCCATTAAAAGTTTGCCTACTGTCAAACAGTTAGTTGTATTGTTCATGATAAATTGGATCAGTGGCCCAGCCTTAGTGACTACCTCATCAAACATAAATAAAAATGAGTGGGTTGATTTTACTCTATCATATGCACCCAATGATTTGAGGAAGACCGTGCCACTCATGGAAGCTACAAAAAAGTTGTTCAATGTACAATTCTTTCTTTCTGTCTATCATATACAACGTTATAATGCAACTTGTTCTTGTTATGCTCAACAAGCACCTCACTAGCATGTTGCACATCATTTAGCATATCCATTTTAAGGCTCACATATGATGGGGCTTTGAAGCCAAGACCTTGAACAATAATAACATTAATCATTGCTCACAATTAGGGAGATTGTGCAATGTTGAATTGGATGCTAGACGAATACCATAAATTGACTATTGCCTTCTTAACCTATGCCTGAACATTCTTTCTCCATTCCATGGTCTTCAAAGATGGTTGGGCTCTAGGTGTGATATAGGGCACCAAAAAAGCATTCACATTACCCCCACCTACGGTTATGCTTTTTGAAAGAGCAAGGCATGGTAGAAATATCGGCATGAGTTTGTTCTAAAAGTTCCTCATTTGAAGGTCCCTATTCAATTGCCATGCCACTAGATGGTTTCGTGGAGCATCCAATAATAGCCCATGCCTTCTTATCTTTGCTTTTTGGAAAGATCTCAAGAGATAATAAGTCTTGGTGGGATATCACCAAGACAATTTCTACAAGCGTTCACATTATTATACCTAAGCAACTTTGTTAAATGTCATTTAAAAATGTTGATGACCCCATCACTTTCATTTCCACAAAAAATACATTTTAGATTATATGCAAATTCAGCACGGGATTACAATAGGTCTATGCAAGATCCTTTTCTCGTGCTATTATCAGCTGAAATCATGTATGAATGCATAAGAACCTTTAGGTTATGTTACCAAATCAGCAGGAAAATAGGGTGTTTTCAGGTACAATTTGTCTTGGAATCAGATTCTGAATCGAATGGCTTGTGGATTCGGTAGGGTTTGGTTTTTGTATTCAGAATCATTTGGAATCAGCAAGGAATGTAGCTTGGCAATTACAGGTCAGAAAAGACAATTCAAAGGCATTTCAGTCACAATTTCAGAAGCAGGTAAAGATCTTAACACATTTTAAAACTTATTAAGCGTGAAAAAGCCCTAAATGACATTGTTATCACTTATCGGCACTTGTTTATTTATTTGTGCATGTAAATCCATTTGAGTGAAGCCTTGGCTATAATAAGCAAGCATGATTTAACCAAGGTTTGGTAAACCCTATTGCTATAGCTCCAGGCTTCCTCTAAAACATTGATGAAT
Organism: Sequoia sempervirens; assembly: GCA_007258455.2. NCBI lineage: Eukaryota > Viridiplantae > Streptophyta > Pinopsida > Cupressales > Cupressaceae > Sequoia > Sequoia sempervirens. The sequence goes on from VDFB02109042.1 coordinate 28,073,426, forward strand.
GATGACTCAACTAATGTATGATGAGAATTTTTTTTGGTTAGAGTATTGCTTCAACAACTTTTCCCATTGCTCAATATTTTTCTTCAAACGAGGCAGCTTAAGTTTAAAGTGAATTTCTCAATATTAATTTTCTATTGATTAAGATCTTTATATTTAATATTTTTATTTCTAATAATTTATAGTATTTGATTAAGTTTTATGATAAATATGGTTTCTATAAGGTTTTAATAAGTATTATTATTATTAATAAATTATATTTCTATGTGCATATTTATTATTTAGTTGTATATATTATTTTATAAAATAAAATAATATTAATTTATTAATATTTTAAGATATTAATATTATTTATTTATATTGTATTATTTGAATATTATTATATATTTATGATTTTTATATGTTTTTATATGGATGTATCTAGAACATACTCAACCCTCCAAAAAACTAGTCATACTAGCATATTGCACCCACACACCCGTAGCTGTACTCAAACCCAATATTGATTTGGTAACTTAGCCTTTAGGTATAGTAAAAGAAAAAGCCTAATTCGAGCCATAAACTTAAAAATTAGTTTAGGGTTAGGTTTAGCAAAAATTCAAAGTAAAAATTCTGATGTTCTAACTTCTAACCATAACCCTAGACTAAAAAGATAAGTTTAGGGTTAGGTTTAGTAAAAAATGCTCTAACTGTAACCCTAAACTTCAAAATATAGTAGGGTTACAGTGAGTAAGTGGTGAAGTTCAAACTCTAAAATTAATTTCTTTTTAACACTAAAGTAAAAAAGATTAGTTTAGTATTAGTACACAGGGTTTGTTAGAATGGCCTACTAGGGCATCATGTTTAACTCGAGAAATTCAAGGTTTAATGATTAAATCTTAGATCCTAATGGGTAGGGTTTAACTGGAACATGTACAGTTTAATTTACATCTAAACTTAGACTATAGCCATTAGGGTTTAAATTTCAAGTGAAATTTTAAAGTTTTGATTTTTAAACTATGCCCCGACAAAGTTAACACGGAACTTGGACAAAGAAAATGTCTTATGGGCTTTACCTCTTTGTGTGGTAGCCTCAAGGTCATAAGGAATGTGGAAGGCTAAAATAACAATGCATAAGGTATGCTCTAATTTGCTGCTGATGTCAACAATCCTTTAAAAACTCTGATCACTTGTTCACCTGTGCTCTGAAGTAGTTTGATTTTGGAGTTAAAAGTTGAAAAGAGGAGTAGCTGGAAAAACCATGCTTTACAGACAAAGGTCGGCAGTTTTTTGAAAAATCCATGGGGTTTTCAACAAAAAATCCAGTTCTGTGTTAAAACCAGCATGCTAGTTCAAACTGGCACGGCCTTGGGGCCAGGCTGCAGTTAACCATTGTTTTCCCTGAGTATTACTTCTATGCATTAAATAACACACAACAAAAAGAAACAACTCAGACTTTCAAGAAGAGAGCATATGGGCTTGAAAAACAAAAAGCAAGGCATAATGAGATGATAGAGTTGCAAGGCAAAGATGGTCTGACAAGTTCCAACTCTGCACAGCCCCGCTCATTGTATTTCTAGGCTCTATGTTTCAATGTGCCTTACAGTCAGCAGCCCAAATGATAATTGGGGGCTTTCAAATAAGAAAAGATTAATTTCAAGATTTCCAATTTCAATGTGAATTAAATTCTTACAAACAACTTTTTTGAAAAGTTTGATTTAAGAGTTAAGCATGTTCCCTAGGAGAAGGGGTTGAAGGCCATCCTAGTTTTCCAACAATGGGTCTGTTACCAAGTGGGAACTTGGTCACACCAGCATAAGCAAAAAGATTAGCTGACTTCTTGATTTCTCTAAGCAATTGCTTGAAGATCACTGAATCAGATTTCTGAAGTAAATCACCACTCTCTTTGAGATTGCTCCCTAGTTTGTTTCTGCTTCTAGGGACAATGGAAATCATGGAAAGGGTGAGTTTTGACCACTCTACAAGACCAATAATCTCAATTTCATTGTTTGTGTCTCCAGGGATGGAGAAGGATGCAGTTACTTTAAATGTACTGTTGTGGTTCTGTAATAGGCATCCAGCACAGGCCTTTCTAGATTTACTTTCTAAGCTCCATCATAATTCATTTTGGCAAAGCAAAAAGAAAGAGGGGACCATTCAGCCAATTTATGAATAGACTTGTTTCTTATCCCTTTTAACAGTTGGGTGGCAGTTATAACTTAATAGTATTAACTATTATCATCATAATCACCATCATTATCATGTACTTGTTTCAATATTTTTATCATTATGTCACTCTTTTGGATTGCTCAAAGGCAAAGTGAACTGTAATTTGGTTTCAAATGTCTGGGTAGGGGACTTAAAAATTTAGAATTTTCCAAAAGGTTGAGTGGTAAAAATTATAAATGTTAAATGAGCGTCGCTTATCATATTTTATCAGTGCACTCATACCAATTAGTGTATTCTTAAAATTAGAGACATCAGATTTCCACATTCCATAGTAGTTGGCGTATGCCATTTCTGGATTCAACTGTAAGATTTATTTTGCAAAATTTTGGGTCACACTCCGTGATCTGTCAGCAGGATAAAGAGCTGGAGGCAAGATTTTTCTCCTCCAGCTCTTTATACTGATGATGGATCACAGAGTGTGATCCAAAACATTTGCAAAACAAATCTTACATAGTTGAATCCAGAAATGACATATGCTAAGTATTCTTGAAAGTTGATCTTACCCTGTGCAAAGGTTCTCTAGAGCCTTATTAATATATTATTGTAGTTATAACAACAATACCTCATTATAGTGTGTAATGCATGATTTAAGTATAATCCAGCCTTGAGCATATTAGGTAACATGTGATCATAGTCATAAAGGGCATAAATGCATACAAAGGTATGCAAGTTTGATATATATCAGAAGATAGTGCAAATTGTGAATTTATGCGATGCCAGTTTATTTCATTAGGAATCTCATTCATTTGGAAGGATATATTTTCTAAATTCTGACCCAAATAGGGTGCTTTCTGTTCCAATGTGAAGTACAAATCAATTGATTTTTTTTGAGTGGCAATAGCCTATAGCTTTGAGTCAGAATTTAGGCCCTTATCATGGTCAACTTGTCATATTTTCCATGCATGTTGCTCTTCTCGTCTATCTTATCTTTCATGTGGTATGCTGTACAAATATTACAAAAATTAGGCCAGGTTGGTTTTCTTCTAAAAAAGGTGTTACAACCATGTGAATTTTTTGAACGGTTAAAGAAAGTTGATGGCTGAGGTAGAATGCTTTTCTCTAAGAGCTTATATCCTTCTTTACTAGAATTCAGCCAATCCTATGCACTATAAGCCATTTAGGGGCAGTATTGTAACTTGCACAGTCCATTATCTTTCATTTTGCTGTTGGACAGATTCTTCAGTAGATTGTCTTTGTTCATGTATTTACATATTCACCTATTTGGGGGGCAGTGATTGTAGCCTGCACAATCTATCATCGTGAGCAACTAATGCCATTGGCTTTTGCTTGCAGCAACTTTGTCAACTGTAGACCATGTGGCAGCATTTTCTTTCCAGTGTGTGGTTTAGTATGTGGTGCCTATTCATTGATTCCAAGTTATCACGCATTAACACGAAAGACCAAAATTTTCTTTATATGGTTCGATGAGTACCTTAATGCCAAATTAGAGGCGGTTACAGCTGACGCTTAACGTGAAATGCTGCATGTGGGGAAATACCAGCTAAACGTTGCCTGTTTTCTTGTTGGATTTTTGAGAAAGTTAATACGGTGACTTGTTTAGTAGATCGTGTCATGAAAAAAGGTTCCCAAAAGACTAGTTTATGTAAGGAGGCAAAAATTAACATAGTGGTAATGGAGTACCCATTATTAGAGTTGGATTACCCACATTTGCAGTCTTAACTAAAATTTTTTCTATTGACTTTGAAGAGTAGATTAGAGCCAAGTCCAGGTTTCTCCAGTACACAGCCTTGGGTGTGTGGTGAGCCTGTCCGATATGCGAGGCACAGGAATGTGAGACTTTTTTTTTTTTAATATTGAAAAGGAATGTGAGACTTGTGTAAACCGAAGAGCAGATGCTCAGGAGCTCTTGGAATGTTGGCTTATGTGGGTCGGTCAATTTTATCCATTAGGTCAAGTAGTAGGATATTTATTCTATTTGGTGTTTGTTCTTGTACTTCATTGTTTTCCTTGGAGCTGGCCACACCATAATTTAATTATTTTGAACTGGCTTTTGCAGCACGGGCATATTTACTGGGTTACAACTGTGACGATGAAAAGGAACTTGAAGCAGCGTTGGCTATTTGTTGATTGGATCCTTGGTCATCATTTACCACACTTCGACAAAAAATTGAATTGGTAAAATTTCGAAATTCTCAACTTGGGATGTATTGTGTAAACAAATTGGATACTCTTGTGGGGAACAAAGTTATTTTGTAAACGAATTGGATACTCTTGTGGGGAACAAAGTTATGTGGGGCTGTATAACAAATTGAAATTTTAATATTCAACGAGTATCATTTATGCGTATTAAAGTGTTGAAAAGACATCGAAAGAAAAAAGGCACTAATGAGAGGTGAGTGAGGCATCTTTACTATGTCTCGATATTATATTTTTTATATTTTGGTAAGGATGTAAGGTATGCAACCGCAAATACTCAAATTACCTCATTTAGTTTTGTAAAAGGAAATCAACAGTTTTCCTATGGGCTATCCGAGTTTAATTAATTAATGCTATCAATAAACACACAATTGACGTAAATAATTGAATGTTATTTGAGGAGATTAAATGCGAAGGTAGGAGGCACTTATTTGTGGGAACTACAATGAAGAATTAAATTTGATGTTGTGCGAAACTTAGTCATCAAGTCCAAAAATATTATACCCTAGAAGTGATTGTTGTTTAAATTTTTGTGTAACATCCTAGTTTTTACATTAATAAATTAACAAACAAAATACAAGCTAACAAATTGTGTTACAATTACGATATGCATATGTCACAACTCATGTTCACAAGCATGATGTTGTAAATTGAACGACAACGTGATTAAAAGCACATACACAAGGTATACAAACATCAAATATAATCACATTAATGGAAGACCATAAGCAAGATCTCCAAGACCAAAATAGGTGCATGGCTAAGCCAATGCAACATTGAAAGGTCTAACAACAGACAAACTTTAACTCACTCTCTTATCATGCTATTAAGGAAGTTTGTAACAAAGAATTTCAATATGCTTAAGCATCATATTTAAGATCATAATTTTCACAAAAGATGGATATTTTAATTTAGGTGATTTTTGATAGTTCACATGGAAATAAACCATGACAATAATGCGACAAGGAAGCATTCAACCAAGTTTGCATCATATTTAAGATTATAATTTTCACAAAAGATGGATATTTTAATTTAGGTGATTTTCGATAGTTCACATGGAAATAAACCATGACAATAATGCAACAAGGAAGCATTCAACCAAGTTTAACTCTAGTAGTACAAGAGACAATTTTAACAATGATCCATCGATGAATTCAATTTACTTTGAACATCATAATCAAGCATAAGCAAGATCTATAAACCACTTTTGGACATGAGTACATATTAAGCCTAATTGACATCAAATCAAGATGTACAAATAATGTGATTTCCATTTCAATTCGAAGGATGGCCTCAAATCAAATGATGATTATTACATGAATACAAAGCAATGTTCACATCCCAAACATGGATGGAACACACTCTAATATGGTGATCATCCAAATGTATGGTTTAAACAAAAGATTACAATTCCAAATATAATAAGATACAATAGTAGAAAGCCACGAAGAATGAAAGACACAAAAGAGCTATAGGATCCTCACATCAACTCCACAATTTACTACCATGATTGCAATGTGCATTCTTAATGGTGATTGAAACCACCCAACTCTGTGAAGCCCTAAGGTCTATGCCTCTAAACTAAGAGATAGATGACATGGATATCAATCATGCCCATGCCATACACTCACAAGTTGGCCACAATCAAGAATACATCACACAAAGTTTCTCAATCACAAGATGGACTATACAAGTCCAAACGAATGAGAAAAACAAGGCTAGCGTAGAATGAGGAGTGGTATTCACTTGACTCTCCAAGATTGAGTTGGAACTAGTTAGACCCTTGATCTCAAGAGTAAGGCCCCTTATGGTAATGCTTGTCTAGTGCAATAGATTTTTTCAAACGCCCTTCTGGTAATTGCTTACTTATGTTTAATTCCTTATTAAAATGTGATATGTCCTCTTTCAAATGTAACATTTGATTAGTTTTGTGCTTATTATTGTTATACAATACTCATTTAAAGCATTATGTATTGCATACTAAGTTCTTGTGTTTCTTATTATGATGTCACACGTATTCTTTCAAACACAACATACCACATTTAGATTGTCATGATGTTGCATGTCCTCTTTCAAACATGGCGTTGCACATTTAGATTCATTAACTCTAGGTCCTAACTTCAATATCATTCCTACCACATGTTATAAGTACACTAACTTATCCAATTAGCTCTTATGAGGAAAATGTATAATTTACATATGAACATGCATCTTGAGGAAAATATACTTTGTTTCTATGGCAAAAACCATATTTCCTCGAAATAATAACCTCCTTAAAGTTTCAAATTTCAAATTAATCTAATTTAGTATTTTTTGAAACTCATTCAATGTCCAAGTTCCACACTTGATGAACCTTTAGTTTTTCTTCAAAATTAAAACTCAATAATTCAAAAATTCCAAGATATCCTTTTAATGCAATTTCTAGGGGGATTACATTTTTCAAGTTACATAAATCTTATAAGCAAATCTATGTTTTCACACAAAATTTAGAAACACATTCAATTAAATTTCTAATGCTACCATTTTGATCCAATTCCACCCAACATCACAAATATCACATATTTTTAAGATTTTTTTTTTTTTTTTGGAAAGATTTGGGTAATAATTTATGTTTTGCCAAATTTTAAAGCCTACAAATTAAAATTTACCCAATGCAATAAAAGTGAACTCTAATATTGAATTCAAACAAACCCCATTTGTATAAGAAAACAAGTACTAATTCCTTGTATCAAGATTTCAATCCATTTATTTAATTCCTACCAAATTCACAAATTAAACAAGATAAATACCTCCAAAGAGTGATCACTAAAAAAAAAGTTTCAAATCTGCTACCCACCAAACAAGTGAAGCAAACTTTTTCACACTCTAAGCTTTTAAATCTTCAACCCACCAAGCAAGTGAAGCAATATTTTTCACAATCCAAACTTTTAACTTTAACATATCCTTTCCAATCCTTCAAGTATGTTCTCCTTTTCTACTTTTGCTTCTCCCAATTCACACAAGGGAAAGTTGCATTAAATGAAAAAATAATAAAATGAAAATTAGTTTTAAATATAACCAAAACTTAAAACAAAAGCTACCATTTTATTTTCCCACTCAAAACTATATATTTTCAAAAGAGATTTTACAACTCAATATTCAAATATCTCCTCAAAGATACTTGTAACTTTTCCTAATAAAGACATTTAGCTCTTTTAGGTAATCCAAAAGCATAACATCATTATGAAAAACCATTTAATCATTTTTGCATTGTAGAGGGGGACCGGTTGTCCGAGACCCCAGGTCACGAAAGGGTCCTAAGCAACAGGCTACCCTGATCTACCTCAAGCTTTGCTAAATGATTGAAAATGTTAAGTGTTTAGGGTCAAAAAGGAAGAGCAATCTAGTTGCTACCGTCCCTCTGCTAACCTAGATGTTTCAGGGGGTCAAATGAGTTGATTCCCACAGTTCAATTTGCAACTTAGACAACTCATTGCCTGAGGACGACAACGCAAGACATAGACTCCAACACGGCGTGCTAGCATCTTATTGTGACACTGGCGTCAGTACATATAGAGAGTGTGAGGAACATACAAAAACACTAGAGTACAACAACAAGAATACTTTAACTAGATATCTTCAAGTTGACAAAGAAGGATAAGGAAGTGATACCAAACTTCATGCAAGTTGATTCTTTGAATAGCTCCAATCGAAAGGTAAAGGTACATAGAAGAACAAAAAAATGTTGGGGCTATGTTTAGAGGATTGCCTTAGTTAGTCCCCTACTTTGGTGTTTCCACCTCCACAAACAACTAAATAGAAACGATTGTATAGAAGGATGACAAAGAGAGTATAGAAAAGGAAATACCAAGCAATATTTAAACAACAATATGCTGCAATATAAATACGAAGATGCAAAGGTGAGTGAAAATGGCAGATATCACCTTCTCAACCATGTGATCTCAAGGCAGATGGAGGAAGGAGCGAGCTTGCAAGCTCTCCAAAGCCAACATTGTCACAACAACAGAGAGGAGAGGCCAACAAAACAACTTGTAGCTACAATAGAGGTGGTGATGCAACTTGAAGGAGCAAAAAGTGAGTGTGTAGATGACAAGGAAACAAACACAATTATGCCATTGATGTATACTATTTCTTTGATTGATATAGGCCAAATAATAGAGCTCTGGAGATTGATGAATTCCAAGGGTCCATCTCCAACATTTTTAAGAAGCTGGATAAGGATCAAGCGATAAATGAGGAGATAAAAGCACAAATTGTAGAATTAACTGCTTTTATTTAGCAATTAGTAACTCTGATTCAAAGTGTCCTAGGTAAGATGATTGCTCCAATATTCTTATCAGAGGAAGATGTAAACAAGATGGAGCAAATTAAGTCATGGATGCAGACCACTATTGAATGGATTGATAGCATTTCCGTTTCCAGAGATAAAGCAATTGGTATTGTAGTGAGAATGCATAATAACTTTCTAATTTTGAAAGAGGTAGACAAGGAGATTGGAGATTGTACTGCCTATTTGAAATATTACAAATTGATGTATCCTAAGTTGCACATGATTAAATATGTTTGCAAAAATATTAGAGAAGGGAGATATATTTTGTAATGTCCCTCTTCGCCTAGCGTCCCTCATGAAGAATTTTTCTAACCTTCGTAATTCCCGGAGGTCAGAAATAAAAATGTCATTAAGGGAATAATACAAATAATTAAATTGGAGCCGAAAAGCTTAAGTCAACTAATGTTATTTAATTATTCGTTTGAATAATGGTGGGGGCCAATTTTAAGTGAAGATGTCTTTATCCCTAAGCGACTCAGCTTGTGGAATAATAAATCAATTTAGCCTAAGTCTCTTATGCTCAATTAAGAGCGATTATTTGATATGAGAAAAAGTTAAAAAAGACATCTGATTTTTCTAAATAGACATGAGCTCTCTTCAAGGAAATGGACAGATTTTTGGTGAAGAAAGGATTGGAAACTTTACAATGATTAAAAGGCACGATTGGAAGGAAGGAGGCATTCAAAAAAAATTATGATTTTTATTTCTCTCGAGTCATGAAGAAACTGCTACTAGGACGCAACCCCTGAGCAAGCAAATTGGGACGAAAACCCCAAGTCTTTGAATGCAACACACAGGAACGTCTAAAATTTCTATGTGAGATCATTGAACAAAGTGCTGAAGGTATTCAGGTCGTATGGAAGCAATCTGAAGTTGAATTGTTGCAGGCATTGAACTAGTCGTGGCTTTTTCCATCAAGATTCAGTAGCGGCTGAGTTTTCTATGGAGATTGGAGATTGATAAATGAAGGTGGGGACATCAGAGAATTCTTAGAGCCAAGTCGTGACTTTAAGGAGAAATTCTGGGCGCTCCACTTGAACTATCTATTTCGGATTAGCATATATCCCAGGTTTCCTGCCGACTACACTCTATTTCTCTTTCTTGTAATTCTGAATGAAGTCTAGGCATGTCAATTAGACATAATATTTTCTATGCATGTGAACATTATACACTATAATTATGGGCGATTTTCATGACAAATAAATTGTGATAAAATTTAGAAAAAAAATCTTTGTTGTTTCACTTTCTGCAAAACTCTGTGTGCAATTTATTGAAATAAAATATCTATAGAAATTGAAAACCTGGCAAAAATCTGTTCATACTTCCAGAAAGGTTATTCCAGTGGTATCAGAGCCTAGATTTCTGTCAGTCTGTTGGGGTTCATAATTGCATGTCAGTTTGGAGGATATTCAAAATGTTGCATGTTGCCTTTTTGATCAGCTGCGAAATTGGGTTATTGCATGTCACAGATATTTCACTAGGAGTAGGTCAGGACAACAGGAAGGAGGGTCTGAAATTAACCCAATTGATTCTGCTATTGCGGATAGAGGAGGTGAAAACCCACAGGGGAATCTGAATAATTAGCTTGAAAATTTCTTGACCAACTTTTCCCAACAACAACATCAAATTCTACAACAATTTCAGGATCGTATGATTACAACCATGGGCCAAATGAGAGTGGACCATGCTCAATTGAGTAGATCAAGCAGTGGCCATAACATAAGTGATGCTAGTCGTGAAAATTGTGATAGAACAACCACTAATGCTGTTAGGACAACAAGCAGAAAGTCTGATCAACCTTTATGTCCTACATTTATGACAAGACAACCTGAAGTGAAGGCCATTCCAGAGTTGGAGGAAGAAACAGACATTACTGTTGATGTCATGCTGGCCTACGATGAATATAGAGTTCTTCCACCTAATGTGAGGACGTTAATCAATTTGAATCAGTTTATGAATCGAAGGAAAGACAAGGCCAGAGCCATATTGGACAGGCAAGAAAGGGGCCTCAGAAGGAAAACCGGTCAAGGTAATCAAACCAAAGAATACAATGAAGCATTAAATAAGATCCCTTTACTGACCTTTGATGGAAGTGAGAAAATAAGTGCTAGATCATGGGTGCATAAGCTTGACACCTTCTTGTCCTTGAAACCTATGGAGGAAGAAAAGGCTATTCAATTTGCTACGATGCATTTGGAGGGAGTAACATATGATTGGTGGCACCATGGGTTGGTTTCACACGACCATGCCATGATACGTTCATGTGAGGAGTTTGTTGATAAATTGATTTCACGCTTTGACTAGAAGGATATCGAGGTTTACTATAGGGGCTTGACTCAACTAAAACAGATGAGACTTACATTAATGAAATCTAGAAGATAGTAGTCATGGTTTCTAATATGTCCGAGAGGCGAGTTACTATGCTGTTTGTTGAGGGTCTGAGTTATAGACTGAGTGGTTTAGTTAAGGCTCATAAACCTAGTACATTACATGACACCATTGGCCTAGCCTTGGATTTGAAGACTACCCCGCCCCTCCAGCCTCAGAAAAAAGACTTTCAGAGGATTTCAACCAAAACAAAAAAGCTTCAATAAAAAAAACACCTCACCAAAACCTGACCAAGAATCTAGAAATGAGCTACACAGGAAACAATTATGTTTCTACTCTAAGGAGCCATGGAACTGTGACCACCATCACCTTGGGAAAGGCAAGGGTCATTTGATTGAGGTCATTTCAGATGATGAGGAGCAAGATGTTCATGAGACCAGTACTGAAGATGACAACGAACAGGAGGAACAACCTCCACAGTTAGAGTTGGTTGATTATGGAGCAAAGGAGACTTCCCAAAGCAACATTGCCTCACTATTCGGGGCCCCTAGACTTCATCCATTCTGTTTGAAGGGTGTCATTAAGGGACAACACATGGTCTGCTTGGTGGACAGTGGAGCTACCCACAATTTCATTGATGAGGGTCTAGTGTTGAAGTGTGAGCTACAGGTTGAGGAGTTTTCAGGGTTCAATGTGACTGTAGTAGATGGGTTTCAGTTGAATTGCACTAGGATGGTTCCCAGCTTAGCATCCAGATTGGAGACTACACTTTGACTAATAAATTCTATGTGCCGAGTCTTGGTAATATTGATGCAGTGTTGGGTTTGCAATGGTTGTAGTCACTTGGAAGATACATTCAGGACTTCCAGAGAATGGAGTTGGAGTTTATGGTTGATGATAAGAAGATTGTGCTGAAGGTTATGTCTAAAGGTGGTCCTTGTGTAGTGTCAGCTAGAAGGATGGAGGCTTTACTTAGACATGGGGAGGTGGATTGGGCAGTACAATGCTTTGTTTCTACCAAGCCTACCTCATACAACAAACCACACCTCTATGTTGATATCCAGATAGTGTTGGATAAGCATGGGGTAGTATTTGGAGACATTCCTCCAGGCTGACCACCTGATCATGGGTTCGAGGACATCATTGAGCTTGAGGAGGGGGCTAAACCAGTCATAACTATGCCCTATCGACACCCATGGCATTATAAGGAGGAGATTGAGAAGACAATCAAGGAGCTACTGAGCATGGGACACATCCGACCCAATTCTAGTCTATTTTCTCCATTAGTTGTTTAGGTTAAAAAGAAGGACGAGATTATGCGCATGTGCATAGACTATAGGGCCTTGAATAAGAAAACCATAAAGAACAGATGTCCTATCCCCAGGATCAACGAAATTCTTGATGAGTTGCACGGGGCCGTGTTCTTTTCTAAGATTGATCTTTGTTCGGGTTATCATCATATACGAGTTCGGGAAGAATATATTCATAAAGTCGCTTTCTATTGTCACTACGAGCATTTTGAATTCTTGGTCATGTCATTCGGACTCAAGAATGCATTAGCCACATTCCAATTGTGCATGAACAACACTTTTCGTGAGCAGTTGTAGAAATTTGTTTTGGTCTTCTTTGACAACATTTTGATATACATAAAGACTTGGGAGGATCACCTGCATCATTTGGATGTAGTGTTGAGTATCATGGAGGCTCAATTGCTTTACGCGAAGGATTCTAAGTGCAAATTTGGGATGACTGAGATACTTTCTCTTGGGCATGTGATTGGAGCTAATGGTGTGAAAGTGCACCAAGAAAAGATACAGGCAATTCTAGACTGGCCACCACCAAAGAACATATCAGAAATAAGAGGCTTTTTGGGTTTGTGCTCTTACTACAGGAGATTTATGAGAGGTTTCTCACAATTGACATCATCCTTGACAAACCTTACTAAGAAAGGTGCGTTTCTTTGGTCTAAGGAGGCACAGGGGACATTTGACAGTCTTAAGGAGGTTATGAGCTCATGTCCAGTTTTAGCATTGCCGAATTTTACACAGTTGTTTGTCTTAGAATGTGATGCATCGGGTCAAGGGGTCGGTGCAGTTCTAAAGAAAAATCGACATCCGATTGCATTCGAGAGCAGAAAATTGAGAGACATTAAGAGGTTGTACTCCACATATGATAAGGAGATGCTAGTGATCATGCATGTGCTAGCCAAGTTCAGGCAATACTTAGTGGGAACTAAATTTTTTGTCAGGACTAATCATATCAGTCTCAAATATTTTCTTGAGCAAAAGGACTTGAATGAGCGACAAAAAAAGTGGGTGAGCAAGATTCAGGCATATGACTTTGATGTGGAGTACATTAAGGGAAAGAAGGACATTGCTACTGATGCTCTTTTGAGAAAACCAATGCTTTGCTCTCTCACCGAGATTTCAACTGGTTGGAAATCTCAATTAGTGGCCGAATATACCAAAAACACTTTTTCCTGTGATTTGATTGATGGCCGGGTGTAGGATGATAGATATATAGTAGTTAGTGACATCATTTATTATAAAAACAAAATTTATCTTGTACCAGGATTGAAGCTAAAGGCTAGGATTTTGAGGGCTATGCATGATACCCGTCTAATAGGACATCCAAGGTTCTTCAAAACTTATCGTTAGATTCATGAGAGGTTTACCTGGAAGGGTTTGAAAGATGATGTTTTGTAGCATGTTAGAGAATGCCTAGCTTGTTAGTAGAAGGAAAAACACACATTCTCGATATGACTTCTACAGCCTTTGTCGATACCTGAGCAGAAATGGGAAAGAATATCCATGGACTCTATCATAGGACTGCCACGTGTCCAGCGGAAATATTGCATATATGTAGTTGTGGATAGATTGACCAAAATGCCCATTTCTTTTTTATATCTATTGATTATATTGTAGTTTAGGTGGCAGAGTTATTCTTCAGAGAGGTGTTCAAGTTGCATGGACTCGCCAAAACAATCGTTAGTGATCGAGACAACAGATTCTTAAGTATGTTTTGACAAGAGTTGTTCTGACTAGTAGGTATAGAGTTAACACCAAGAACGAGTTACCATCCTCAAACCGATGGTCAGATATAGATAGTAAATAAGTGGATTGAGGGATATCCATGGAATTATGTGTCAGTGTAGCACCGTGCTTGGATCAAATGGCTGCATTTAGGTGAGTATTGCTACAATACAACCTACCACATGTCGATTGGCATGTCTCCCTTCAGATCCTTATACAGGTATGATGCCTTATCATTTGTAGATTTGGCCTTTGATGATAGCAGGGTCCCATGGGCCAAGGAGAATGCAAAACTAATAGGATATTCTCAAGGAATTGAAGGATAATTTGCAACATGCTCAAAACTAGTAGAAAATGTATGCAGATAGGCACAAAGTCGAGAGATCATTTGAGGTTGGAGACTTAGTTTTTCTAAGTTTGCAGCCATGCAGGCAATCCTCATTGAAGAAAAGTGTTGCAAAGAAACTTAAACCACACTTTTATGGACCTTACAGGATAGTAAGAAGAATTGGTGAAGTTCCATATGAGTTGGAACTTCCTGAAGGCAGTAAGATTCACGTCTTTCATGTTTCATGCCTCAAGAAGGCATTGGGTTAGCAGGTTGTGGCATCTCCCTAGCTTCCTCCACTTGATGAAGAAGGAAACTTGGTGTTAGTTTATGAAGGTATTGCAGATTGGAGGGAGAGGTAGTTGAAAAACAAGGTGATTCAAGAATACCTGATCAAATGGAAGGATTTACCATATGAGGATGCAACTTGGGAAGGGGAAGAAATTCTGCAACACCCCAAGAAGGGAGGATTGTAATGTCCCTCTTCGCCTAGCGTCCCTCATGAGGAATTTTTCTAACCTTTGTAATTCCCGGAGGTTAGAAATAAAAAGGTCATTAAGGGAATAATTCAAATGATTAAATTGGAGCCGAAAAGCTTAAGCCAACTAATGATATTTAATTATTTGTTTGAATAATGGTGGGGGCCATTTTAAGTGAAGACGTCTTTATCCCTAAGCGACTGAGCTTGTGGAATAATAAATCAATTTAGCCTAAGTCTCTTATTCTCAATTAAGAGCGATTATTTGATATGGGAAAAAGAAACAAAAGACATCTGATTTTTCTAAATAGGCACAAGCTCTCTTCAAGGAAATGGACGGATTTTTGGTGAAGACAAGATTGCAAACTTTACAATGATTAAGAGGCACAATTGGAAGGAAGGAGGAATTTAGAAACAATTATAATTTTTATTTCTCTCGAGTCATGAAGAAACTGTTACGAGGACGCAACCCCTGAGCAAGAAAATTGGGACGAAAACCCTAAGTCTTTGAATGCAACACATAGGAATGTCTAAAATTGCTATGTGAGATCATTGAATAAAGTGTTGAAGGTATTCAGGCCGTATGGAAGTAATCTGAAGCTGAATCGTTGTAGGCATTGAACCAGTCTTGGCTTTTTCCATCAAGATTTAGTAGCGGCTGAGTTTTCTATGGAGATTGGAGACTGATAAATGAAGGTGTAGACATTAGAGAATTCTCAGAGCCAAGTCGTGACTTCAAGGAGAAATTCTGGGTGCTCCACTTGAACTATCTATTTCAGATTAGCATATATCCCAGGTTTCCTGCTAACTACACTCTATTTCTCTTTCTTGTAATTCTAAATGAAGTCTAGGCGTCTGAATTAGATGGGATATTTTTTGTGCATGTGAACAGTATACAATATAATTCTAAGCGATTTTCTTGACCTATAAATTGTGATAAAATTTAGAAAAAAAAGAATTCTTTGTTGTTTCACTTTCTGCAAAACTTTGTGTGCCATTTATTGAAATAAAATATCTATAGAAATTGAAAATCTGGAAAAAATCTGTTCATACTTTCAGAAAGGTTATTTCAGTGGTATTAGAGCCTAGAATCTTGCTAGCCTATTGGGGTTCATAATTGCATGTCAGTTTGGAGGATATCCAAAACGTTGCATGTTGCCTTTTTGATCAGTTGCAAAATTGGGTTATTGCATGCCACATAAATATTTCACTAGGAGTAGGTCAGGACAACAGGAAGGGTGTCTAAAATTAACCCTGCTGAATCTGGTATGGGGGATAGAGGAGGTGAAAACCTGCAGGGGAATCTGAATAATCAACTTGACAATTTCTTGACCAACTTTGACCAACAATAGTAGCAAATTCTACAACAATTTTAGGATCATATGATTACAGCCATGGGCCAAACGAGAGTGGACTGTGCTCAATCGAGTAGATCAAGTAGTGGCCATAGAAGAAGTGATGCTGGTCACGAAAATTGTGATAGAACAACCACTAATGCTATTATGACAAAAAGCACAAAGTCTGATCGACCTTTACATCCTACATTTGTGACATGACAACCTAAAGTGGAGGCCATTCCAGAGTTGGAGGCAAAAATAGACATTACTGTTGATGTCATGGAGGCCTACGATTAATACAGAGCTCTTCCACTTGATGTGAGGACGTTAATCAATTTGAATCAGTGGAAAGAAAAGGCTTGAGCTAGACTAGACAGGCAAGAAAGGGGCCTCAAAAGGAAAACCGGTCAAGGTAATCAACCCAAAGAATACAGGGAAGCATTAAATAAAATCCCTTTACTGATCTTTGATGGAAGCGGGAAAATAAGTGCTAGATCATGGGTGCATAAGCTTGATACCTTCCTGTCCTTGAAACCTATGGAGGAAGAAAATGCTATTCAATTTGCTACGATGCATCTGGAGGGAGTAGCATATGATTGGTGGCACCATGGGTTGGTTTCACAAGACCATGCCATGATATGTTCATATGAAGAGTTTGTTGATAAATTGATTGCACGCTTTGACCAGAAGGATATCAAAGTTTACTAAAGGGACTTGGCTCAACTAAAATAGATTGGACATGTTGATACTTACATTAATGAATTCTAGAAGATAGTAGTCATGGTTCCTGATATGTCTGAGAGGCGAGTTACTGTGTTGTTTGTTGAGGGTCTAAGTGACAGATTGAGGGGTTTATTGAAGGCTCATAAACCTAGTACATTACATGAGGCCATTGGCCTAGCCCTGGATTTGGAGACTACCCACCCCTCCAGCCTCAGAAAAAGACTTTCGGGAGATTTCAGCCAAAACAAAAAAGCTTCAATAAAAAAAAGAACACCCCACCAAAACTTGACCAAGAATCTATAAATGAGTTGCATAGGAAACAATTATGTTTCTATTGTAAGGAGTGGTGCAGGGGCACTGTTAGTTAAAATTTGTCAATCAAAATTGTTAAGGGCTAGGCTTTAGGAGTTTTGAGTTTTTGCATTAAAATAAGGTCTATGAGACCATTTGATGTTGCAATAGGTAATTATTGATGGTTTCTAGGTGTGTAGGATGTTTGGTTTTTCAAAATGTGCAAAATGTTGAAAAATTGCAAATTGTGCAAAGTTGTCAAATTCAAAAGTTGTAAAAGTGCATTTTGAAGGAAGACCAACGGTCAAGGAATTTAAAATTTAGTTTAGGAAGTTGAAACAGTTGGATTTTGGTGGGAAAAGGTATAAAATAGTTGAGAGACTCGTTGGAAGGTTGATTTTGAAGTTTGTAAAAGATTTCAAAGAAATAAAGCTCTGTTTTTCCTTCATTTTTTGTATTTACTGAGATTGCAGGGGCTCTGTACAGCCCGTACAACAACTTGTTGAATCAAATTTTTTGAGATTGCTTTAGTGTTTGTTTCACCTCTTATTTGAATCCATTTTTGAGTCTTTCCATAAATTTTTGTGCATTTATTTGCTAAATCTCTTAGACTGGGTTTGTAGTGCAGGGTTAAGGGTTTTGAAAGTCATTTAAATGAAGAACTGACCCATTCCTCTCACTATGGTCATTGTAACTCAAGGAATGGGTCTTCATTATCAATAAAAGGTGTGAGAATGGTAAGTGAGTGTAGGGGAGTTCAAGAATTGTGTTGGGCAAGAAGCCCTAGTGAGGAAACTTGTATTTTCCTAGTGAAATAATGAGGTTTTGTGATGTCAAAGTAAGGTTTGTGTTGGGGAAGCATTATTTCATTTTGGATTAAGCTTGTGCAGACTATTTTAGACCTGTTTGTGGTGGTGATATGGTTTGGTAAGGTTGGGAAGTATAATTTGCAATAATCCCTAGGTTTTTCAAGTAAAAAGAAGGTTTTTGTGAATAGGCACATGTGTGATTGAATTTTTGAAAAATGATGGTGGTTTCTTTTGTTTGAGCACTTTTGAATTTCTGCCCACTAGGTTTTAGGAGTTTTGGAAAAGTATAGACAAGTCTCTTTGCAAAAGTGGCCTAATTTGAGGTCTAGAAGGCATAAAAAGCATGATTTGAGAAAGTTGTTACAAAATAACCATTGGTGATTTGTTGGTATGTTATTGTGTGTCAAAATGGGTCCTTGAAATGTGTCAGGTCTTGATTTAAAGGTTGTGATTGTGAAGATTTACCTGATTTAGTCAACATGCAATGCTACAAGGAAGAGAGTGGTTTTGTTGAATTGAAGTGGTTTTGGTGAGATTGTGATTTGATAATTGTTGTTGCTGGTTGGAATTGTGTTTTTTGAGATTGCAAGACCTCCCTTGATTGCATAAAGTGGTATCAGAGCAAAGGTACCAGGTCTTTGTGTAGAAAAGTTGAAGATTGTGAAAGAAAGCTTGGAAGGTGAAGAGGCAAGATTATGAAGATGCCTCCAAAGGGAAAGAATGTGGAAAGAGAGGTGAATGACTTGAAGAGTCAATACATTAAAGAGATCAGAGAATTGAAAGAGAGATTGGTAGCCTTAGAGACAAGAAAAAGAAGAGAAGAAGTTGAAATCAGTGAATCAGAGGAAGAAGATGATGAAGAGTTTGAAGATGTTGAAGAATAACTGGATCTAGAAGATCAGAGAATGGCCAAGTTGTTGAAGGCAGTT
This sequence comes from Sequoia sempervirens, assembly GCA_007258455.2. NCBI lineage: Eukaryota > Viridiplantae > Streptophyta > Pinopsida > Cupressales > Cupressaceae > Sequoia > Sequoia sempervirens. Next base: position 28,092,373 of record VDFB02109042.1, read on the forward strand.
AAAAGTGACAAGTACAAGGTGAAGATTGATGTGCAAAAGTTTGGTGGAAATTTGAATGAAGAAGAGTTGTTAGACTGGATATCTTCTTTGGACAACTATTTTGAGTGTGAGGACATTCTAGAGGAGCATAGAGTCGAGATTGAAAAAAAAAAGTTAAAAGGTCATGCACTTGTATGGTGGGATTATCTACAATGAGAAAGAAGGAAGCAAGGCAAGTCCAAAATTGTGGCATGGGACAAGATGGTAGCTAAGTTAAAAGGTAAGTTTCTCCGTTAAGATTATTCAATTCAAATGTTTAAGAGATTTCAAAGTTTAACAAAAAAGGAAATGGATGTAAAGGAATACACTGAAGAATTTTACAGATTAAGTATGGGATCTAACCATAATGAAAATGAAGATGAGAAGATTGCTAGGTACTTGGGTGGTTTGTGAATGAACATACAGGATGAGTTGGCTTTGACAAATCCTAGGAGCGTGGAGGAATGTTATCAAATGGCATTGAAGGATAAAGAGAAGGTGAAAAGAAGACAAGAGAACACCGTAAGAGGAAGAGGAACTTTATCTACTACAAGACAAGCAATTGAAAATCAAGAAGAACCAAGCAAAAGATATGAACAAGTTGCAGACTTTAGATGAGGTTATAGAGGCACAAGGGGAAAATTTGGAGGTGGAAGGAATTCTAACACTTTTGTAGGTAGATGTTACCATTGTTAAGAATATGGTCATCTTGCTTGGAAGTGCCCTGAGAAGATTGGTTCAACAACAACAAGTGGAGGAGTAAGGAACCCTGATAGGAGAGCACAAATAGTTCATGAAGATGAAGCTGAAAGTTCTAGTTCCAATAGACTTGTTACTCCTGAAGTAGGTGAGATGCTGATGATGCAAAAACAAATTTTGAAGACCACAAAGGAGAGAGATCTACTTCAAAGAAGATCATTGTTTAGGACAACTTGCAGATGTAAAAACAAGGTATGCAAAGTGATAGTTGATTCGGGGTGTACTGATAACATTTTGTCTAGTGAGATGGTGGATAAATTGCATTTGCAAAGAGTACCTAGGGAAAGACCATATAAAGTATCATGGGTTAGTGATAATCAATCTTTGGTGGTGAGTGAACAAGCCATAGTTGAGTTTCAAATTGGATAGTATAGAGATGAATTTCTTTGTGATATATTACCCATGAATTGTATCCATATGTTGCTAGGAAGGCCCTATCAGTTTGACAGGTCAGCCTTGTATAATGGAAGGAAAAATACATACACCATTGAGAAGGATGGGAGAGAGTTCATTTTGACTCCATTGGTTGAGGAGACAAAAGAGCAATGTGAGATTATTGTGCTAGGGAGAAATGAATATGTAAATCTTGATAAAGGCAAGAATGAAGAGTTGGCAGCTAGTGTAAAGCATGACAAAGATAGGATAGTAGACACAAGGAGTGAAGGTGATTTGCAATCAGTTGTGAGGAAGAATGCTTTTGTGTGGTAGAAGAAAGTAAATGGGAATGTGTCTCGATTTGAGATAGAGTAGTGTGAGTGTAAAGTGCTTGTGAGCAGGCAAGAGATGGGTGATAGCATTATGGTTGGGGCAGTTGTGTGCCCTATAATAGGGAACAAAGTAAAAAGATAGTCAAGAGATGTTATGACAGTGGTTGATGGTATTGGTAAGATAGTGAAAGAGAGGATAGTGGATCATGATGATGATGGGATAGAGGATTGTGATGGTCATAGGACAGTAGAAAAGGTAAGTACAGGTTTGACAAAGACCATTAAATGTAATGGTACAAAGGTTTATGAGACTGATAGTCGTAAGGGTGCAAACAAGAAGAGCATGGAACAAAGGATGGAACAAGAAGCAAAGAGTAAGGTAATGATAGTTGAAGAAGGGCTGAGTACAAATGCAAAGGAAGGTGAGATGACAGTATCTAAAGTTGGGAAAGATGAAAAACACCCCACAGTATAGAAAAGACAATTGGAGCAAGAAAAAAATGAAGGAAAGATCAAGAAAGACAAGGATAGTGAGAAACAAAAAAAAAGTGAACTTGATGAAAGAATGCAAAGAGGATTGAAGCATGAAGAGCACAAAAGTGAGCAAGCTACAAGAATCTTTCCAAGAGACTTGGAAAACTTTCAAATTGGGGTGTATGGTGCAAGGGCACCATTAGTTAAAATTTGTCAATCAAAATTGGTAAGGGCTAGGCTTTAGGAGTTTTGAGTTTTTGCATTAAAATAAGGTCTATGAGACCATTTGATGTTGCTATAGGTCATTATTAATGGTTTCTAGGTGTGTAGGAGGTTTGGTTTTTCAAAATGTGCAAAATATTGAAAATTTGCAAATTGTGCAAAGTCGTCAAATTCAAAAGTTGTAAAAGTGCATTTTGAAGGAAGACCAACGGTCAAGGAATTTAAAAGTTAGTTTAGGAAGTTGAAATAGTTGGATTTTGGTGGGAAAAGGTATAAAATAGTTGAGAGACTCATTGGAAGGTTGATTTGAAGTTTGTAAAAGATTTCAAAGAAATAAAGCTCTATTTTTCCTTCATTTTTTGTATTTACTGAGATTGTAGGGGCTCTGTATGGCCCGTACAACAACTTGTTGAATCAATTTTTTTGGGATTGCTTCAGTGTTTTTTTTCACCTCTTATTTGAATCCATTTTTGAGTCTTTTCATAAAGTTTTGTGCATTTATTTGCTAAATCTCTTAGACTAGGTCTGTAGTGTAGGGTTAAGGGTTTTGAAAGTCATTTAAATGAACTGACTGATTCCTCTCATTGTGGTCACTGTAACTCGAGGAATGGGTCTGCATTATCAACAAAAGATGTGAGAATGGTAAGTGAGTGTAGGGGAGGTCAAGAATTGTGTTGGGCAAGAAGCCCTAGTGAGGAAACTTATGTTTTCCTAGTGAAATTATGAGGTTTTGTGATGTCGAAGTAAGGTTTGTGTTGGGGCAGAATTATTTCATGTTGGATTAAGCTTGTGCTTGCTATTTTAGACCTGTTTGTGGTGGTGATATGGTTTGGTAAGGTTGGGAAGTATAATTTGCAATAAGCCCTAGGTTTTTCAAGTAAAAAGAAGGGTTTTGTGAATAGGCACATGGGTGATTGAATTTTTGACAAATGATGGTGGTTTCTTTGGTTTGAGCACTTGTGAATTTCTTCCCACTAGGTTTTAGGAGTTTTGGAAAAGTATAGAAACAAGTCTCTTTGCAAAAGTGGCCTAATTTGAGGCCTAGAAGGCGTAAAAAGCCTGATTTGAGAAAGTTGTTACAAAATAACCATTGGTGATTTGTTGGTATGTTATTGTGTGTCAAAATCGGTTCCTAAAATGGGTCAGGTCTTGATCTTAAAGGTTGCGATTGTGAAGATTTACCCGATTTAGTCAAAGTGCAATGTTACAAGGAAAAGAGTGGTTTTGTTGAATTGAAGTGGTTTTGGTGAGATTGTGATTTGGTAATTGTTGTTGCTGGTTGGAATTGTGTTTTGTGTGATTGTAGGACCTCTCTTGATTGCATCAAGAAGCCATGCAACCACGACCACTGTTGCCTTGGGAAAGGCAAGGTTTGTTTGATTGAGGTCATTTTAGATGATGAGGAGCATGATGTTCATGAGACTAGTACTGAAGATGATAGTGGATAGGAGGAACAACTTCCAAAGTTAGAGTTGGTTGATTCTGGAGCCAAGGAGACTTCCCAAAGCAACATTTACTCACTATCCGGGGTCCCTAGACTTCATCCATTTTGTTTGAAGGGCCTCATTAAGGGACACCACATGGTTTGCTTGGTGGACAGTGGAGCCACCCACAATTTCATCGATGAGGGTCTAGTGGTGAAGTGTGGGCTACATGTTGAGGAGTTTTCAGGGTTTAATGTGATTGTAGTAGATGGGTTTCAGTTGAATTGCACCAGAATGGCTCCCCAACTTAGCATCTTGATTGGAGACTACACTTTGACCCATAACTTCTATGTGTGAAGTCTTGGTAATATTGATGTAGTGTTGGGTTTGCAGTGGTTGCAGTCACTTGGAAGATACAATTAGGACTTCTAAAGAATGGAGTTGGAGTTTATGGTTGATGATAAGAAGATTGTGCTGAATGCCATGTCTGACGATGATCCTTGTGTAGTGTCAGCTAGAAGGATGGAGGCTTTACTTAGACATAGGGAGGTGGATTGGGTAGTATAGTGCTTTGTTTCTACCAAGCCCACCTCAGACACCAAACCACACCTCCATGTTGATATCCAAACAGTGTTGGATAAGCATGTGGTAGTATTTGGAGACATTCCTCCAGGCCGACCACCTGATTGTGGGTTTGAGCATGTCATTGAGCTTGAGGAGGGGGCTAAACCAGTCATAACTACGCCCTATTGACACCCACACCATTTTAAGGAGGAGATTGAGAAGACAATCAAGGAGCTACTGAGCATGGGACACATCCTAGCCAGTTTTAGTTTGTTTTCTTCATCAATTGTTCTGGTTAAAAAGAATGATGGTACTATGCACATGTGCATAGACTATAGGGACTTGAATAAGAAAACCATAAAGAACAGATATCCTATCCCCATGATCGATGAACTACTTGATGAGTTGCATGGGGTCGTGTTCTTTTCTAAGATTGATCTTCGTTTGGGCTATCATCAGATATGAGCCTGAGAAGAAGATGTTCACAAAACTGCTTTCTGTTCTCACTATGGGCATTTCGAATTCCTGGTCATGCCATTTGGACTCACGAATGCACCAACCACATTCCAATCGTGCATGAACCATAATTTTTGTGAGCAGTTGCGGAAGTTTTTTTTGGTTTTCTTTGACAACATTCTGATATACATCAGGACTTGGGAGGATCACCTGCATCATTTGGATGTAGTGTTGATTATCATGGAGGATTAATCGCTTTATGCGAAGGCTTCTAAGTGTGATTTCGAGATGACTGAGATAATTTATCTCAGGAATTTGGTTGGACCTAATGGTGTGAAAGTACACCAAGAAAAGATACAAGCAATTCTAGATTGGCCTCCACCAAAGAACATATCAGAATTGAGAGTCTTTTTGGGTTTGTGCTCTTACTGCACGAGATTTGTGAGAGGTTTCTCACAACTAGCATCATCCTTGACAAACCTTACTAAGAAAGGTGTGTCTCTTTGGTCTGAGGAGGCACAGGTGACATTTGATAGGCTCAAGGAGGTTATGAGCTCATGTCTAGTTTTAGCATTGCTAGATTTTACACAGCTATTTGTCCTAGAATGTGATGCATCGGGTCAGGGGGTTGGTGCAGTTCTAATGCATAATCGACATCCAATTGCATTTGAGAGCAGAAAATTGAGAGAAAAGTTAAGAGGTTGTACTCCACATATGATAAGGAGATGCTAGCGATCATGCATGCACTAGCCAAGTTTAGGTAGTACTTAGTGGGGACTAAATTTGTGGTCAAGACTGATCGCAACAGTCTCAAATATTTTCTTGAGAAAAATGACTTGAATGAGCAAAAAAAAAGTGGGTGAGCAAGATTCAGGCATATGACTTTGATGTGGAGTACATTAAGGGAAAGAAGAACATTGTTGTTGATGCTCTTCCCAGAAAACTAGCATTTTGCTTTGTCACTGAGATTTAAGCTGATTGGAAATGTCAATTAGTAGCCGAATATACCAAAAACACTTTTTCCTATGATTTGATTGATGGTCGGGTGTAGGATGAAAAATATATAGTAGTCAAAGAAATCATTTACTATAAGAACATAATTTATATTGTATGAGGATCGAAGCTAAAGGCTAGGATTTTGAGGGCTATGCATGATACTCCTCTATCAGGACATCTAGGGTTCTTCAAAACTTATCGTCAAATTCATGAGAGGTTCACCTTGAAGGGTTTGAAAGTTGATGTATTGCAGCATGTTAGAGAATGCCTAACTTGTCAGCAGAACAAGGAAGAACACACATTCCCAGTAGGACTTCTACAAGCTTTGCTGATACCTGAGCAGAAATGGGAAGGAATATCCATGGAATCTATCGCAAGACTGCCAAGTGCCCAAGGGAAAGATTGCATATATGTAGTTATGAATAGATTGACTAAATATGCCCATTTCTTTGCTATATCTACTAATTATACTATAGTTTAGGTGGCAGAGTTATTCTTTAGACTGATGTTCAGACAAAGATAGTAAATAAGTGGATTGAGGGATATTTGTGGAATTATGTGTTAGGGAAGAAACATGCTTGGATCAAATGGTTGCATTTAGGTGAGTATTGCTACAATACCACCTACCATATGTCAATTGGCATGTCTCCCTTCAGAGCCTTATACGGGTATGATGCCTTATCATTTGTAGATTTGGCCTTTGACGATAGAAGGGTCCCACGGGCCAAGGAGACAATGCAAAGCTACTAGGACATTCTCAAGGAATTGAAGGATAATCTGCAACATGCTCAAAACTAGCAAAGAATGAATGTAGATAGGAACAAAGTCGAGAGATCATTCGAGGTTGGAGACTTAGTTTCTCTGCGTTTGCAGCCATACATGCAATCCTCATTGAAGAAAAGTGGTGCAGAGAAACTTAAACCATGATTTTATGGACCTTACAGGATAGTAAGAAGAATTGGTGAAGTTTCATATGAGTTGGAACTTCCTGAAGGCAGTAAAATTCATGTCTTTCATGTTTCATGCCTCAAGAAGGCATTGGGTCAGCAGGTTGTGGCATCTCCCGAGCTTCCTCCTCTTGATGAAGAAGGAAACTTGGTGTTAGTTCCTAAAGGTATTGCAGATTGGAGGGAGAGGAAGCTGAGAAATAAGGTGATTCGAGAGTACCTGATCAAATGGAAGGATTTACCATTTGAGGATGCAACTTGGGAAGGGGAAGAAATTCTACAACACACCAATTTGATGATAATGGATGTTTGTTTTTGGCTATAAAAGAAGGATTTGGTCCTACTAACCTTGAAAGTTGTGTGAAGGAAAGTGTTTCGGAGATGAAGGATAAGGTTGAAGGTACTTTGTTATCTACTTTTCATGTCAAAGAAGATAAGAATTATTGGGTTGTTGAAAGTGGATGCTCTAATCACATGACTAGAGACAAAAGTAAGTTTGTTAAAATTGAAAAGTATGATGGAGGATTAGTTAAATTTGAATATGATTCAGGAGCTAAGATTTGTGGAATAGGTTTAATCAGTTTTGATGGGAAGCATAATACTAACAATGTTTACTATGTTAAGGGTTTAAGGCATAAACTTTTGAGTGTTGGAGAAATGTGTAACAAGGGATATAATCTTGTGTTTAAGGATGAAACATGTGAGATCCAAAAAGGGTATGGAACTGTAATTGTTGCTGGAAAGAGGACATATGGAAACATCTATCAGCTTAAGGGTACAGATGCTCATTTCTTTATGTCTTAGATTAATGATAGTTGGTTATGGCATCGAAGGATGTGTCACATGAATTTTGATAATTTGGAAAGAATTAGTTCAATTCATGTATTAAGAGAGTTACCTAGAATCAAAAAGCCTATTAATGTTGTTTGTGAGAGTTGTCAATTTGGGAAACAAATAAGAAGTAGTTTTAAGGGAAAAGAACAATCTACTACTAGACTACTGGAATTAGCACATACATATCTTTGTGGTCCTACAAGGGTGAGAAGTCTACAAGGTGACGTGTACTTTATTCTTTTGATTGATGATTATTCTAGAATGACATGGGTTACTTTTATTAGAGAAAAAAATGATGCATTAGATAAATTCAAGGAATTTAAAGCTATGGTTGATAATGAAATGGATTTGAAAATCAATGTTTGAGGTTTGACAAAGGTGGTGAATTCACCTCCAATGAGTTTAACATGTTTTGTGAAGTTTATGGAATAAAGAGGCATTTGTCTGTCTCTAGAACTCCTAGCAGAGTGGAGTTTTTGAAAGAAAAAAAAAACTATTCAAGAAGCCACAAGGACTATGATGAAAGAGGAAAATCTATCAGAATTCTATTGGAGAGAAGCTATTCATATTGATGTTTACATACGTAACAGAGTTCAAGCTAAAGCTAATAGCTCAAAGACTCCTTGTGAGCTATGGTATGAAAGAATGCCTACTGTGAAGTACTTTAGAGTATTTGGAAGTAAATGTTACATCAAAAGAGAAGAATAAAATTGAGGAAAGTTTTATGCAAGGTCTAATGAAGGTATCTTCCTTGGATATTCTACTAGAAGAAAAGCTTACAGATGTTACAAAAAAAGTTTGAGAAAGATAATTGAAAGTGCAAATGTTAAAGTTGACGAAAACTTGCAGAATTCTATTATAGTAGATGGATATGTGTTAGATAAATCTGATTGCGGAGGAGAAGAAAAAACATATGAACAAGAAATGAAGAATGAAGAGGAAGAAGCTTTGGAGAAGACCCCTAAAACCCCTAAGTATGTGCAAAAGAATCATTCTGAAGATCAAATCATTGGAGACAAGATGAAAGGTGTATTGACAAGAAGCAAAGTTGTTGAAGTTGAGGTAAATTTGTGTTTACTTTCTAAAGTTGAACCTAAAATAGTGAGTGAAGCATATAAAGTTGAACAGTAGATAAAGGCAATGGAAGAAGAACTTATGTATATAGAGAAAAATCAAACTTGGGAATTGGTCCCTAGACCGAGAAACAAGAACATAATTGGAACTAAATGGGTATTTAGGAACAAGGTGAATAAGAATAGAGTAGTAAGAAATAAGGAAAGACTTCTGTGTAAGGGCTACTCACAAGTGGAAGGCATAGACTTTGAGGAGACTTTTGATCCTATGGCTAGGATGGAAGCTATCCGAATGTTTTTGGCATTTGAAACACAAAGATTTCAAGGTTTATCAAATGGATGTGAAGTCTTCTTTTCTGAATGGAGAATTGGAAAAAGAGGTTTACATGGAACAACCAGAAGGATTTTAGTTGTTAGATCAACCATATATGGTATGTAAGTTGAAGAAGGCACTATATGGATTGAAGCAAGCTCCCAGAGCTTGGAATGCAAGGTTGGACATGTGCTTGATACATCAAGGATTCAATAAGGGCACCACAGATAGTAATCTTTACTTTAAAATTGAGGAAGGAAAAATCTTGATAGTAGTAGTATATGTGGATGATATTATCTTTGGTGGAAATGAGGCTATGTGCAAGAAGTTTGTAGAGGAAATTTGAAATGCTAATGTTTGGGGAGATAAATTTCTTTTTTAGGATACAAATCAATCAAATAGATAAAGGGATATTCATTTCACAATCTAAGTATGTCAAAGAGATGTTGAAGAAGTTTGGAATGGATGACTCCAAATTGGTATGTACTCCTATGGTGATTAGTTGTAAACTTAGCAAAGATGATGAATCACCAAAGATTGATTAGAGAAAATATAGATCTATGATTGGTGGACTGCTATATATACTTAATTGCTACTAGATTGGATATCATGCATGCAATTTGTCTTGTTGTTAGATTTCAAGAAGATCCTAAAGACACATGTTATAGGTGTGAAGAGGATATTCAAATATTTAAGAGGAACCTTAGATTATGGATTGTGGTATCCTAAGGATATTGATTTCACATTAAGTGCTTATATAGATGCAGATTGGGATGGTTGTGTTGATGATAGGAAAAGTACAAGTGGTGGTGCATTCTTTCTTGGATGTAGATTGGTGTCATGGTTGAGTAAGAAATAGGATTCAGTTTCTTTGACTACTACAAAGGCTAAGTATATTGCAGCAACATCATGTTGTACACAAGTTTTGTTAATGAGATAGACATTTAAGGATATTAGAATTGTGTATGATGAGCCTATATCTATATTTTGTGACAACACAAGTGCAATTAAATTTTCAAAAAATCCAGTGATGCACTCAAGGACAAAGAATATATCCATTAGATATCACTTTTTGATAGAGACGGTTATGGAGAATGAAGGGAAGCTTGAGTATGTACCTAAAAAGGATTAGATTGTTGACATATTTACTAATGCTCTTCCTGAAGATAATTTTGAGTATCTTCGGGAGAAGTTAGGGGTTATTGCCTCGCCTTTCTTGAACTCGATGCACATGGAGTTGCATTGGTCCTGTGGATCTATGGATCTATCTCTTTTTTGGATTGATGTTGGTGGTTACCTGTCAGGGGGAGTAGGTAGTATCATGTGATGTCATTGTTGCAGAGTTGCCGATTTATTTGGGTGTACTTCAAAGGGGGATTATTTAGAATAGATGTTTTGGTTTAGTGTCAAAGGAGGAGGATAATGCAATTTTTTTTACCTTTTTCCATTGACGTCAAAGGGGGAGAGAGAATCATGTGAAAAAGCTTATCTACTCAAAGGGGGAGAGAGAGCCATGTAAGGTATTAGTGGGGAAAGTTGTGTATGTTGTCTAATCATTATTGTTAAAGGGAGAGAGACTGTTGTAAGGGGAAGAGACTTTGGGAATGCTGTGTAGGCTATCTAATATGAAAAAAGAAGGAAAGTGTGTTTAGAGTTATGTTGTCGTTGGTGGATTTTCACATCTTGTATTGCCATCAATGAAAAATTGGGAGATTGTTGCAAGTGTGATGGTGTTGTCATTGATGTCAAAAGGAATTCTACTGACTGGTGTTGTCATTGATATCAACTATGTGATGAAGATGTTGAGGATATTGAGGAAATTGTGAACAAGAGGAAAACAAGTTGTGCATGTATAGTTGAGATCTTGAGGAAGTTTTGTGAGCACATGGAGCTATCTTTCAGTTGCAGAGTTTGAAGATGAGTTGGAATGAAGTAATGAGTTGAGATGATGTCTCTGGTACTTGGTTTCCAAGTGCTTTTGAGAAAATTTGATAAACAAAGTAAACTATGTTGTGCAAGTGTTCATAGTGTGCTCTGGTATTGTGATCTGTGTTTTTTTTGTGTTGATACTATGCCTGTGCAGATCTTATAGGTTATTTAAGGTTTTCAAAGGTTGCTATATTCAAAATTTTGGTTTTTGGATCATTGCATAGCACAAGATATTTTCACCAGTGTGTGAACCAGTCTTTTAGTGATGTTTTTTGTGGCATGGGAGAAATGTATTTGCTCTGCGTTTCTTCGTTGTTTGGATTCAAGTTGTGCAGACTTGGGAAGTTGTTTATAATGATATTATATTTTTGTATTCAAGGTTTTACTTGATTCGGTGCAGTACAGAGTGAGTTTCATTTATCAATATGCAAATAAGAGTTACCAGGTGTTCTGAGATGAAGAGTTTGTATGATGTGAGCTTGGAAGAAGTGTTTGATGAATCTTAAGTAGTTCATAGATTATTCTAGATCGTGTTCAAGTGAATTATGTTGTCCAAAAGTTTCAAATTGGTTTGTGGAGGCGTGTACTTAATGTTTATGATGTTTAGCATGGGTATTGGCTGACCTTGTGTTTAAACACTACATGCAATAATTGTAGAAGCGTGTTGAATTGTGTTGAGATCTATTTGGGTCCTAATTAATGGTTTATGTAGGTCATCTTCATTTCTATCCACCATGAGAATGTTTAGGTGCTGACCTATTTTGAATTTGTATGTATAACAAGTTGTTGACATTGGAGAAGGTTTTTGAGGTTGAGGTTGATATAAATATGTATGGTGTTGTTGTGAGTTGAGGTATGAAAGAAGTAAGAAGCAAGATAGATGTGAGATTAATGCGAGTGATGTGAATTTGAGAAAAGCAGTACAAATTTCAATGTTAGGGTTCCTGAAGGTAGTGAGATGAAGGCATCCGAAATCATTTATGCAAGAATGCGAATGTGTGTGAGAAATTGTGGTGGATTCCTTGTTGCATTGAGAAGTGTTCTTTATGTAACATTCTTCTTCTATCTTCTTGTATTTCTTTCTATGGTAGTTAGCCCTGGCTATGATCCTTCTTGGACAGTGTGTCTTATTCTGGCAGTGAGCCCTTTTGTATCGGTTTTGCTATTACTTATATTGTGAGCTAATCCTCATCGTTGTTTTTCCCTCATTGGGTTTTCCACATAAATTTGGTGTTGTCTTGTGTATGGTGTTGTGATTTCAGTTTCTATTATCTACATTTCATATTTAATCATGTTAATAAATAAGGGTTTAATGGATGCATGTGGATCTGATTACTGTTGAGGGTTTTGAAGGTTTAATTTGCTACAACTAATTCACCCCCCCTCTCAATTGTTTTGTTCATTTCAACACTGTTATTGTGATTTTCCTTAGGTTTTCATAATTAGGGTCTCTAAACCCTCATCTTTTGATCTTTTTTTAAAATCTGGGTTAGTTTAGGAAAGAAAGCAACACCATAAAACTACCACATTTGATGTTAAGAATTCATTTTTAGATTGGAGATTTGAAAATAAAACTAGGGTTTTAACTAGTCTTTAGATTTTACAAAACCCTTGTTTCAAAAAATTTTCAGCTTTTTGTTGAACCCTAAATTCCCTTTGTGAAACCAACATAACATTTTACCATTGAGTCATTTTTCAAAGTCAAGACCTAAGATACAAAGACTTGGGGTTATTTTCTGAAGTTTTTTGAGGAAAGTTTCTTTTCAAGAGACAAGGTACCGTGTTACTTTGTCTGTGTTGTGTAGTGCAAAAACACTCATGAACAAAATTGGCCCCTTGAAGGATGAGATTTTTAGCAAAATTTGGAGCATTTAGGATCATTTTCTCCTGACAGGTTTCAAAGAATACTCAAATCTACAACAAATAAGGGAGAATTTAAGAATCTTAGATCCCCCACATGAGCTACAAGAGTTGCAATAAGGGCCATTCATCATTAGCGCCACCTCATACTTGCATAACATCCACTTCATCCCATCTTCATCTTTATATCAAATTCCATTTGCTGCACCCCAACCACCACCTCCACAAATTGCTTGGTTAGCAAATAACACCTCACCCCTCACATTCAATATTTATCATGCTATGCCTAAGAACCGTAAAAAATTATGTTCTAAGTTTCATGTCAATGACCTTAATAGGACTATTGAAGAAAATATCAAGATTTTTGAGGGTGCTCTTGCAAATGGGAGAATACATCATGATGATGTAGCATGTAGGGTCTTTCCTCATTATTTGGGGGAAGAGACCTATTGGTTTATTCACTTACTAGTAGGTTCAATTTGAACTTGGCAAGCCTTAAAAGATACCTTCTTTGGAAAATTCAAGATCCCTATTAGCCCAATTGAGTTATATCAGTAATTCGTTGTAGTCAAGAGGCAAGATAATGAGCTCACTGGGCTTACACTAGGTTGCAGAACCCTTACAACATAGATGATGCATCAACAAGGTAGGTTTATTACATGGCTTTGGATAATATTACATCAACCTTTGTGAAAAGAGAAAATCCATCTCCCCCTACTCTATTGGATGCCTATGCTGAAGTGGTAAGGGTTAGTATTGATTTTGGTCAAAATATTTTAGGGCCAACCAATTCTTTAGGAATAACAAGTTTGAATTAGATTCAGGGAATAATCCAAGCTTTGGCTCATCATACTCTTGTCATGAATTAGATTCCACAAAATCAAATAGTGTCACATCTAGGCCCTCCATTAGGACAAGCTACACTTGCTCAACTAGTATATTTGCAGAATTTTGTACCCTCAAGAATCTTGAAGAGAGGGATGAAATTAAGGAGCTTGCATAATAAATGAGGAAGCTCACTACTAAGGTGACTTATCTGAGAAATAAAAATAATTAATTGCATAATTCTAAGAGGAATTTTCAATCCAACTATAGTCAAAAGCAAGGTCAAAATTTGGGTCCAAACCAGAATTATAATCAAGGACAAAATCAGAATTATCCATGATAGAATTAAACATGGAACACATGCCCAAACAATGGAGGAGTTCAACCCCCATTGGATACAAAAAATCTATCTAATAATAAGCCATTGGGATGAGTGTATCTAGCATAGGCTGCAATGTTAAATTGGTACAGGCTTCATAATACAAATCAACATTTTGAATTGAACTGTCAAGAGTTCCAGGTTGCCGCCAATATTTTTTAGTTGGATGTACAAAATATAGAAAGTATGAAAGCCTCTACCCTTATGGATTTGATATTGTCCCTTATACTAGATATGACACTGCCTTAGTACTGAACAATGCTCCTTTCCATAAGTAAGATGACAATGAACTAGAATACAAAGATTCTCTCAAGAAGTTGCTTGAAATTGAGACTGTCTATAATGAAGAAGGTGATGTGCAGATGTTGCACCAAAAGTATGGGGTGTATAATCTGCGAAGCAACAAAACTAAAGGTCATTTCACAATGTCTACTCCTAACACATTTGAGGTGCCCCCGAATCCAAATGCTAGTAACAATCCAACACCTCCTAAGGTACGTACTCAATTCCTATCAAAAGAGCCTCACACAAAATGATAAATTATGCAAATGGGGCACTATGTTGCAAAAGAAATAAAGAAGATGAAGGAAAAACTCTCTATCTTTGAATTTTTGAAAATATTGGAGGCCAAAAACCCATTGTTTAGATTTATTAAAGAATTTGCTAAAACCCAAAGCTTCATCCAACACGCCTCTAATTGAATTGTAGTAAAAAATACAAGAAAAAGGGAAGAATAAAGCTCAAATTTCTTAGGTAGACACACCTGTCACCCTTTATAGGGATAAGAAGGATTCTCCACCCTTCCTTTTAACTTTGTGTATCTTTTGCAAGAATCTACACAATTGTTTGGTGGATTTAGGTGCATCAACTAATGTAATTCCCTTGTCAATTTATAAAGAACTAGGTCTTAGTCCTGCTCCTTCTATAAGGAAAGTCACCCAATTAGATAAAGTTGAGGTGAATGTCATTGGGGAGATAAATCACATCTACATACAACTTGCTTCTGATCCTCGAATCTAATATTGGATTGAACCTACACTAAAATTCTTAAGTTTCAACCTTATGTGAAAAATACCTATGCATATTCCAATGTAGAATTCCATCTACAAAATTCCATTTCTATGGTGCCATCATATTATTGGTTCACAATTTCATCCCCATAATTTGTTCATCCCCAAAAAACATGAATATTTGCAAACTACTACAATGGGCTTAAAATTGATAATTTAAGTGATTTCATTCATGCATATTGGGATTTGAAGGTAATATTTTCATGATTTGAGTATGTGCATGCATGATTTATGTGGGAGTTGATTCCATTACTCCATAAGTATTAAATTGATTATTATGTTATCTTTGCAGATTTTATGGAAAAAGTTGATCAAGCAACCAAGATGAAGTTTGAATTCCACGACGTGGAGATGATCTCTAAAATATCATCCACTTGGGAGAAGATCTCCAACACTAACCTTGGGAACATGGACATTGATGAATTTAAGGAGAGGATTTATGGAGCACCAAAGATGAAGTTGGCATAAAAAATCAAGTGGAGTGGAATTGTCCAAGCCGGAGGATTCCATCCCTCTTTGATTTGTCTTGAGCTAGTAACATGTAGAGAATATTATCATAGGGAAACTCAGAGAATCAATTTGCTGAGGGAAGGGTGTTGGCCGATCTATCTGCCCCATCAATTGTAAGAACATTTGATATCCCATCATTTTCAAAAATGGAAGTTATGGACTAGGCATATGCAACAAATATATTCAAAGTTAATAGCAATAGTTGCTTGCATCTTATCAACAAACATTGGATGGTAGGTATTAGTTTTCTATAGTCCATCAATTGAATAATAAGTGAGCTTCTTGATTCAACTGTGGTATCCATAAGCTCACTTATTATTTAAACATTGGATGGACAAGCGCCAAGAAAGTGTGAGAAAGTTGCCTAAAATATTGTATATAAGTGACTTCGTTGAGGAGGTCAATGACTTGGTCACATTCCTTAGTAGGATTGTAGGCTTACCCTCTACTTCCACATTTGAAGAATGGATGTACTACTTTATCGAGGATATCTTGAGTGTAAGTGTTAAATTTGACTAGGCCAAGATCATTAGTGACAATATTCATGATCAATTTTTTGTCATGAAGAAGACGTTTGAATTCTACATGACCTCCTATGTTGTCTACTTATTGGCTGAAAATTTTAAGTACAAGGGCCTGACATGCAAAGGAAACATTAGGATAGGTCGAGATGATTACATGGTATATGATTGTTAGCTGCAACTCCAGTATAGGAATGCCAAACATCACTAAAAATGAGTAAATAATGCATTCACAATGAATATTGTTAGAATAATGCAAAGAGATATCAGAGCAAGGATGTCTCCCTTCGCCAAGGGATTGGTAAAATTATTCGAATATTGGTTTATCCAATTCTTGAAGTTCACTTATTTCAAGATTGAAGGCTTCTTGAGGGTATCCTATAGGCTACAAAAATACCCCACTGACAAAATTGTCTATTAGAGTTGACTAGGTAGTCGTGCACCTCACACCACCTACTGCAATTGAAACATCAGGCTGAGGTAACTTATCCCTTGACACTAGGAAGATGATTATATTCATGTCCTTTGAATATTTTAGTAAAACATTCTGATATTGAGATTCATACTTTTGGATTTCAATTTCATATTTTGAGGATCAATGTTGATCCTCTTTGCAAAATATAGAAGCAAGTGGGAAGATAGTATGGCCACAAGTTACACATTGAGGACTTCCAGGATAGTTGCAAAAATTACCAAGAGATTAGAAAAAGGAGTTGCATGAGGGTCACTTTGGAGTTTATCCACACCCTCAACCTTTTCAGGGTGCCAGACTAGCTACAGGAGGATGAGATCTTACTAGATCAAGAAGCATATAACAAAGTTTTCAACCAACCTCTTCTCCTGCCCGATTGGATAGAAGAGGAAGAAATAGATCTTGATGTGATTATCCATCTAGTGTTGAGGAGAAAAAAAAGATGGTTTGATGCTCAGGTTACCCTTATTGAAACTCAAAAGATTGAATTGACATATGGAGAGAAGGTGCAAGAAGAGGCCCAAGATAGTGAAGATGATGAAAAGACAAATTAGGAAATCAATGAAGAAGAAGCATCTGGGACAAGTTTTGTAAGAAAAGGTGAAGATTCTCCTCCTCGGATGAGGGGTAGAAAGAGAAAAGAAGTTTACGAAAGACACCTAATAGAAAAACCAAGGGTGTATAAAAGGAAGAATACAGAAGGAGATACGCCTATATCTAAAAAGGATAAGAAGACTGACACCATTGTGATGGAGACAATACCAAAAGAGTCTTCTCCACCTTTGGACCCTCAGATTCCTCCCTCTCATTCAAATACATATCCACCACCTTTGGTTTTGACTCCATCACCACCTTCTTCTTCTACCCTTGCTTCTTCTTCTTTCCTTCTTCCTCCTCCCATCCTTTCCTCTCTATTGGCCATTGATATTTCCATCCACCTCACATCTTCTACTCCCTCCACCTCTACCATCTTAGTAAAGTATTCACCTTATTCCTTGGCCACTTCTTCCCCTTCTTCCTCCACTCTTTCTACACCTCAATTCACCATATCAAACTTACCACCTACCATCCCTTCTATTTCTTGTTTTGCTTCTGTGAGTCTACTAGAATCCTTCATGGTCCGCCTCAATAATATGCCAAAGAAATGATTAGAAATGTTTCTTTCACCACCAAATAGCGCCCTTATCAACCAAGTTGGATTTGCTTCCTCTCCCTCTCTTTCTTAGCAAATACTACAGCCACTCTCCATGGAGAGTGTGGATAACATTTTGAAAGAAATAAAGAAACAAGAATGAAAAAATCTAGAGGTTATGCCTGCAACAGAAGAGGCATCAACTGAACCTGAGTATGATGAAGAAATTTATGGAAAAGATGAAGGAATAAAAATTATAGAGGATGAAGAGGAAAGAACAAAAGAGACTAGAACAAAGAAGTTTCCTAAAGAAGAGGTTGAAGAAGAGAAACAAATGAAAGAATAAAAGAAAGAAGAGAAGCATATAGTGTAGCCTACAGACCAAGAAGTTATAGAAGAAAGGTCTACAAAAATACCCTCTTCCTCTTCCCAAGCAACAAACCCATCATGGTTGGAAGAGCAGTTAAAGGATAGGGATCGCATTGTTAGATATCCAAAGGCTTGTTTTGAAGCAATTTTGGCTTGTATGGGACAACCCAAAGAGAAGAAGGCCAATGTTAGGTCCCATATAACTAGGGATGCCTCTGGATCGAGGACTATTCATATTGCTATGCTTGCAGTGGACAAGGATGCCACAACAATTCTACCATTGGAGTATAATATTTCTTCGATTGATATTGGCTCAACTAATATAGCTTAGGAGATTGATGAGTTCCAAGGGTCCATCTCCAAAATTTTGAAGATGTTTGATGCAGGAGCATCGAGTGGTGTAGGGAAATCTTGCATCACCCAAAATTTTATTTTCTTTAGTTGTTTTGAGTCCCATGATGGCACTTAAGAGGTATAAGACTGTCAGGTGTCAAAAATAGCAAAAAACAAGCACTTACTAGTTTTAGTAAGTCATCCTAAATAGGCTCGTAGGGACGTGAAAAATTACCCCAAGGACCAGAGCTAAAAAATATTTCCAATCACGAAAGAATCACCTCAATACCCTACATGGTTTGGGAGATATTAAAGTTTTTGTCCCGAGAAGTTTTTCCAATGCAGCTTCAAATTTGGATATAAAAATTTAGAGGCCTCAAAGCAACTCAAAAAGTGGCCAAATTGACCTACAATGGTTCATGTGTTATAGAGCTCATCGAGAGCTTTCCAACGATATGCAATCATAGCAAATCAAGCACTTGGATAAAAAATTATGGCCCCCTACAAAGTTGACCTTCTAAAAAGTGAATTTCATTAAAATTTCTTGCTAGGCCAGAAATCAAATGGTGGGACTTTTGGTGCCAAAACAAAAAGGGGAAATTTGAACTTTCTAGAACATTCTTGGGTGGTTATTGGGGAAAATAAAAAGGGTTAAGTGGGGATTGTAGAAGGTGGCCCTGATAGTGCAAATTGTGGCTCTGAATAGTAGATTTTATTTTCAGAGTTGATTTTGTTGTAATGAATCAATCCCATGAGGCTGTAGTATGTAAGCTTTGAATTTGTAATTTCATTTTTTGAAAATAATTGAAAGTGAGTCATTTTTTTTGTCTCACACCTTCTGTGTTGGTATCTTTTGTTGTGATTTTTGTGGGTTTTGGGGGGGTGTGGCCCTCATCAAGTGGTATCATAGTAGGAGTTCCTAAGCCTATAACAGAGTGCCAAACGTGAGGTAGTTGTAGCAAGACCTGTGAGTGTGGGTTGAGTTCAAGATGCTTCCAAAACTTGCCCAGTACGGCAGAGGTAGAGGTTGAGGTGGTGGAGGAAGAGATCCACCTAGAGATGAAATCGAGCCCTTAGAAGGCAATTATAAACCTTGCAACAAGAGGTTCAAAGAAGAGATGTGCAATGAGACAGAGATGATAGTGAAGATGAAATAAAAGAGGAAATGGAAGAGGAAGAGTAGGATCCAATGGATCCTGGAGAAAGAAGATTGCTGCAAGCGATCTCAAGCATTGGGAAGAGACATAAAATGGAGGTTTCAACTTGGAGTAGAGATTTAGATCTATAAGAATTGATTGATTGGATCAATGACATGGAGGAATTTTTGAGTTTGAGGAGATTGAAGATCCTCACAGAGTGAGGTTTTCAAAGTCAAAATTGAAAGGTCATGCCAGTATATGGTGGAAATAGGTCTAGTTAGAAAGAGGAAGACAAGGGAAAGATAAAATTTCCAGATGGAACAAAATGGTGTCAAAATTGAAGAAAAAATTTATTCCAGTTTATTATGAATTGGAACTACTCAAGAAGATGCAGAGTTCGAGGTAAGGGACAAGGACAGTGAAAAAATACACAAAGCAATTTCACAAGGTCTTGATTTAGACAGGACATTCTAAGGTGAATAAATAGAAAGTTGCTCATTATATTAATAGGTTGAAGCCAAGCATATGGGAAGAATTGGCACTGGTAAGAATGACTACCATTGAGGACATTTATAAGTTTTCTCTAAAGGTTGAAGAACGACTGAACAAGAGGTTTGAGAACAAACAATGAGGTGGAGGCCATGGAGGAAAGACTAGTGGACGGTCATATGGAAGTCGAAATGAAGATCAAAATAAGGGTGAAGGCTCTAGTAGCAACCAAAACCAAAAAGGAGATAACACTTACCGTACTCCTGATCAGAATAATGGAGACCAAAGAGGAAGGGGAAGGTCTGGATGAGGACTGAGAAGAGGAGGCTTCTGTGGAACCTGTTTCTAGTGCATGGAGAAGGACATAGAGCCTATGAGTGTCCTCAACATCAAGGAAGGACAAATAGAAGACCTGAGGGTAATGCACGAGTTGCACATGGTGATGAAGATGCTAAGTCTTCACATTCTGAGGATGTAGAAAGAGGAGAGGTTCTTGTTACTGGAAGAGCCTTGCTGAATGAGGAGGAGCCAAATCAAAGGAAGAATTTGTTTCACACCATATGTAAGTGTGACTTGTAAAGTTTGCAATGTTATTATTGATGGAGGTAGTACTGATAATCTTGTTTTAGAAGAAATGGTTAGTAAGTTGTGGTTGGAGAAAAGGCATTTGAACCCATACTGGATTGCTTGGTTGTAAAAGGACCATAAAGCCTTGGGAAATGAACAATGTTTGGTAAAGTTCAAGATTGGAAATTACCATGATGGGGTATTGTGTGATATTATGCCTATGGATGTTTGTCATATTTTGTTAGGCAGACTGTGGAAATTTGATTGACGAGTAGTACATGATGAACATGCCAACACCTATTCTTTGACAAAGGATGGAGTTCATCATAAGTTGAAGCCCTTGAAAGAGGCAGAGGAAAATGTATACAGTAATGCAATAATTTGTTTGGTTGATGGAAGAAAGTTCCTAGAAGGTATGAAGCATGAGTGTATGTGTTTTGCATTGATCCCTAGAGTTGATAAAGAAGGTACCTGTAGAGGTTTCAGATTTGTTGAATGAGTTTCAAGCTATTATTTCTGATAACATACCTGAAGGTCTGCCTCCTGTAAGAAAGACTAGTCATCAGATGGACTTGATGATGGAGCCAGTTTACCGAATAAGGCAGCTCATCGTATGACTCCAACATAGAGCGAAGAGTTGAACAGACAAGTGCAAGAGTTGCTGCGGAAATGATTGATTCAAGAGAGTTTGAGTCCATGTGCAGTACCTGCAGTACTAGCACCAAAGAAGGATGAGGAATGGTGGATGTGTACAGATTCTAGAGCCATCAACAAGATCACCATCAAGTAAAAATTCCCCTTGCCAAGAATGGATGACATTATGGATTGTTTGAGTAGAGTTGAGTACTTCACGAAGATAGATTTGAAGAGTGGATATCACTAGACCCGTATTAGAGGAGATGAATGGAAGACAACCTTTAAAACTAAGTTGGGATTGTACGAGTGGTTAGTCATGCCTTTTGGGCTAACCAATGCACCGAGCACATTTATGTGGCTTATGAATGAGGTATTAAAATAATTTTTAGGAAAATTTATTATTGTTTATTTGGATGATATTCTGATTTTCAGTAAGACATTGGAGGAGCACCTGATGCATATCCAGAAAGTTTTTGAGAAGCTAAGGGAGAAGCTGTTGATTAATTTGAAGAAATGTAGTTTTGTGAAAAGGGAGTTGGTGTATCTGGGATTTGTTGTCTCAGTAGAGGGTCTTAAAATGGATCTAGAGAAGGTGAGAGCTGTCACTGAATGGCCTACCCTGAGGAGTGTTACAGAGGTAAGATCATTTCATGGTCTAGCAAGTTTTTACAGAAATTTTATTAAGAATTTCAGTAGTATTTGTGCACCTCTAATTGAAGCGATGAGAGAGGATAAAAATAGAGTTTAAATGGACCACAGGAGCAGCCAAAAGTTTTGATATGTTGAAGAAGAAAGTTATAGAGCAATCTATTTTGGCACTTCCAGATTTCAATAAGGTCTTTCAGGTAGATTGTGATGCTAGTGACATTGCCATAAGAGGTGTTTTGAGTCAAGAAGGTAAGACTGTTGCCTATTTTAGTGAGAAGTTGAATGATGCCAAGAAGAAATATTTTGTCTATGATCAGGAGTTTTATGGTATAGTTCAGGCTTTGAAGAAATGGAGACACTATTTTTTGCTAAAAGAATTTGTTTTATATACTGATCACCAGGCTTTGCAATATCTCAACAGTCAAGGAAAGTTAAATCAAAGGCACTTAAAGTGGGTTGAGTTTTTATAGAGTTATACCTTTCCTTTGAAGAATAGGAAGGTCAAACAGAGTTGCAAATGCCTTAATTAGAAGGAAAATTTTGTTCATAGAGATGAATATAGAGGTTGTTGGGTTCAATGAACTCCAGAGTTTACAGAAGCTTGGTAATCTTGTTTGGAACTTGTTACATTAGATAGGACGAGATGGTTGGATTTCTTAATTCAAGATGGGATGTTGTTTAGAGAAAGCCAGTTGTGCATTCCAAGGAGTTCTATGAGAGAGAATATAATCAAGGAGAAGCATAATGGAGGATTGGATGGACATTTTGGTTGAGAGAAGACCATTGCTCTTGTCAGTGAGAATTATTTTTTGCCACAATTGCAACAAGATGTGAAGAAGTTTGTACAAAGTTGCAGAGTGTGTCAGATGGAAAAAGGAACAAGTCAGAATACTGGATTGTATCAGCCATTACTTGTACCTAAAAGGCCATGGGAGAATATTAGCATGGATTTTATTCTTGGCTTGCCAAGGACACAAAGAGGGCATGATTCCATATTTGTGGTGGTGGATATATTTTCAAAGATGACACATTTCATTCTGTGTCGTAAGACTAGTGATGTTGTTCATGTTGTAGGGTTGTTTTTTAGAGAGGTGGTGAGACTACATGGTCTACAAAAGAGTATAGTTTCAAACAAAGATACCAAATTTGTTGGTTATTTATGGAGGACATTATGGAAGAAGTTGAAGCCAGATTTGAAGTTCAATTTTGCACACCATCCACAGACTGATGGACATATAGAGGTGGTGAATAGGAGTTTGGGTAACCTACTAAGATGCTTAGTAGGAGATAAGCCTAAGGGATGGGATTTGATTATACCATAGGAAAAATTTGCTTAAAACAATTTTGTCAATAGGAGCATTGGTAAATCACCATTCCAGATTGTATATGGGAGTAGTCCAAGAACTACTTCTGGACTGAGAAATATGGATAAGGGGGAGAAGAGTAGTGTTGAGGCTAAAGATTTTGCTGAGCACTTGAAGAATTTGCACAAAGAGGTGAAGAAACATATCAATAAGATGAACTCACAATATAAGGCTCATGCAGATCAAAAAAGGAGGTATAAGGAGTTCCAGGTAGGAGATGAAGTCAAGGTTCATTTGTGAAAGGAAAGGTTTCTAGTTGGTACATACAACAAGTTAAAGATGAAGAAGTTTGGACCATGCAAGATCTTGAAGAAGCATGATTCAAGAAATGCTTATGAGGTAGAGTTACCTAATGGAATAAACATTTATCCTATGTTCAACATTGCTGATTTGATATAATATCATGGAGGTGATATCGAGGAGGGGCCGATAAATGAACAGTAGAAAATTTTAGCACCTTCTTCAGAGAAGGAAGAGATAGAAGAAATCTTGGATAGCTGTGTGGGTAGAAGCACGAGAAACAAGCAATATGTAGAGTACTTGGTGAAATGGAGAGGAAGGCCTATTGAAGATTCATCATGGTTATCTAAGGCTGAGGTTAATCGTCTTGGTTTCATTCCGACTTCTGAGAAGTGACAGGGTCACTTTTCAAATTACCCTGGGTGTCTGATGCAGGAGCATCTAGTGATGTAGGGCAATCTTGCATCACCCAAAATAAATTTGTTTTTATTTAAAAAATTTCTTTAGTTGTTTTGAGTCCCATGATGGCACTTAAGGGGTATAAGACTGTCAGGCATCAAAAATAGCAAAAAATGAGCACTTGCTATTTTTAGTAATTCAGCCTAAACGGGCTCGTAGAGACGTAAAAATTTACCCCAAGGAGCAAATCTAAAAAAAATTTCTGGTCGCGAAAGAATCACCTCAATACCATGCACAGTTTGGGAGATATTAAAGTTTATGCCCCAAGAAGTTTCTCCAATGTAGCCTCAAATTTAGATATAAAACTTTAGAGGCCCGAAACAACTCAAAAAGTGGTTGAACCGACCTATGGTGGCTCGCATGTTGTAGAGTTCATCAAGAGATTTCCAACGATATGCAATAATAGCAAATTGGACACCTGGATCAAAAGTTATGGCCCCATGAAGTTGACCCTCTAAAATGTGAATTTCATTAAAATTTCTTGCTAGGCCAAAAATCAAACAGTGGGACTTTTGGCACAAAAACAAAAAAGGGGAAATTTGAACTTTCTAAAACATTCTTGGACGGTTATTGGGAAAATAAAAAGGGTTAAGTGGGGGTTGTAGAAGGTGGCTCTGATAGTGTAGATTGTGGTTCTAAATAGTATATTTTCTTTTCAGAGTTGATTTTGTTGTAATGAATCAAGCCCATGAGGTTGTAGCATGTAAGCTTTAAATCTGTAATTTTATTTTCTGAAAATAATTGAAAGTGAGTCATTTTTTTGTTTGGCATCTTCTATGTTGGTATATGTTGTTGTGATTTATGTGGGTTTTGGGGGGGTGTGGCCCTCATCAATGTTGGATAAGGATAAAACTACAAAGAAGGAGCTAAAAGCACAAGTTGTAGAATTAACTTCTTTTATTCAACAATTATTAACTCTGATTCGAAGTATCCTAGGTAAGGTGACTATTCCAGTACTATTATAAAAGGATGATGTAAACAAGATGGAGCGAATGAAGTCATGGGAACATACCACTGCTGAGTAGATTGATAGCATTGCCACTTCCAAGGATAAAGCAATTGGTGTAGCAAGGGAAATGTATAATAACTTTTTGATTTTGAAAGAGGAGGTAGACAAGGAAATTGATGACTATACTACCTATCTAAAATATTATGATTTAATGATTTTGGGGATGGATGGCATTTTCGAGCTCTGGTGGTCGAGCTAGGGCGTCCGTGCCCTAGCTCGCTTTTTGTATCTACTTGCTGGTGCGTCGTGGGGGCTTTTCCTATTTTTTGGGTGTGGATCTTGCGATTGAAACTTTCTTTCTTTCCTTCTTTCCTTGGTAGGTGCTGGAGGGTTTGGCTTGCGTTGTCAGATCTGGCCCTATTTTTTGCTCTGTGCTTTGGTGGCCGGGTGTGGGATTCGTAGGGCTATCGATTGAGTGGCCATATCCGCCTGTGTGGTTGTGTAGGGCTGCACTCGGTGGGAGAGGGGTGGATATTTGGGGTGCACCCATTCTTCTTGGGCTGAGGGTGTCGCGGGCTGGGTGTAGGGTTTCATCTTTGTAGCTGCATCTTGTGTGCTTTGGTGGATCTACGGGGGTTTAAAGGTTTTCTTTTCTTAGTTGTGGACTGTGGGGTGCTTACCCTGGTGCAGAGTGTAATGCTCTTGATTAATTGAGGGTGGGTTTGTTCGGTTGGGATTTCTTCTTTCATTATATGGCATAAGGGGAGTCATCTGGGACTGGACCCAAGTTGGATTTTTGTTGTCTTTGGCTCGAAACCCTTGCCACTGGGGTCTAGGTCTTATGAAAATAACCTATTTGCACATAATTTGGAGAAGAATGAGATGGGATCGTCAGGAGGGTTTTGATTTCCAAAGATTAATGGCTGTCTTGAAAGGTGTAAAGAGAGGCCGAATGTTGTGATCCCGATGGAGATGCTCACGAAAGACATTGATTACTACTCACGACATTCCCTTTACTGTAAATTTTTGGGATTGAAAATCTCGTTGCATTTTTTGGAGGCCTGGGCCCAGAGGACATGGCTGCCGGAAGGAGAGATGGAGATTAGGCTCCTCGCAAATAATTATTTTATGGTTACCTTTGATTGCATGGCAGATAGAATCAAGGTTTTTGAAGGAGGCCCTTATTTTTACAATTAGGTGGGTTTGTTTATCAAGCCGTGGCATGCGGGCTTTGACCCAACCGAGGAGATTCCAAGCCGGGTCCCAGTTTGGGTGAGATTACCGAGGCTCCCGGTCGAGTGTTGGCAAGATGATGTTTTGCATTTACTCGCTTCAATGCTTGGTAAACCTGTAGGCACTTCGCAACAGACACAATTCAAAAAGGTAATGACATTTGCTCGGTTCTGTGTGGAAATTGATTTAAGTAAACCATTGCCAGATTCTCTGGAAGTGAGTGCAGGATCTTATTCATGGGTTCAACAACTCGATTATAAAACTTTACCATTTAGATGTCGTTTGTGTCATGAGTGCGGCCACTTATTGTGGAGATGCCCAAGGGCCAAGCCTTTGGAGACTAATTCTTCACAACTCTCCAATGGTCGGCCTAGGGTGGACAAGGGCAAGGGCCCTATTCTGGGTGGTGATATTGGGGAGGAAGGCTTTACTCCTATCATATCTCATAACAGAAACAAGGGGCATAAAAGGACTATGAAAGAGCAGCAGGATGAGGATACGTTTAATAGATTCAAGATTTTGGAGGATCTTAGCCAGCAGGAAGTGGATCCTGGCTTGGTTGATTTGGAACAAGGAATTCTAGGCACTAATCAATAGGGGCAGTTGGATGGGATGGAGCAGGCAAACCATCAGGTGGGGAGTTTGGATTCACAGGGTGTCGTGTGGGATGGGGGAGGCCTTGGTCAAGGGCAGTTTAGTCCCGAGGCTTTTCCTGTTCTGCAAGATGAGGGGTCCTTGCAGTTGGAATCAGATCTAAAGTTAGAGGCCCAGAAAGAATAAAGTAGTATTGTGGTGAAGGAGAGTGAGGCTTTGTCTCTTCCTGTGCGGAGGTCTGGCTTGGAGGGGGGAAAGAACAGTAAGCCATCTCCTCATTTGGGTATCCTGCAAAAAGATCTTAAGAAAGGAGGGGTAGAGAAAGTTGCTAAACTGAGGAGGAAAAAGGATTTGGAGAAGATCAAATTGATAGGGGAAAATCTTGTGGATTCAGGGTCAGTTAAGACGCTGGATTCTCATTTCTCAAGCCCTTTGAAATGATTTCTCTTTCATGAAATGTTAGGGGCTTGAACAGTGGCCCTCGACAAAAAGCTGTTCGGAATTTGGTTAGAGGTTAGTCTCCTGATATTCTATTTTTACAGGAGACCAAACTTTCTGTGGAGGATATGATGGGTATTATGCCCAATATTTGGATGAGTGGGGAATGCCAGTGTGTTGGTGCTCAGGGTTCTTCTAGAGGGGTGGCTTGTTTATGGAACCCTCGAAAGATTTGTCACCAGTGGTGGGTGTCCTTTAGGTCCTCTATCTCTATGGTTGCTTCTTGTTATGAATCTGGAGAATTGGTTTTGTTCTCCAACATCTATGCACCTGTGGATATGTAGGGCAAGCAACTTTTGTGGTTGAATATTCGCTATGTACGAAGTATGGCTCCTTTTCTTCTGTGGATTATTGGGGGTGACTTCAATGCTATCACATAGATTGCTGAGAAAAGGGGTGGTACTATGCGGTTGGAGGCTTCAGCCTTCCTTTTCCAGGACAATATTTCTATTTTGAATTTGGTTGATATCAAGCCCGGTAATGGTCATTTTACTTGGAACAATCAGAGGCCTGGTGAAAACTGCATCGCGGAGCAGTTGGATCGGTTTATGGTTTCTTGCTTCTGGGTTGGGGAAAGGTGGTCTTCTAGCTTAGAGATTCTGGACTGGAGGGGCTTAGACCATTGGCCTAGAAAGATTACTATCCTCTCGGCTAGGTGGCCCTTCAAGCCCTCCTTTAAATTCCAACTTATGTGGCTACGAGATCCTGAACTCCATGATTTTATTGCTCGGTGGTGGCAAGAGGGTAGACCTGCCTTCAGTACGGCAATGTATGTCTTTACTAAGCTTTTGCAATTTGTTAAGTATAAGATTAAACATTGGAATAGGAATTGCTTTGGAAATATTTTTAATGCCAAGTTTGATGCACAAGCTAAGCTGGATGGTATAACGAGGGTAATTAGGGAGAATGGGGTGTCTGAGAGCTTGATGCAGGAGGAATCTAGGGCTTTGAAAGCTTTGGAAGAATGGGAACTGCGAGAGGAGATCTTTTGGAAACAAAAAGCCCAGATTGAATGGCTCAAGGAGGGGGATACAAATTCTGCCTTCTTCTTTCATTCTGTTAGGGCGCGAAGGCATGGTAACTCTATTCCTGTTTTGGTCACAGATAAGGGAGAGACTTTGACTTCTTTTCAAAGTATTTCTGAGGAACTGTTCACTATTTTTCTTCCCTGTTCAGAGAGGGGCTGCAGGGGAGTTCGGTGGAGGAGGCTCAGGTTCTTTCCTATATCCCTCAGTTGGTGTCTAGAGAGATGAAGGAGGATCTTATGGGTGAGATTACTTTAGAAGAATTGGAGAGGACGGTGTTTCAGATGAAGAAAGGAAAAGCCCCTAGCCCTGATGGTTTCCCGATTGAGTTTTTCCAAGAGTTCTGGGAGATCATCAAACTTGACTTATTAGAGGTGGTCAAGGAGTCGCAGCGGAATAAGCAAATGTTAAAGGCCCTGAATGCCACCTTTCTGGCACTTATTCCCAAGTGTGAAGGGGCGGACAAGTTGAGCCATTTTCGTCCTGTCGCCCTTTACAATGTGGTATAGAATATTATTTCAAAGCTAATTGCTAATAGGTTGAAAAAGTGATTGCAGTTGCTCATTTCTGAGGAGCAAAGTGGTTTTGTGGAGGGCAGACAGATTCTGGATGGGGTTGTTATAGCTACTGAGTCCATCCACTCCATGGCTATTTCTAGAGAAAAGTCTATGTTCATCAAACTTGATATGGCAAAGGCATACGACAAAGTCTGATGGTTTTTTCTTCATAAGATCCTGGCTACTTTCAGATTTGGAGATGATTGGATTCAATGGGTTATGAGTTGTGTCACTTCTGTTTCTTTCTCTGTTTTAACTAATGGGGAGCATTCTGAGTTGTTTGAGGCTTCTCGCGGTATAAGGAAAGGTGATCCTCTCTCCCCTTATTTGTTTATTCTACTTGTGGAAGGATTGGGACGCTTGCTGAGAAGAAAGGTGGAGCTAGGATTTATTCAGGGGTGGAGGTGGGGGGGTGATTTACCCCCTCAATCACATTTGCAGTTTGTGGATGATACTGCCTTGATGGGGGTTGCCACTATTCGGGAGGCAACAAATTTTTGCAGGGTGTTGGATATGTACCTTGAGGCTTCGGGTCAATCAATTAATGATGACAAATCTTCCATCTATTTCTTTAATACTCCAGATCCTATCCAGAGGAGAATAGCTCAAGTTCTTCAATTCCAGATTGGGACCCTTCCTCTGTCTTACCTTGGATTTCCTATTGCGGTGGGAAAATTAAAGAGGGAGTCGTGGCAGCCTATCTTGGATAAACTTCGGTTGAAGGTTACTCACTGGACCACCAGATGGTTGTCCTTTGCGGGGAGGGTTCAGTTGCTGAAGTCTGTGATCTTGGCCCTTCCCATTTATCGGTGTATGCTGCAGGTGGCCCCTAAAGGTTTTGTGATGGAATTGGACTCACTGGCTAGACAGTTTTTATGGGCAGGCAACCTTCTGTCTTCCAAGTGGAGTTTGGTTAGATGGGACATGGTGTGTTGCCCCAAGTAGTTGGGGGGCTTGGGGTTGAGACAACCCGTGCAAGATGGGTTGGCTTTGGCGGAAAAACTTTATTGGAGGTGGTGCACAGAGAAAGTCAGAGTTTGGGCTAGGATCCTTTCCTTTAAGTATATTCAGGGCATTCCTAGGGAAGATATCCCTCGCTACCCCTTGGTTGGTAAGGGATCAGCAGTTTGGGCTAACCTTAAGAAGGGAGCTACGCTCATCAAGGATGGCCTGTTTTGGATCTGTTGGCATGGGACTGAGGTTCATTTTTGGTATGACTCTTGGGATGGCCATCCTCCCATCCTCACTCAGTCTCCTGATTTGGTGGCCTTGAGTAGGAGTTTCAGTGATGCTGGAAGGACGAGGGTAAGTGATTTTAAGGTGCTTTCTTTTCAGGGTCAGCTTGTGAGGGCTAGATGGAAGACTCTTGAGGAGTGGCCGGTGATTGGTATGGCAGAGGATTATAGGGATCTGCATAATATTCTCTCAGGCAGACAGTGTAACCCCCTTAGGGATAAGGATATTCTTGCTTGGGCGCCTAATCCGAAAGGTCACTACACAGTGGCGTCGGGATATCGGAGGTTGCTTTCTCAAAGGGTTGAGGGGGTGGAAGTTCCTTGGTGGAAAAAGGTGTGGAATAAGTTTTCTTGGCCAAAATGCAACTGCTTTGCCTGGATTTTGACGTGGAAAAGGTGTTTGACCTGGGACAATATTCAGAAGTGTGGGTTTCAAGGCTTGTCTAAGTGTGTGTTGTGCAGGAATGGGGTTGAGGAATCTTCACATCTGTTCTTCCAGTGTCCTTTCACCTTGTAGATCTTGTATTCTTGTTGGAGTGTTTGGAATAGTCCTTGTGTTCATGCTTCCTCCTTAATGGAGTTTTGGACTAGCTTGGGTAGGCCTCCCTCGATGGCCTCTTTTTTGTAGGACGCGTGGTAGACATGACCTATTTTCTTGTTGTGGTAGGTTTGGTTGGAACGAAATAGGAATATTTTCAGAGGGGAATTGTTGCAACTCCAACAGGTGTGGTTTAGAGTTCTTGGGATGGTTCAGGAGACAATTCAAGCTAAGGGAGATGGAGAGCTGCCACTTAAGAAGAAAGACGTGGAGTTGGTGGCTCGGTTGGGTATCCAAGGGTTTACCCCTGTTGCGTTGTGGGGCCAGAAAGGTAGGCGGGTGGGGCAGCGTATCCAATGACAAGGGAATTGGTAGCTTCCCCCCGTGGGAACTTTGAAGTTTAATACTGATGGTTCTTCCAAAGGAAATCCCGGTCCCGCCGGAGTTGGTGGGGTTGGCAGGGATTCTTCTGGTTCGGTGGCTTTTCTTTTTTCCATACATAAGGGGACACAAACTATCAACCTCATGGAAGGCTGGGCGATTTTTCATGCATTGGAGAGGGCCTTTGAGCTGGGGTGGCGTAGGGTTATTTGTGAATCTGATTCACAGGTTCTGGTTAATTTACTCAATAAAGGAAGGATGTCGGATGTGAATTGGCAGTTGGCGGTGTTGGTGCAACAGATTTTGCAGGTTGGTAATCTTATGGAGAGGGTGTCTTTTGTCCATATTCCACGTGAATGGAATAGGACGGCGGATTGTCTAGCCAAGTGGGCTTCAGAGCGTCTAGAGGATTGGAAGATTGAGGATTGGGTTCAGATACCTCAGGAGCTTAGTCCGGATTTGGAGAGGGTTCTCGCGGAGGACAGAGAGCGTATTGAATGATGTGGTATTTGGCTCTGTTGTGTATTTTGTTCTTTTCGGGCTTTTTCCTTTGACTTGGGTGTAATGCTGGTTTCCGTTATTCAATAAATTTTTACCTTTTTATTAAAAAAAAATATTATGATTTAATGTATCCTAAGTTGCAAGTTATTAAACTATGTCTGTAGAAAAATTAGAGAAGGAAGATATATTGCCCAAGGATAAGATTAGGGAACCAACATTTTGTATGCGGATGATGGTTTTTCAAAGAGAGATTATAACTCAAGTTTTGCCAGAAATAAATATGATTATTGGGAGGATCAATGAACTACTTGCAAACTATGATCAACTCTTCAGTGATATGGCAAAGATCCCAGTTGTTGTAAAAAAAATGGATGATGGGCTGCTAAAACAAAATTGGCATAATGTCATACAAAAACAACCCATAGAAGATTTCGATAATGATTTTTTTAATGTTGCTACATAATTTTGGGTGCATTATGAGGAAGTTATCAGATAGAGAAAATCCTGCATTGACCTACACATTTAGTTAATGGAGTATGAAGTTTCGGGTTATAAAATTCATGTTGCACAATCTCCTAATGATAAATAAGTTAACAATTGTCCTCACTAGTTTTGTAAAATATGTTGTTGAAGAAAAGGAGGTTGGAAACATTGTAATTGACGATAAATTTATATAAAATTCCAGCCAGTTATAGTTAGTTACATCAAAGTACATATACCCACCTTTTATGGGATTTTGTAGAATGTATTTAACATAAAGTTATATTAATATGTTTTGCACTTTCCTAGGTTCCCATGTGATAGAGTTTTAAGTTGGTGATGATTTTATAAATATTTAATGCACCCCAAATATTTCATGCAAATATAATCTTGGCCATTGGTGTTGAGTTAACCTCCACCATTCATTTTGTAAACCTTCTCTATAAAAGGCAACATCCTCTCATTTGTAATGGGTTCATTTGGAATTGTTGTAACTAAAATTTGAAAGTAATACAAACAAAGGCATTGAAGTGTTGGTGAATTTACTTGTTATTTATGAATGCATGCATGGTTCCTTCTTCTTTCTTTATTTTCAATTTTAGATTTAGTTCAATTATGATGATGGCAAAGTGTTAAGGTATTTGATTGATCTCCTACTCATACCATTTGTGGTTTTTTGATTGTAAATTGCAGTGTATGGTTAGTCTAAGCTATTTATTGCATTTGGTTCAACTATGAATGCTCATCCATATTATACCAAAATTTGGGTATATGTCTAAATATTCACAATCTAAAAATATTTAATATTTCCTTTGAAGATTGCACTATTTCTGTAACAATGTGGGTTTAACCCTGATCAAGAAGGAATTAGTTTTATTAGGGGATTTGTCTACTTACAACATCAACCATTATTGTGATTGTCCTTATGTTTTTCAAAATTAGGATCTCTAAACCCTCATCTTTTGATTTTTTTTTTTTAAATTGGGTTAGTTTAGGAAAGAAAGAAACATCATAAAACTACCACATTTGATGTTAAGAAGTGATTTTCAGATTTTAGATCTGAAAATATGGCTCGGGTTTTAACTAGTCTTCAGATTTTACAAAACCCTTATTTCAAAAATTCCTAGTTTTTTGTTGAACCATAAATAACCTTTGTGAAACTAGCATAACATTAACCACTGAGTCATTTTGCAAAGTCAAGACCTGACATACAAAGCCTTGGGGTTATTTTTTGAAGTTTTTTGGGGAAAGTTTCCTTTCGAAAGACATAGTACCTAGTTACTTTGTCTGTGTTGTGTAGTATAAAAACACTCATCAACACTTCATACTCTACCTAATTGAGGTCATAATGATCCATCATATCATGGTGTGCTTTGACTAATAGAAATAGGGGCATGTATTGGCTTTTGGTGACCATGTTTTCTTGGTTGTCTAGTGTTGTACCCACCGAGATTCATTGTGATCTTTTGCTACACTAGGGCATCCTCATATGATTGTGGTTTTCCAACGTCGGCCCCTCCAAATCCCTTCATGACTTTGTAGGATGTTGTAACAACCTATGTTTTTTGTGTCAATCTTATGCATGTGATACACAATCACCTTGGTTCCTCATACCCTAGTGCATAGTATCACATGCATTATCAATTTAAGTGTTGTCTATATTGTAGTTCAATTATTACATTCCAAATACATCTAATCACATCCCATCCCCGATTTCTTGTGACCACCATTTTTCTCTTTCCTAATCATGGATTATATGTGCGCATTTATTCTCTATTTATTCCATATGTCTCTACACTCAATGCATTAAGATGGTAGCCTAGTTTTCATCTCCATCCAACTCATCTCATCATTACACTTTTATATTAAGTCTTTAGATTTTTTATTCTAAGCATGTTCTCATCATTACATTTTTATCTTAAGTGTTTATATTTGTTATTCTAAGAGAGGTAGAGATATGTGAGATAGAGAGAAGAGAGATCTACATAGGGAGGGGGGGGAGGTAGATAAGGAGGGATGAGGGGAGAGGTAGGAAGGGGAGATAGATAGAAAGTTGAGATAGAGAAATCTAGGTAGATAGTGGAGCGAGAGAGAGGTTAGATAGAGAGAGGTAGATCCAATGGAGAGAGAGAAGTGAGATAGAGAATAATAGAGATGTGGAGGAGAGTAGAGAGGGGGAGATGTGAGAATCAACCCTAAAATCTATACCCATAACCCCAAACACTATAGCCTATACCATAAGTTCCCTAAACCTTATCCCTCAACCCTAGGAACTCAAGCCAATAGGTTAAACCCTAAACCATTTACTCAACCCTATACCCTATACTCTCAACCCTAAACCCTATACCCTCAACCCTAAACCTTATACCCTATACCCTCAACCCTAAACCCTATATCGTTAAACCTAAAACTTATAACATATACCCTTAAACCTAAAACTTATAAATCAATCTTATACTCTCAACCCTATACCCTCAACCTTAAACCCTATACCCTCAACCCTAAACCTTATGCCCTGTACCCTCAACTCTAAAACTTATCCCTCAACCCTATGCCTTAAATCCTATAGGCTAAACCCTCAACCCTATACCTTATACCCTCTTGACCCTAAACCCTATCCCTCAACCTTGGAACCTAAAGCCTATATAATAAACCCTCAACCATATACAGTCAACCCTAAACCCTATATCATATACCCTCAATCCTAAACAATATCCCTCAACCCTAGGATCTAAAGAATATTGGATGAAACCTAGACCCTATACAATCCTAAAAGATATACCCTAAACCTATACACTATACCATCTACACTATACTCTAAACCCTACACTCAGCCTTAGGTCATAAAACCTATACACTCTACCCTAAACCTTTTAATTTCAACCCTCAAGGTTCCTATACCCTCAAGCCTAAACCTTGTAACTCAATCTTATGCTCTCAACCCTAAACCATATACTCAACCCTATACCCTCAACCCTAAACCCTATACCCTAAATCCTAAACCCTATACCCTCAACCCTAAACCCTATACTCTATACCCTCAACCATAAACCCTATCCCTCAACCCTAAACATTAGTTCACATTGTTATTTATATTTTATTATCCATTATGCTAAATGGTTGGATAATACTTCATTAGATCTTCTATCCATTACTTCATCATATATTCCCAAATTTCCTTCTTGCAATGGAGCTATATTGTTAAGCTCACAAGCATAATTTCAAATGTTCGTAGTAATTTAATCATTCATAACCCCAAAGGGTTTTTTTAATTATTTTAGGGTAATACAAATCAATATTAACAAAAAAAAAATTATAAAATAGGGTCCTCATTATAAGATTTTGAAATATAATGAAATGTTTAAATTTTTTAATTAAGATAAGTTTATATTTAAGAGACCATAAACCTAGTACATAAGAGGTTTTGATAGGATCAATAAACCTAAAAACAAAAAAACATTAGCAAAGAGATAATTGACCAATAGTGAAACAAAAAACAACAAAAAGGCTAGGTTTTGAAAGGTCCTAGAAACTTGAACACATGCACAATTAAATGAAAACCAAAATTCATTCAACAAAACCCATG
This sequence comes from Sequoia sempervirens, assembly GCA_007258455.2. Taxonomy (NCBI): domain Eukaryota; kingdom Viridiplantae; phylum Streptophyta; class Pinopsida; order Cupressales; family Cupressaceae; genus Sequoia; species Sequoia sempervirens. The sequence goes on from VDFB02109042.1 coordinate 28,127,679, forward strand.
CACCAAGACACTTAAGTTTGAAGAGAACCTAAAACCCAATACAAAATAGGACACCACCTACATGATGCTAGAATTGACCTAGCATTCAACACAACTTTAAACTAGGCACATGACACATAAACATGTTTGAAATGACATATCTTCCTTCCTTGAACCAACATCCAAGACACTTGAGTATCTTAATCCTCAAATAAAGGAGAAAGAGAAGTGAAATCCTCCACTATATCCGTGAGCTAAGTCATTACATGAAAATATAGAGATAATGTATAGCTAAAGTAATTTAAAGTTACTTAAAATTTATAATAAGTGTAAGAGTAGTGGATCCACCATCATGCCACATTGGTATTGTACATAACAAAAGGAGCATCAAAAACCAACCCAAAAGTGGAATTTATGGTGAGAATCAAATTTATTATAACCACTTAAATCATAGATGGAATTATTATAGGAATAGGGGCCACTACAACCACAACTAGGTCCACCAATGGGGAGAGCTTATGAGAACTACCATCCTTAGAGTTAGAAAATCACCCACCATCAAGTTTTTAGGAAGGACATATTTCCACCAAGTAGTCATGATCAACTCTTAATAGTGAGAGTGGAGGTAATTAGAAGAACGGTACCCAATAGTGAAGCATCTCTTTCAATGAAAGAGAAGACCTTTGTAATTGATTATTTGGGACCAAGGCCTATCTTCCACCATCAATATAATGTATCTAGGAAGAGCCTTGGAGATTTAAATATCAACTAAAATTTAGGCATATGTAGCATGTATAAATTTTTTTGAAGTTAAGTCCACCTTAAGAAACTAACCAATTTAATTTCCAATGGCTTTAAAACATGTGTTGTTCTAGAAATTAAGGTGGAGATTAGGAAGTCTAACCCAAATAGGAAGGAAATTGAGAGATTCAGTAAAAGGATTGAAGGAAGAGAACCAAGGTCTAAGTGAAAGGGAGTTCCAACCCCACAGTTAACACCCACCATCTTGTTAGAAAACAATAGGTGAACAACAATAATAGAAGCTTAAAATAACTATAAATTAGATATAACAGTGTTAACTTTAAATAAACAACAACACAAAAATACAAAAATGAAAGTTGAACACATAACACCATGTTTAACGTGGAGAAACCCTTTTGGGAAAAAAAATCCACTAAAGAAGAGATGAATAGCTTGTATTAACAACAGATATGTTTACAATAAATCCACTCTAACTCCTCTTCAACATTGAATTTGACAACATAAGGTCCCTACAAAGAAAACTTGATGAAGAATCACACACCAAACTTCAACTCCAAGCACCTGTTATAAAGTAGAATGCAATACATGAAGAATGGAATCAAAATTGGACATATCCTCATGCCATTACCTTAGAATCATTAAATTGAGCTCATAATGACCTCTTACAACTTTCATAAAGCATCTTTCATCCATGGGTGCCTAGGGACCAAGATAGCAACTATTTCATCATAGATGTTGTCATAGTTGTCATAGAATCTTATGACAGGTGTCATAACTGTCACAGACGCTCTAACAACTTATGATGAATGTCATAACATGTCATAATGCAATATTACCAAGGTGGGCACCTAGAATCTCTTAATTGACCATTTTACCATTACCGTGACAACTATTTAGTAAAAGTAACTCAGTAAGTCCCTGCTAGTAAAATAGTAGTTACCGGGGCCAATAAAAAAAGTAATTACCATTATTCGTGAAACCTTCCATCCCTTATGAGTGAATTACAAACAATATTAGGAGTAAATAAATTACATGATATTTACAAGGTTGATGACACCTTTATCCCAACATTCTCCCACTTGACATCATACATTGTAAAAACACCCATAGGAAAACATAAACCAACTAAGCACAAGTAACAAGGCCCTTGACTTTCTTGCACAAAGTAAATCTCTCTGTGCTCACAGGTTTGGTAAGAACATCTACAACATTCTGTTGTGTGTCAATCTTCTTTAGCTCAATCTGACCATTAGAAATCAATTCATGAACAAAATGATACCGAATATCTACATGTTTGGTTCATGCATGATTCATTGGATTCTTAGCTAAATGAATTGCACTTTGACTATCACAGTTAATTTGAATAATTTTGCAATCAAAACCAATACCTGTACACAACCTTTGTAATCAAGTTTCCTCCTTAGAGATATGGATAGAAGCCATATACTCTGCTTCACTAGTAGATAAAGTAACCAAAGGCTGCCTTTTACTCATCCAACTCACTATTCCTCCAAAAAAAGTAAACACATACCCATAGGTGGACCTTCGACTATCAAAGTCACTTGCCCAATCAACATCATCAAATCCCTATATTTCCAATGACTTGACCACATTATCGGTGCCATGATAAAGAAAACAACAATAAGAAGTACCTCACAAATATCTAAATACCCTCTCAACAAAAGTCCAATGCTCTTTACCCGAGTTAGACATAAACCTGCTTAGAACTCCCATTGCTTGGGCTATATCTAGTCTAGTGAAAACTATTGCATACATCAAACTACCAATGGAAATAGCATAAGGAACCTTAGACATATCATCAAAATCATCTTCAGTATTAGGACACTTATCTAAGCTCAACTTAGTACCAACTGGAAATGGAATACAATCCGACTTACAATTATGCATATGAAACCTCTACAAAATGGTATCAACATACTTACTCTAACTTCACCAAATATTTTTGTGACTCTGATCCTTACTTATTTCCATCCTAAGAATGTATTTTGTAGCCCCCAAGTCCATATAAAATGTGCCAGAAAGTTGTTTCTTGAGCTCACCAATCATCACCTTGCTGTTACCAATAAACAACATATCATCAACATACAAGATAATAATTAGGATTTAATAATCAATAACCTTAATGTACACACAATGATCCTCTTTGCTCCTAAGAAAACCTAACTTTAATGCAAAAGCATCAAAATTTTGATACCACATCCTGGGTGACTGTTTCAAACCATACAAAGATCTCTTTAACTTTCAAACCAAATTTTCTTTTCCCTTCACAATAAAACTGTCAAACTACTGCATATAAGTCTCCTCCTCAAGATCCCTGTGCAATAAAGTAGTTTTAACATCTATTTTGTCTATCTCAAAATCACAAGCAACAACAATAGATAATAAAAATCTAATAGAAGTTAATTTAGTGACAGGAGAGAAAATTTCACCAAAATCAACTCCCTCTCTCTGGGAGTAGCCCTTAGCCACTAATCTGGATTTGCACCGCTCTAATTGACCATCTACTCCAAATTTATACCCATTTACATCCGATGGGATTTCTTCCTTTGGGAAAACTAACAAGATCCCAGGTGTTACAATTATTCAGAGCCATCATCTCCTCTTACATGGCCTACAACCAAGACTCATTTTCATTTGAAGAGAGAGCCTCCTTGAAAAATCTAAGTTCATCTACCGTGCACAACAAAGAAAAAATACAATGGAAATCAGATGGGCTATACATGTCGACTGGATTCCATAGTCTTGTGGATCTTTTGAGAATAGGAGTATGAGGCTTTGGTTATTCTTGACCTTGCTCAACCTCTTCTTGATTTTCTTCCTCATGTTCTTTGGTTTGATCATAAAATTCATCTAATACCTCATCTTCTTCCTCCTCATCCTCAAGTCCATCTCTTTGTTCTTCCTAAGGTGCATCTTCTTGCTTAATTTTAAAATGCACTCTCTTTTCCTTATCTTTTTCCTTTGGTTGTTCAGGATAAAAAACAATAGTAAGCTCTCTGAAAATCACATCTCTAGAAAATATATTTTTCTTGGTTAGAGGATTCCATAACTTATAACCTTTTACATTATCGCCATATCCAATGAAAATGCACTTTTCAGCTTTTGGATCCAACTTAATTCATTTTTCTTTAGCATATGAACATAAGCCTCACAACCAAATACCCTTAAATGTGGAACAAATGGTCTCTTACCTGTCCACATTTCATAAAGTGTTGTTTCAAGAGCCTTACAAGGAGATCTATTCAACAAGTAACAAGCATTACTTACAACTTCTACCCAAAATCAATTTTCAAGTCGTGAACTACTTAGCATACTTCTAGCTCTTTCCATAATTGTTTGATTCATCCTTTCTACCACTCCATTCTATTGAGGAGTGTAGGGAGTAGTTTTCTATCTAACAATTCTTGCATGCTTACAAAATTCATCAAATTCCTTAGAACGATATTCCCCTCCATTATCAAACCTCTAAACCTTAATACTATAATTTGTTTTCTTTTCAACTAAGGCTTTAAATTCTTTAAACTTAGTGAAAAATCCAGACTTATGCCTCATACAATATAACTAGGTATATCTTGTAGCATCATCAATGAAGGAGACAAAGTATCTATATTTTCCAATTGATTCCACATCTGGAGGACCAAATACATTTGAATGAATAAGTTCCAATTTATTCCTAGATTTAGTACTGCTTGAAGGAAAAGATTTTCTATTTTTTTTACCAAACACACAATGTTCACATAAATAAAAAATCTCATTAGAATAAGTGTGATATAAGATGGATTTTCTGCACATAGGTGTCTCCTTTCTCGAGAGATCACCAGGGAACGAACTGCCCCTATACACCTTAGAGTAATAGATTAATGAAATAATAGAGAACTGGGATTCAATTATGCTCCGAGAAAAACTATCAAAGATCCTGAGGGAGAAAGATCAAAGGATTCTTGTCTCAAAAGAGGGAGCTCTCAGCTAGAAGACGTAAATGTAGTTCCAGGACGCCAACACGACACGCTGTCGTTTGAAAGACATGTTGGCGTCCTGAGCAACAAAGAACTCAGGAGCTCAACGGACAAAAGTAGATCCTACTTCCAGACTCAGGAGTAGTCCAGACGAGACTGTTTAACTAATTAGAAAACCAAAAACTAAATTAAATACAAAGATGCTTGGGGAAAGCTTACCTTTCTTTGGACGTTTGAATCTTCACTCCAAGCTCCTTTTCGTGACCTACACACAAAAGACCAAGGAGAAAATTGTTGGGTGGATGTGTAGGGGCTTGCCTCAGTCAGAACTTGCTTTGGTGTTCCCACCTCCATGGGAAGCCAAGTTGGAAAGGAATGCTAAAGAAGTAAAAAAGGCGTGTGGTGAAAGCAATACCGCTCGGGAGTAGAACCCGCACCACGATAAGTGTGTGGTGAAAGAAATACCTACTCGGGAGTAGAACCTGCACCACGAAATAGTAAACAAATAAGTGTAAAAGGAAAGTGAGCGAGAGAGAGCATTACCCATAGGCCAAGTCCCTCTCTGGAGCACACAAACGCACCGCTATCAAAGATGAGGAGATCTCAAAGTTTGAGCAAGTGGAGAGAGAGCTAGTGTGATGTCTTCCAACCCTCAAATGAGAGGTAAAAAGAGGTTTTAATGCTTGCAAGGGTGGAAAACAACCGTTACTTTCAGAGTGTAATCGCTAGGACATGTGTCTCAAGGGTTAAATTTCCAGATTCCATGTTTTGAACTCGGGAAACAGATAGGACGTTAGTGCGTCGCACATTCGTCCAAAGCTTGTATTCTCAAAAAATGTGTCGCCAAACTTTTGTTGCTCAACCACTTGTCCACATGGAGTCAGAATCATGAAATTCTGACCCATGGTGTTTTTTCATTAATACCCAAGGTGCCATAAATGCTAGGCATAAATGTCAAAATATGGAATTGCCCCTATGTGTAATTCTGCGATATTACATTTTGTGCCCACTTTAGTGGGCTCGATTTTGAAAAAAATTAGTCTAACTAAAGTAGAAAGAAATTTTTATCCAAAATTTCAAATTTTATAGATTTGCGTGCCAACAGAGAGAGACCATAGCAGCTACTACAACTGATTTAACCAGAACTGAAGGTGCCCCTAGCATCTGAGCTCAACAAACAATATCAGAATGATCACAAAAACTGTCCAAGGTTCTAACTTACAAAACTCAAATTTTAGGTCAGCCTCAAAATATTAGAAGAAAGCTACCATAGAGAGAGGAATGATCAAGAAAAAAGTCGTGGATTCAAAAGAAAAATATGATAAAGAGACGACCTTATGCCCCCTCCTGAGTTTTCCCCTAGCCTAGTGGGTTAAACTCAGGAGAAACTGGGGAGCCACAAGCTCTAGGAGAAATGGACCCCAGGGGGCCTATATATACCTAGGTGGGCCCCTAGAAGGGTCATTTTCACTATTCACTGCGAGCAAATTGTTGAGTTTTGTGAGAGAAAAGTTAGCAAAATTTTGAGTAGGAGAGAGTATGAGGAGCCAAGGTTAGAGCAGCTACACTGGGACATTGCCAAGGGTCACGAGGTGGACTAGGTAGGCCACGAACTTGTGTTTGTTGTGATTTTTTATGTATTTTTTAGATTTTTGCCGTCAGTGAGGTGCATAGGAATCTTTTTTCCAACCACTCGTCTAAAATTTGTGCTGTGATCCTTGATAAGTGCTACAGTCTTATAGACGCGTTGTTGTCTCCAAGGTGATCATGGCGATCAGGAGACATATGTGCAGATAAGTCTTACTCATTTTTCTTTGTTTTGATGCAAAATGTTGATGTTCTGACTCAAATTTTTGTTAATTTTTTGCAGGAATACCCAAAGATTCGAGAGCATCTAGGAGGGTGAGTATTCTGACTCTTTTGTGAGTAGAGGGACCACTTATTAGACGATGAGGTCACACTCTTAGAGTGGGTTGGTCTCTGGCACGTATTCACCATGCCAGAGATGAGATATCATGAGCAGATGCTGACGATCATTATGGAGCGGTGGGATGCCACTATGTCATCTTTCCAACTACCATGTGGAGAAATGACCATCACACTCGAGGAAATCTATTGGATCCTTGGGCTACCCATACACAGATGACAGGTGGCTCTCGACAATATGTGATTGGCGCGAGAGCGATCAGAGGGCATCCTCTACTGCACAGGGAGGACTGATGGCAGCGATGGCACAAGTCATATCTACACGCCATTGATATGCCAAGTCATGGTTGTTACAGTTGTCTTCCAGATCAAGATAGATGGGCGAGGCTCGCACCTACATGGGGTCCTCGTCCATATGATTAGGGAAATGGTGAAGCACAAAACCGTATTTTCCTGGGGGCACAACATGCTTTTGCACCTCTACCAGGAGCTAGGCCGATACATACATTATGAGTACCGCAACCTCATAATGTGCACACTTTTGCAAGTGTGGGCCTTTGCCCACATCATGTGCACTCGACCAGTTGGTTTTCCCCAGTGATGGCCGTATCAGATCCCCATGGCCCACTGGTATTACATGACGAGCCAGTGGAGGTTTGGAGACCTACAGTTTTGGCGTTTACAGTTTGACACTCTTATTGCGGATGGGGTCTGGTGGAGACCCCATCAATATTTTAGATGGGTGGATGACATCAGGTACTTAAGGAACCTGTAGCGGGATCACTTTTTGATCGGCTGGAGGGATTTTGTTATAGTACCCTATTACTAGAGTCGGGTCATGCAACAATATGGCTGACCACAGACCATACCGGTAGATGTTCCCACATACACTAGGGCCCATAGGAGTGTAGTGAGGGTTGGGGATCACCCTCGCCCCACTATTACGGATATTGTCCCCTCTAATGATGATGAGCCTGACCATGATTTGACACCTATATCGAAGGTAGAAAATGTCAGGGTGATAGTTGACTTCACACGGTGGTGGGAGAGGCATCGTCCTCCTCCTGTGTTCGGCGAGGATGGTCCGAGAGGAGATCCTTGTCCACAGGAGGAATTTCCCTCCTAGCTGTCGTAGGACAGGAGGAGAGGCTGATAGTAGGCTGGGGAGGAGGCACCACAAGAGGAGGAGGTGGCAACACCGAGGTTGAGGAGCGGCAGAGGTTGGATCCCCCACCAGTTACACCTATCTCTTTGGCACCACCCTCTTCTTCTACAGCTGCAACGCTAGCAGCATCGGGAGCGACCACTGATGTTGGCGGTATAGGTCCTAGCACTGATCCTCACCCAACCTGTCATGGTAGCTAGGGGACCCAAGTATACATGATACATTGTTTATGTTTTGTATTTCAATTTTATGATATATGTATCTATACATGCCATGTGATACTGATACCTTTTTCTTTCTTTGTGGTTGCAGAGGATGCACAAGGATGGACTAGGCTCATAGCTCAGTGTATTTCAGAGGTTTCCCTTGTTGTGCAGATTTAGGGGTCGATTCTCGAGGCATACTGGCCAACATCGATGGGATGTCATGCCCCCAACTTCGAGCTAGTTGCACACCTATGGACCACTTATGAGGAGCAGGGAGTGGAGATCGTCCAACTCACTGCAGAGTTGACGGCTACTGGAGGGTAGCGTGACCAGCTGTTGGGGAGATGCAAATGGTGCTCATCGAGAGAGACACAATAGTGAGGAGGGCTGATGCCACTGAGTAGGCGTGTGATGCATTCCAGAGCCATCTCGATGACCTCGGTGGGTAGCCGATAGCTGTGATCCCGACAGATGTTCAACGACTGCATGATCAGTTGTGAGAGGTAGAGCTGACGATATCTTCTCTATAGGGGGAGATCAGAGGGATGCAAGCAGCTATGTTTGTATTGTGTTCACATTTCTCACACTCCATGACCACCGTACAACCTCTCCCATGGCTTCTAGAGCGTCCGCCAGAGCCAGAGGGCTCTGAGAGCCATGCACCACAGTGATCAAGGGCTCATCATCAGTTTTTGTGCATATCATTTTTTGTAGCGAGCTACATATACATTCATATATACTTGTAGATCTTTTGTATAGACATATATTCAACAGCCACTCATTTTTTATAGTAGTGGCCCAATACATGTACATGACATTGGATACATACATTGCATATATATATATATGGATACATCGATTCTGATCTCGTGGCATTGCTTATCTGAATGTGTATGTTCTTTTTATTTTTCACATATATGCTATGGATGTTATATTCTCATGTGGATGTATGCTTATATTAGATACTAATATGATTTAATAAACACACATAGATGTATGCTAATTAAATACAATGATGATCTAATGGGCATGCATACACACACGTGCACGCGGTTATTCACAACACAAAATTTTTCATAATGTGTTAGTGAACAATGTCAACATATGTAGTGCTACTGCCCTTATGTAGAGAAAACACCACATAGATGACACATAGAACTCTACGCATAATATCGACTAAGATGCATTGCATTGATGGGTTATTTTAAAGGCGTTCTATCCATAGATGATAATCCATAGGCGCCAAAACCATATATGGAAATCACAATGTAAGGGCCTAACCAGTTAGGATTAAATTTTCCTCTCTGGTCAGGTGACACATTTACATTTCTCTGGTTTTCAGAGAGAACCAAATCTCCTATTTTAAAGGTTCTAGGAAGCACACTGTGATTGTACTGTCTAGATAACCATTGTTGATAAGCTTTAAGATGTTCGAGGGCTCGTAAACAATGCTCATTGAGCATCTCCAACTGATGCAAATAGTTAAATCGATAGGTCTCATTATCAACTAGCCCCTTAAGGGAGACTTGTAGAGACAAAATCTTTAACTCCAAAGGCATGATAGCTTCAACACCATACACGAGGTTGTAGGGCGTTGTTCTCGTAGCCGTACGAACACTTGCGTGATAGGCCCATAAAGTGTACATCAGTTGAATGTGCCAATCCTTACCATGTTTGTTAACTATTTTACGGAGAATAAGCTCAAGAGTTTTATTAGACGCTTCCACTTGACCATTAGATTGCAGATAGTACAGTGTAGAAAACCTATACTGAATATGAAATTTCTTGAGGAACTACTTCACTTCCTTGTTCTTAAATGGTGCACCATTGTCCAAAACAAGTGTAGCGGGCAACCCAAATCGAGAAATGATGTTGTTCATGAGGAAACTACAGATAGCTTCTATGTTCATGGATCAAAGCGGGATAGCCTCAACCCACTTTGTGAAGTAATCCGTAGCGGTAATGATAAATGCATGTCCCTTGGAAGAGGGAGGTGATATCTTTCCAATAATATCCAACCCCCACTTAGCGAATGACCAAGGGGAAGTTTGATTGCATAACTCTTGGGAAGGTGCATGAATGAGGCGACTGTGTTGCTGACATTGAGGACACTTTTTGACAAAGTCAAAGGAATCTTGTTCCATCGTTTTCCAATAGTATCCCATGTGTACCAGTCTTCTTGCCAAGGATTTACCACCAAAATTTCCACCCCCAGAGCCCGCATGGGCTTCCTTAAGGGAAAGGGATATCTCTACTTTACTAAGACACCTGAGAAGCAAGCCATTATAGGCCTTCCTATAAAGGACATCAGATGGGATAACATAGCGATCTGAAATTTTTCTCATATGAGTATGATCGTTCTTGGTCACATCACCGAGGAAGTTTCCAGTCTTTAGATAGTTATAGATATTAGAAAACCACTCCCTAGAGTCTACATGGGAGCATATGGGGGATTTAGCTTCAGGTTCTTTGGGAACTATAGGGGTTTGTAGGACCTAGACCATGAAATGGTATTCTTTCATATCTTCTTCAGAAGGTACCTAGGAAGTTGTGCTTGCCATGGCATCAACATGTCTATTTTCTCTCCCAGGGACACTATCTATTATGAAAGAAGATAACTATTTAAGGAAAAACAAGGCAAGGTCTCAATACCGGGACAACTTACTTTGCTTGGATTGATAGGTGTTAGGGTTAGAAATGGCAAATATCTAACAATTAAATGCATATCTATATAATAAACAGAGGAACTAAAACACACACACAAAATAAATCATAACACAAAGAATTTAACGTGGTTCACCCAATCTAGGCTACATCCACCAAACCGCAGCTATCCAATACTTTTATTATCCAATGTAAAACTTATTACAATCTTGCAAATAATTGTGTTTTTCATCATACTGAAATACCCATCCGAACCCCTTTTTATCAAGCTTAGAAGCTTCCAAATTTTAGGGTTCTACAAAATTAGATTTTTCCTTTTTTGTTGATTTTTCCCTTTTTTGGTGATGATGCGAAAAATTAGGAGGATAGGGGCCGGGGTGTACAGTATACCATGGGCTATATAGTATAGCATGATCAGTCGCCACATACCAACAATAGGTTCCCGTTATCTGGTTCACTATAAGTTTGGAGTCTCCTAGGATATGGAGATGTTTGATTTTCAATGCAATTGCGGCACATAAGCCAGCAATAAGGGCTTCATACTCAACGATGTTATTGGTACAAGGAAAATCTAGTCGAAAGGATAGGGGAACTGGTTTACCTTCAGGGGATATTAGAACCACACCCACTCTGGAACTAGTTTGACACCTTGATCTGTCAAAATACATTTTCCATTCAGTCATGATTGACTACAAAAATGTTTTCATCGGGAAACAAATCCAAGCTAGGAAAGGAGCAAGATGAGGGAGCATCTGCCAGCTGATCCACAACTGCTTGACCCTTTATTGATTTCTAAGTAACAAACCTTATGTCGATCTTAGAAAGCAACATAACCCATTTCGCTAACCTCCCTGCCAAGTCAGTGCTGGAAAACAGATGTCTTAAAATATCTGTTTTTACTATGATGTGTGTTTCAGCATGGAGGAGATAGTGCCTCAACTTCTATGTAGCGAAAATGAGAGCAAGGTATTGTTTCTCGATGGAAGAATAATGAGTTTCATAGTCAACCAGGGCACTACTAATATAGTAGATCGCTCTTTCTTTCCCAGTGCCATCATATTAACCCAAAAGAGCTGCCAAAGCATACGGTGACGTAACAAGGTAAAGTAGAAAGGGTCTATCTTGCATAGCGAACATCAATACGGGGAGATTGGCCAAATAGGCTTTGATTGAATCAAAGGATTTTTGACATTCCTCATCCCATATGAAGCGAACATCCTTTTTCAATAAGCAAGTGAAAGGAAGAGTATGATCAACCAACTGAGATATAAATCTACGAATCCCCTGAATCTTCCCTTGTAAACTTTGCAACTCAGTGATATTTCTTGGTGGAGGCATGTTAACGATGGCATCAATCTTATTAGTGTCAACTTTGATCCCAATATGAGATACTATAAACCCTAGAAGCGTGCCGACGTCAACGCTGAAGACACACTTAAGGGGATTTAGTCTCATTTTATAGGGCTGAAGTCTTTCGAAGATAAGACAAAGGTTCTTGGGATGATCTTGATGGGCTATTGACTTTGCCAATATTTCATCGACATAATCCTCTAAAATCTTGTGGATAAAGTCATGAAATATTAGGGTCATCGCCCGTTGGTAAGTAGCTCCCGCATTCTTTAATCCAAAGGGCATGAGCACATAACAGAAAGTACCCCATGGGGTAGTAAAGGTTGTCTTATATTGATCATCCGAGTTAATACGGATTTGATTGTAACCCGAGAAGCCATCCATGAAAGAAAGCAATGCATGGCCTGTAGTTGAGTCGACAATCATATCTATATTAGGTAGTGGAAAATCATCCTTAAGAGAAGCCTTGTTAAGATCTCAAAAGTCGATATATATGCGAATACGACCATCAGGCTTACTAATGACAACTATATTCGAAATCCAAGGGGAATAGTTGATAGGACGGATAAAGCCTACTTTCAACAATTTCTCTATCTTAGTCTTGACCATCAATTCCATCCTGGGATTGATCTTTTAGATTTTTTGCTTAACTGACTTGGCATTGGGACATAGGACGATATTGTGAACCACTATAGATTCATCAATACCGGGCATATCCTCGTATGTCCAAGTGAATATGTTAGGATGAGAATGTAAGAGATTAGAGTGTTCGTCTGCTTCTTCCAAAGAGAGACACTTCCTCATTTTGATCACTTTTTCAAAGGATGTATGAACTATAGATATTTCAACAGTATCCCCCTTAAGGAGGGAGTTATGGTCCTCATGATGAGGTATCACAACGTCATCACTGGTGTTGGATAGAGGGTCCTCCTCATCAATACTCAAGACAAACTCTCCAAAGTACGCTTGGCTATGCAAATGATACGAGAATCGTGTCTTGTGATGATATGGAGGCAACAGGGAATAGGCACCTAGAAAATCCTCTAGCGCTTCATTCAAAGAGAAGACATTGAGAGAGATTTTCTCAGCTTTCTCCCTTTCCTCTATTAACTCAGGGTGAACAAGGTTCAATGGCTCGGATGAGATCATATTAACACTCCACCAAGGCTTTTTCTTAGACTTTTCAATATAACATCCTAGTCCCAAATACCGTTGTTGCGGCTTAAAATGGATGGGGACTTGAATTCCTTGCTTGATACGCCCTAGGCCTTTCTGCCCATAGCCATACTAAGAAGCAAGCTCATATTCGAACCCATAGCGAGTTTGTAAAACCTCAGGAGGTAGTGGCTCCACATAGAGTGTTTCGTTCCACCAATGGATGTCAAATGTTTCTATGGGGGTACTTTCGCTTCCTTTCTAGGCTCACAAATGTTAATCTTTTTTGTAAGAGGGGGATTGTTCTCCTCAGTGTAGGAAGGAGTGGTCTCCTGAATAGGGTCACACTTCTTCTCCTTCGAGGGAGTATTATCTACCTTTGTGTTAAGGGGACCTAGAAGGTCCACGCAAGAGGGACTCACCTTATATTTTGGAACAAAGAATTCAGAAATTTTTAGGGAACCCCAATCATCTCCAAGGAAAGCATTTGTTTGCGAAGTCGATGAGGGAGACTTAGGGTCCTCCGCTTTAGGCAGTTCTTCATTTTCGACACTCACCCTGGGGACAACTTCCACATAGGGTATCGATGAAGAACATGCCATAGCATCAACAATCAAAGATAGAATACAATTGTTGAGGGTAGATATAGTTGAAGCGTTACCGGTGACGACCAATTCACAGAGGCGAACGCCTTCTGGATTTGCTTTAACTGTAACTACTCGATTATTTGTGACAAATTTCAAGGAACGGTGTAAAGTAGAAGTTACCGCACCCATAGCATGGATCCAAGGTCTCTCTAAGAGGAGGTTATATGCTAAGGGGCTGGGCATCACAAAGACCAACGTGGGTAAGGTAACGGGGCCTAGTTGTAGAGGTAGTATTATCGTACCTAGAGCTTGGAGGCCAACGTTATCGAATCCACGAATGTACAAGGAGGAAGTTGCTAAAGAAGATGAGTCAATTTCAATTTTAGGTAGTAGGTCTATACCACAAATGTTGAGAGTCGAACCGATGTCAATGAGGGTGCACCTAATACTGATGTTTTTAACATTGACTATAATCATCAAAGGCTCTGCTTGCTTTTATACATTTGGAGGCGGGAGTTCTTGTGGGTGGAATGTGATATTTGGTGAATCTGTACGAATATAAGCCAACAACGCATTAACATCTGTGGGCCTAGAAGAGGCAGGCAAGCGAATATTTTGTAAAGCTTCTTGAAGCATCTCTTGATAAAATGGAGTGGTTTGAAGCAAGTCCCAAAGCGAGATCTTAGCCAGAGTAACATGAAGTTTCTCGACGAGATCATAATCGCCTGGTGCTTTGATCGTGGGTTTAGGAGCTGAAGGAAGGCTTGGTTGAGAAGGTGGTAAAGAAGTAGGGACAAATTTTTGTGAAGCTAGAACTAAAGGTTGTTGATTCAGATTTTGTTTATTACTCCTTGTAGGATATGTGTGTCCGACAACATTATAAGATGTAGAGTCCGTAGCTTTCACGAACCTTGAGTATAAGTCTGGTGAATCGCTATGACATGAAATTCCATAGATGAAAGAATTGGTCAGGGTCACGTAGATGATGGGTTTCTTAGGGCTTGGAGGAGCCACTGAGACCACCACCACATTTACTAATCCCTCAGCCTGTCGAGAGGAGACTTGTTCGAGAGATTTGTAGATAGGGTAGAGTGCTTCTAAGAAATCATCTAGAGCATCCTCTAGCATATCAAAATCTTCCTCAAAAAAGCCATTATCATGAATGTGCAACATCACGAAGAAAGTTCTGATGTTCACGTTAGGTTCACCAAAATGTGATATAAGAGGGATTCGCTACACACGGGTCTGTCCTTTCTCGAGAGATCACTAGGGAATGAACTACCCTTATACACCTCAAAGTAACAGATTAATGAAATAATAGAGAACTGAGATTCAATTATGCTTCAGGAAAAACTATCAAAGATCCTAAGGGAGCAAGATCAAATGATTCTTGTCTTAGAAGAGGGAGCTCTCGGCTAGAAGACGTCAGTGTAGTTATAGGACACCAACACGGTGTGTTGTTGTTTGAAAGACGTGTTGGCGTCCTGAGCAATAGAGAACTCAAGAACTCAACAGACAAAACCAGACCCTACTTCCAAACTCAGGAGTAGTACATAAGGAATGTTTAACTAATCAGAAAACCAAAAACTAAAGTAAATACAAAGATGATTGGGGAAAGCTTACCTTTCTTTGGACGTTCAAATCTTCACTCCAAGCTCCTTTTCGTGACCTACACACAAAGACCAAGGAGAAAGTTGTTGGGTGGCTGTGTAGGGGCCTGCGTCAGTCAGACCCCGCTTTGGTGTTCCCACCTCCACAGATAGCCAAGTTGGAAAGGAATGCTAAAGAAGTAAACAAAGTGTGTGGTGAAAGCAATACCCACTGAGGAGTAGAACTCGAACCATGATAAGCGTGTGGTGAAAGCAATACCCACTCAAGAGTAGAACCTACACCACAAAATAGTAAACAAATGAGTGTAAAAGGAAAGTGAGGGAGAGAGAGAGAGCGTTACCCATGGGCCAAGGCCCTCTCTGGAGTACACAGATGCACTGCTAAGTGCTTGCTTGAGAGTTGTTGCTACTGCTAGGAGGACCTCAGTCTAGCAAGGCTTTTCCTATGAGTGCACTACTATCAAAGATGAGGAGATCTCAAAGTTGGAGCAAGTGGAGAGAGAGCTAGTGTGATGTCTTCCAACCCTCAAATGAGAGATAAAAAGAGGTTTTAATGCTTGCAAGGGTGGCAAAGAGCCATTACTTTCGGAGTGTAACTACCTAGACACGTTTCTCAAGGTTTAACTTTCTAGATTCTGCATTTTGAACTCAGGAAACATACATGACGTTAGTGTGCCGCATAGACGTCTATGCACCGCGCATTTGTCCAAAGCCTGTATTCTTAGAAAATGCGTCGCTAGGCCTCTGTTGCTCAACCACTTGTCCACATGGAGTCAGAATCGTGAAATTCTGACCCATGGGGCTTTGTCATTAATATCTCAAGGTGCCATAAATTCTAGGCATAAATTTTAAAATATGGAATTGCCCCTAAGTACAAATCTATGATATTACAAGAAGAAAAATCGTCTAACAACTTTTTTATTCAAAATGGGTTTTAAACCAGTCTCACTATTGTGGCCCAATCTACGGTGCCACAGCATACAAGTATTTTAATATTTTTCAGTTGCATTGGTAGAGTTAAAAATAGTAGTTGATTCAAGCATAAACAAATTCCCCTTCCTTGCCCCTCTTGCTATCACCAGATTTCCTCTTACCAATCTACAACCATGCTTATCAAATGTTATATGTATTCCCAAATCATTTAACTTCAAAACTGAAATCAGATTTCTATCTACTCCAAGAACATGTAAAACACTAGGGAGGGATTTAATCCTCCCATCATTGAAACACAACTAAATCTTACCCCTTCCGACAATAGGATATGAAGAATTATCACCGTGGTAGATTTCGCCTCCATCATATTTTTCATATGTGGAAAACCACTCCTTATGAGGAGTCATATGAAATGAGCATCCTGAATCAATTAACTAGTGTTCATTAGTAGTATGAAAAAAAAAAACCAAAGCTTCATCACCTGAATCTGAGGATTTTTATGTGGAGGAATCAACTTGTTTCTTTGGATTTCTGCATTCCTTCTTCACATGTCCTCTTTTTCCATAGTTCCAACATTTCACTCTATTTTTCTTTCCAAGAGTCTTAGATATTCCCTTAGAATTTTCCTTAGGCCTATTCTTATCTCCTTTAGAACCTCTTTCTTTAGGCCTTCCCCTAACATTGAGAGCATCACCTAAACTATCCATAGCCTTTTTACTCATTTCTTGTGACAACAAAGTTGCAACAATAGCATCCATCTTTGGATCTTCCATGTTAGCAGTGATAGCAAGTATGAAATTATCCCAAGATTTAGGTAAAGAACAAAGAAGCATAATGCATTTATCTTCTTCTTTGACATCAACATCAATAGAGGCTAGTTGACTCAAAACCAAATTTAAAGAATTTAAATGCTTGGTTATAGATTCACCTTCTCTCATCTTAAGAGAAAACAACTTTCGCTTCAAGTAGAGTTTATTTACTAGAATTTTTGCTTGATAGATCTCACCTATCCAATTCCATAAAGCATATGCAGTCTTTTCCTTTGACACATTCAGGAGAAGAGAATCAGAAAGACACAATCTAATAGTAGCACGTGCGTTTTTATCAATCTTCTCCCAATCTCCACCACTCATTTTCTCAGGTTTCTTTTTATTTGTTACTACCACCCATTGATCTCATTCTTCAAGGAGATCCTCCATTTTCAGCTTCCAAAACTCAAATCCCACTCCATTAAATTTTTATATGTCCAAATGAGAAGAAGTTGCAGCCATGGTTTAACACAAAAACTGAAAAAAAAAAGATCAACCAAAAATCCCACTATAGATAATAAAAAAATTCGTTCTACCACCCAAGAAACATAACTGGCTAGGATTTGATACCAAATGTTAGAAAATGATAGGTGAACAACAATAATAGAATCTTGAAATAACTATAAATCAGATCTAATTGTGTTAACTATATGGAGTTAAATCAACAACACAAAAATATAGGAATGAAAGTTGAACACATAACATCGTGTTTAACATGGAGAAACCATTTCGGGAAAATAAATCACCAAAGAAGAAATGAATAGCTTGTGTTAACAACAAATATGTTTAGAACACATCCAATCTAACTCCTCTTCAGCCTTCAATCCAACAACAGAACCCTTGCAAAGAAAACTTGATGGAGAATCACACACCAAACTTCAACTCCAAGCACTTGTTATAAAGTAGAATGCAATACATGAAGAATGGAATCCAATTTGGAAATATCCTCATGCCACCACCTTGGAATCATCAAATGAAGCTCATAATGACGTCTTACAGATCCTCTTACAGCTGTCATAAAAAATATTTCATGGATGGGTGCCTAGGGACCAAGATAGCAAATATTCCATCATAAATGTTGTCATAGTTGTCATAGAATCTTATGAAAGGTCTCATAACTATCATAGATGCTTGTAAAACTTATGACGAGTGTCATAACATGTCATAATGCAATATTCCCAAGGTGGGAACCTAGAATCTCTTAATTGACCATTTTACCATTATTGTGACAACTATCTAGTAAAAGTAACTCAGTAACTCTCTGCTAGTAAAACGGTAATTACCAGGGCTAGTAAAAAAGTAATTACCATTGTTGGTGAAACCTTCCATCCCTTATGAGTGAATTACAAACAATATTAGGAGTAAATGAATTACAAGATATTTACAAGGTTGATAGCACCTTTATCCCAACACATCCAACATTGCCTCCCTATCCTTAGTATCTAGAAATAATGCAATAAAAAATCCCCTTGTACAGGGGTATAGATCAATCCTATCCTCTATGACACTTGGTCTCCATGAATCTAAAATCCACTTGTTCAAGTTATGAAGAGATGGTAAGAAATGACTGAATCTATGTACCAATCTAGTACTGGCATAAATTTTAACATTATCAATCACATCCTACCCACAAAATGAGAATAAGGGAGGACTAAGCAAAATAAAGGTGTTTTCTATGCAAGTGATAAAAGCTAGGTACTAAGCACCCCTTAAGAGAGATAGAGGGATAAAAGGGATCTATATCCTTACTTTTTTCAATAAGGAAAAAGGGGAAATCATAACCAATTCCTTCACAAAACTAAGAGATGAAGCACCACATGATCTAGGAGAGCTTGTGCCACAACCATGAAACCTATCACAAACCAAATCCAAGCCATCCATAATAGATCTAGATTTTGTAGGAGCTTGAGATATTAAAACACCAACCAAAGGGGATGCATATGAAACCACAATATCTACACCAACAACCACAAAAACCCCAAGGGTGACATGGAGTGGCACAATAAAATCTTTCTTAGTATCAATTTGTGATGCAAAATTCACCACAAGATTGCATATTATAAGATAATAGGGTAGGAATTTCAAGATTAAGTAGGAACAAGGAATATGAAATTCTATAATGAAGCTCATTTATATAATAGGAGAAGAGGTTAGAGATTTCTAATTCACATTAAATAGGTACTTTAGAGTTATCATGATTCTAAAGTATTGAAATATTTTTTAGTTCTATTACAATTTTTTTATTCTTTAATGGGATTTCTATATGTGAATGAAATTTTATGATCCTACCTACTCTATACATTACGAGAGATAATTTCATACTCATGCATATTAAATTTCACACCCCTCAATCTCTTAAATGGTAAGTCATTTAAAAAAAAAACCAACATATTTCTAAAGGTGAGTTAAAATCTTAAAAGCTATTGGTTGGGGCTTTTAAAATTGATCATGTACCCACTTCAACTACATCTTCATCGAGTTGTTTAAACACTCTAAAAAATATAAACATAAACATCTATATTAGGGTATGTATTAAGAATTATTCTACATGTTTCTTTGACATGACTTGTGAAAATAAATATTTTTGTTTATTTTTAGGTACAAACATAGTGACTACTAATGCTTAATATTACAAATAATAAGTAAAAGTAAAAAAAAAGAATCATTGCTACACACCATATAACAACTATTGGAGCTACTTGGTATTTAAATCCTTTATTTGAATATTAAAACATGTAAAACCCATCACAACATTAAGTTAGGATAATTTGAGGGTCTCCATGAAGATCATAAGGATTATTTTAGCTTCAATAGCCTTGTAATATTATGTTATTTGTTGATAAAAAAAAAAAGATATTGTTTCATTAACAAATCTTATCAACTAATTATTAATTAATTAAAAACAAACAATACTATAAATATTTAAATATCCTAAAAATATTTTAATTATAACAAAAAGTTTATTAATAAATTTTGGTCATAATTTTTTTTTGCTACGCCCTTAATATTAGAGTACATCGGGTTATGAATAGTTAGCTTGTGGCTATCTTAACTACCAATTAAGTCATATTATCATTATTATATTGTTATTTAGTTGATTAGGTGTGCTTTGGGCTTATATAGGGTTATCTAAGTTGGCCTAGGTGATATCCTAGGAATAAATAGGTATATATAAGAGGTTGTGAGTCTTATTTCATCATCATATTGTGAATTGTGTTCTCATTGAAGATATTTGGAGGTTTTCCCCCTCGAAGTGGCTTGTTATTCTTAGTTATTATCAAGTATTCTCAACATATTTTCTATCATATCCTTCTATTGTGCAAGTTATTTCATTACAAGTGGTATCTATTGATGGGTGTTTTTGCACTTCTCAACACAGGTAGCACACAAGTGCACCACCTCTCTTGAAAGACAACTTCCTACAAATAAGTTGCAGGAAATTATCTCGAGGTCTCTCAAGTGTCAGGTCATGCCTTGCAAAAACAACTTAGTTGATTGATGTGATTTGCTGGTAATCACAAAGGGCATGGACAATTTGCTAAGTTGGGAGGAATTAGATCTTCAAATGGAGTTATGTGAAATTCCTGAAGTGAGGTGTAATTGCTACAAGTTCAAAACAATAGTCTAAAACTCCGTGTTTGACATAATATTTGGCTTTACAATGATGCTGGAACTTTGCCTTAAATCCTATTTTAAAGAGAAGTCAAAAGGGAAAAGGGATAGAAGGGTTCCTAGACCTGCAACTAATGATGAACAGTGACAATGGAGGATGCTACAATGAATAGCGTTCCCAAAACTAAGTTCCACTTAACCAAAATAATTCACAATCTTATGAAACTAGTGCTATCTTCTAAGGTCTACATATTTTAGCTATCCATTCACCATAAAGCATGAATAACAGAAGAATTTTAAGTGCAACAATAAGTTAATGTTCATACTAGCTTTACATTGTTGTTCATCATCAACAAACAACAAAAAGCATGAACATGAAAGGCATCAACACCATAACATTCTTCACTATCAATGTGCAACATGAAACTAACTACTAAAAGTAACTTGAAATACTTAGAACAACACACTAAATCTACTAATTTTTGAGAAGATGAATCATGCAACATGTGAGAAACAAAAGAATCCATCGAAACAATGTAATTCTTATTAAATTTTTTGTAGCATGTCTTTACACAACAACTCTACTCTCTCTTTGAAAATGAGAGGAGACCCCTATTTATAGTTTTCCAAAAGTGAAATGGATGGCCAGGATTTACTTTCATTGTGTGGCCCAGATTCATTTTACATTAGGGTTTCACCTACCCCAAAAATATATCATTATAAAATACATTTTTGTCCGATTCCCATTTTGTCCTCTAGTGGCTCTGACACTGTAGCAATTTTGTCTTCTAGTAATTTCCTTCTTTTCCAGCTATACTGTTAGAAACTCTTCATGAACCATTGGCTTCCCTATAGTTTTCTAAAGGGTGGCATACTCCAAAATTTTTCCAATTAATACCTAGAGCTTGTTCCATTTCATGAGGTCTGATTGGAGGACTTGAAAGGCCAACCTTTTGAATCTCTCCATGATCTACTCCCAATGCTTGGTGCATCTGGGCATGCCCTTGATTACCTACTCAAACTGAGTGAATGCCCTCACAATGAAGTCAATTAGATTCGGTGTTAGCACATCTACAACCCCTTGTTCCATCTTTTTATGGAAGAATGGCTTAATTTTCTCTGTATCCAGCTCCAGGGCAGGCATGTCATAATTTGTCATCATCTTGAGGTAGTCCTCGCTATCTGTTTTGTACTCTACAACCCATTCGAGGTCTAGTTCAACCTCATGCAATACCCTTTCAAGGACTTCCCTCCTATGATCCAAGCCCATTTTCCATGTCTCCACCAGCCAGTGATCATATTTTGCAAGGGCTAGCTCCTATTCCCATGTCTTCTCAAGCATTTTAAGAATGGCCTCGAGGTTAGGATACATGATCCTATATAGCTCAGTGAACTTGTGACATGTTTTCTCTATGGCTTCTAGCTGCTTTTGCAAATCTTGAAATTTATTGAACATTCGAGTAGCATAGCGGATGCCCATGTCACCATTATAGATCACCCTTTGAAACCAATCCATGGTGACCCTAGTCCAATTCTTCATTTTCTCCATTTTGGTGAGCTCTTCCTGAGAGAGAAGCAGGGGTGTGGATGAGGTTGTCAGAGCCTCTTCTTCTAGGGATGTCCATTGCTGAATGTAGGCAGTGAGATCCACCACTTGTGCTTTTAGTTCCTCTTTAGAGGATTGATCCTTGTTCATTTTTTGCATGATCATAGCCACCAACCCTTGGAACTCATCAATTTTTTTCTCCCTAGTTGCTAGGTGCAAGTTGATGGTGGAGATATTATAACTGGTTCCTTCACCTTTTTCTATCATGGGGGTAGCAATCTATATTGTTTTGGATTTGGAGGTGTCAGCCGTAATGTGAGAGTAGACTCTAGGCTTTTCTCCTTTCTCGTCTTAGTCTGTGCTCTAGCTAATATGGCTTCAAGTCTAGCCTTTTGATCAACAATTACAGGGGCTTTCTTTTGTAGTTGCCTCTCTATCCAATCAGGCACCTAGATTTCTCCTTTTGGTGATTCATGATCACCTTCCCCTCTTTGTTCATGTTGGGGCTGCTTCTCTTCATGGCCCAGGGGCTCTTGATCCATTCTCTCTTCTTCATCTGAGTCCTCAATGTGTATGGCCCTTTCCTTGTCCAACTCTATGGAGGCTATGTTTTCTCCAGTGGCATCATCTTTCTGAGGTATTTCCCCTTCTTCTCATTCAAGCTCAACATGATGCTTAGGCTCAGAGCTCTTCCTTGATGTATCTTCCTCTTCTTTATCTTGTTCTCCCTTTTCATGAGGCACTTCTTCTCCTTGGAAAGGGCCCTTATCTTGGCCAATTAGTGGAGGTTATTTGAGTATCTCCATGTTGACATCAGTATCATCTTTCTCTTCATGGAGCTGCCTTTCTAGATTAGATTCAGCCTTTTCACCTACCTCCTTGAGCTGCTGAGACAAATCCCCTTCGAGCTCTTGATTTGAGGTTTCTATAATATACTTTGCATTGAGAGCTTCAGTGTCCTCTTGTAAAGATTGTGAATTTTCTTCATCGGATGCCACCTTATCCAATTTTATGTTTAATCCACCCTCTGGGTGTTCAAAGTAATCATACTTGAAAGGGTCTTTGGGATCTTTAACTATTCCTTTGGCGTTTCTCCATTTATTCAGATATTTGCATGGTAGCCTCCAACTTCGGTGGCTCTGTAGGTGGCGAAGGAACATGTAGGCTTGAACCGTGGGATTCAATATCACCACATAGATTTCAGCAGGTATCCCTTGCATGTACTTTGAAAAGGCATCTAAAAAGGTGAGAGGTGGCATAGTAGCAGTGGAAACTACAAGAATTAGAGTAGAGAGAGTAGGTAGTGGAGGAGGCAATGAGGTAGACGACAGTGGGGATGTTATGGCTGAAGAGGAATCTTGTACCATAATCGGGGCTGTTGGTGAGGTGGAAGCGAGGTGGACTAAAATTTCCATGATAGGTGGAGATGGAACAAACAGTTCTTGAGATGCGGGAGGTGGAGGAGTGGCAATGGTAGCGGTAGTAGTGGGAGCGGAGGTGGTAGGTGGTGATTATGGCCACTTAGCTTCTTCTCCCTTGTGTTGTGGATCCTCCTCAATTATAGGCATCTCGGTGACAAATCCTCCTATTTTCTTCACCTTCTTTGAGGACTATCCCTTTGTAGCCTTTCATGTATATACCTTGTATTTAGGATGGCACTTGGGAGCATCCTTCCTTTTCTTTGATCTCATTGTTGGAGGGGATTTAGGTGCCTATTCTTCTAGGGCAGTAGCTGCTCCACTGTCAGTTTCACTCTCGAGCTCATCTTCGAGCTCATCGTAACTCAGTATAGTACCCTACACCTTAAGCTAAGCAATTTGGGAATCTGCCCATTTCCTTGGTCTATTTTCAACTGGCCATGTTACTATATCAAGGTCATCGACCTCCGCTTCATCCCAATCTATCAATGGCAGTGGCAAGTTGGCTACAACATCGAACCTTTCATCAACAAGAGTGTCGTCTCCCTCTACAATTTGATCAGGCACCATAAACAGATTTATTGACCTTACAAACTAGGTTGTCATTGACATGTAATGCCTCATTTGTACCTCTTTATCATCTTGGCAGTTGGCCCAGAAGTCCTTGATGTGGGGCCGACGGGCATACTGTCTCCTGACCAACTTCCTTAATTTTCCATAGGGGTCCATTCTTCCCCGAGCTATGTGGAGGTCTAAATTGTATTCCACTATCTCCTCTAAATATTCCATGCACTGGGCAACGAGACAAGCATACATTCCTTGCCCAGAGTTTAGGGTATATGGGATCCCCGCTCTGTGTTTGTTGCTTAGTAGGGCATGGGCATTCTACTATTTTATAGAGAGCTCCAGTGGGATCGTTCAGTCATTGGGGTACCGTTTAAGCTTGTAGGGCCTTTTAGAGAACCCTTCTATTCTTATGTATGTAAATTTTGGGAACTATATAAATAGATACCCAAACCTCTGGATGAATTCCCTGGTGCTATACGAGACTCTTCTCTCAAAGTCTCCCCCAAGGAGTCTAATGATACGCCCAATAAAGGCATCATTTATCCTTTGATATTCTTTCTTGAAATTTTTGTATTGAAGTTGAGGGTAATGGTCATATACTTTGAGTTCTCCTCTCCTTGGATTCATATTATTAGCAACAAAGATGCCCTTGTATGGGAATGGCTCTGCTAGTATATATACCAAGTAGGAGGTCATGTAAAATTGGGACGTTTTCTTCACAACCATAAGCTGATTGTGCATGTTGTCACTGATGATTTTGGCCCAGTGAAACTTTGTTTTACCACGAATGATCTCCTTGATAAAGTATAACATCCATTCCTGAAAGAAGGTAGCAATAGGGAGGCCCATTACCCTGCTCAGTAGAGTAACCAAGTCATGGTACTCCTCATAGAAATCGCTTCTAAATAGCTCTTGTGGCACCTTGACAACACTACCCCTCTTTTCCTTCAACCAATGTTGGTTGATCAGTTTCTTGCATCCTAGAGGGTCTGCTTTCTGCATGTTTTCAGCATATCCCTTCTCTGTTTCCTCCATGACATTGAATGTAGGAATATGGAACATTTGGCCTATGGATCTAGTAGACAAATCTGTCAACACTCTGCTATCATGGTCATTGATCTTCTTGCTGCTATGATAGCATTCTTTGCATACCATGACTAATTTTGGGGCCACTGGAGCAAGTGGAAAGCCCACTGCCATGGCGAGGCCACTTTTTCTAATTTTCCTTACATTTTTCAGTTGTAGGGTTGATCATGACCCTTCGTTGGAACTCATCTATATCCACATGCCCGAGGTTGGTGTCTAACACTGAATCCCAAGTGGAGGTGATTTTGGAGGTGCACTCCACCCCATAGAACTGGTACTTCATTTGATCTTTCTCCTCTTTCCCTCTCGGTGCTTTTGTAGGCTTCTTTCCTTTCTCTTTCTTGATAGACTTCCCCAATGGTCTCGCAACAGATTCCATAAATCCTACACACAAGGATGTAGTAAGCACATTCATATGAAAATCGAGGAAGCGTCAATCAAATCTTGCAAAATGAGGGTTAGATCCAAAAATTCATCAATAGGAGATCATAAAATTCATCAACATTCATCATTCAAAGCTCGTTCAGATCAAATACAAGGATGCTGGCCTAGGGATGTGGGTTTCCCTAGGTTGGGAGCCATCAAGAGTAATCAGGGGTAGGACGACGTCGGGGGCATGGTGGTCTGCAGATAGCTGCCCACACTCAAAATTATGCATTGGAGATTTGGCAGTCAAGGTCTTCAACAAGGCATTTGGCACGTGCGGGGAAATCCGTTTTAACGTCCTTGGAGCCACTTAGTCAATCACCTTGCTTATGCGTGCCCAAGGAGTGTCGAGGTAGGAGGTCTCATGGACATTTCAGACTCTATTGTTGAGAAACATTGAATAGGGCATGACGGCTTGCAAGGGGAGTTCCACAATGCAGGACCCGCCGACAGTTAGGATGGTGTGAATCGACTCCCTTCACTTTGATCATTTTGAGGCATGTAGGCAAGAATTGGTAGAAAGATGTTGTGTGAAGGTTGCTTGGGAATGATGAAGATGTGACGATAGTCCGCAAGGAGCGGCTTGCAAAGCACTTAACTTAGTCATTCTTCTTTGAACAAACTCAAACGATAGACGAGAGTGCGGATTCCGTAGTGCAGGAAAAAGAGAAGGTGCGACCGTTTGCAAATGACAATCGGGTAATGACAGGCCGCAGAGGGTGGCCCACAAGGAAAGGTTCGCATGGTGCCGAACTTAGTGTTTTATTGAAGTATTGAAGGGAATCAGTTTGGATGGAGTCCGCAATGTGGGTGGACAAGGTTCCTTGGTTATTTAGAGCGACGACGATGGCGGGATGGTCTGTAGACGGAGCCCCACAAAGATAAGCCCACACGAAGGAGTTTTACCTTGGCATTCTAGTTTGGAAACTTGAAACAACACATAGAACCATGGGGTCTTCAAGGCGGAAGGGGGAAATGACTTAGCCGTTAATGAAAGGAATTAAGGTAGCGACAAAGAGTGGACGACGATCCACACTAAACGGCTCACAAGCAAAACTTAGCTTAGAATTTGCTCGCACAGACTGGGAGGGGTTGTCAAGGCAACGAGATCCGCAATGTGGGGTGGAGCTTTGGCTTTGCTGTTAGTGACCAACATTTAAAATGACGGTGGGGAGTGGTCTGCAGACTGCAAGGGACAATCTACGAGGTATGACTTGGTCTCATTTTCACTTTAGCAGAGGTAACCTAGGTGGGGCCCGCGATGCGGGATTCAGGTGATGACAGGTCATTTTAGAAATGATAGAAAGATGCGGTGGCCCGCAAGGGTGGACCCACAAGGGTTTCAAGGATTTGAGTTTTTTTACTTAAGTGTTTCATCATTTTAGGTTGTTGCTTAGGTGGCGGCGATGAGGATGCAGGCCGCAAGGGAGTCAAGGTTCTATGAAGAATGGTGCCAATGGGGTAAATTCCTACACTGCTCTTTTAAGGGCTTAATTCAAATGTTTTAATCAAATCTCCAAGGGATTTTGGTGCAGAACAGGTTACCAAGATGGGCACTGAGTATTTTGATTGGTTTCTCTTAACATTTTCAATTAATTCAAAAGAACATTGTTCACAGAAGACATATTTAAAGATTATGGTGATAGACATACCTAGAAGGTGTGAAGAAATGTGATGAAGGCTGAGTTTCAAATTCTTCAAAAGCTCGTGTGGGCGTAGGGGTCATGATTGTCATTTTACTCTAACAATTTCAAATTTGGTTGGTGAAAATGATAGGTCAGAGGGCTATTTATAGGAAAAAGTTCATTATTGACCCACATTGAATGTGTGTATGGTGGCTGGCAGGGTAGCTAGGCACAAATTTTGATGAGTTGGCAATGGGAAAGGTGGTGCCCGCAAGGCGGAAAGACCTCCAGGCATTGTCTTCGATGAGCGGTTGAGGGATAACAACAGAGAAGATTGCAGGACCCGCCATGTGGGCGGATGTCCCTGGTTGAACGAAGTGTGAACGGAAAATGGATGACAACGATGTGCAAGGGGAAGCCCGCAAGGGTGGACCCATAGGACCTGGAGGATGCCAGAGTGAAAGACTAAGGGAAATCCGCCAGGGAAATCCCACAAAAGCCAAAGACTTGGAAAATTTTAGGGTGGTGAATTTTGTTCAACTAAAGAATGATGACTTTGGGGTCCCTGACCACCTAGGCTCAAAATTAGGGGCACACAAAATGAGGCAAAGGAAAAAAGTGACCTAAAGAAGGTGAAAAGAGAGGGTCTCCATTCTGAACAGGGCGTGTGTGCTATAGGCACAACAATATCAGAGCATGATCTTGGCACTGTTATGATAAGGCATTTTTTCAATTTTGGAGGTCATTTTGTGAAACCTATATCTCCAATATTTTGACTAATATTTGTCTAATTTTTAAAGGGTTTTTGAAGAACATTTTTGAGAATCTACAATCCATATTTCAAAATAATTGGAGCAAAATTGAGCAAGTTATTGCAAAATTAGGGTTTCTACCTAATTTATTTAGAAAACTCATATCTCCCACATAGTGAATAATTGGTTTCTAATTTTTTGTGGGATTTTGAAGATATATTATAGGAGTCTACAGTCTAATTTTCAGAGCAATTGAAGCAAAAATAATCAATTTGTTGGTAAATTAGTTTTTTCAAAAGATTCACTTCCAAGACTACAAATCACCTAATTTTCTAGAGATTTTTCTATTGGAGTATGACCTAGTCCCTTAAAAGTCACATTAAAAGTTTCAAACTATTTTGAATTTATTTGTGTGATTTATTATAAAATTATTTTCTACCATCATGATGGGGCTTGCAACAAAAGGAAAAATGAATGATACCACACTGGGGAAATCTTAAGAGAATTAAATAAAGTAAAGGGTGATATTTCATCATTAGATAAGAAGATTACAAATGAAATGGGTGAATTGAAATTACTTATTCAAGGTATGAGGTGGAAGGAAGAAGATTCGCCTCACAAGGTCGAAGATAATGATTTTGTTGGAAATGAATTCCTTGGAATTGAATTATATTTCAAGAAGGATAATTCCTTTAATAATCATATGCCAAGGCAATTCATACCTAAGTTGGATATGAGAATGTTTGATGGTAAGGATCCAACAAATTGGCTATGCCAAATGGTGTAGTTCTTTGATATTCATCATGTTCCTAGTCAACAAAAGGTTTCTATGGCATCATTATACTTAGAACCAAATCAATTTATTTGGTATTGTTGGTAAATTTTTCAAGAGGAACTCTCTACCCATTATGGAGATAAATTTATGGATAGCTAATTCTACCAACTCACTAAATTAAAGCAAATAGGCATGGTCAACGATTATATTCAACAATTTCAAACCCTTTCTCTAAGAGTAGAGAATATGGTAGAAGACAATATGAAGGAACTATTTCTAGGAGGTTTAAAGGATCACATAAAATATGAAGTACGATTGTTCCAACCACAATCCTTATCACAAGAAATAGTAATGGAAAGACAAGTGGAGGAGAAGTTTTTGGCTAGTAGGTTGACTCCACAAAAATTTGAGAAGAGAGAAAAAGGGTTATGGTTCAATTACGACACTAAATATAGTCGAAGGCATAGATTTAGTGAAAATAAATTATTTTAGATTGAAGGAATGAGTGAGGAAGAAGAGGAGGAACTGATATTAGAGGGTGATGGGGATTTAGATAATGAATCACATGATTCTCAACCAATCATTTCTTGTCATGCACTCTCTATTTTTAGTGCCCCACAAACTATCAAGGTAGCTGGGTTCTTAAAGAAGTAGAAAGTAATAGTGTTGATTGACTCGTGTAGTACTCACAATTTCATCAACAAAAAGTTGGCTACTTGTCTAAATTGTTTTATATATCGAGCTCTAGAATTTCAGGTCTTGATTGCAGATGGTGGTACTGCCGGTTATTCTGGAAAGTGCCATAGCATTAAATTATCCATGGGAGATTATAAGCTTGATAGCCCAATGTATGCTATCTCCATGGGTACAACATATATTGTTTTGGGAGTATAGTGGCTTACTACTTTGGGAACAACTGAGATGAACTTCCAAGAATTGTTCATGAGATTCCAATCAGAAAGAAAATAGAGCTAAGGGGCTTGAAGGAAAAGTCCCTACAAATGGTGAGATCTCATCAAATGCAGAAGTTTCTTAAGAAAGGAGTTGATGGATTTGTGGTCCAGTTATGTTCATTAGAAGTCTCTCAATCTAATGTGTCCATCCATCTAGATTTATAAGCAATAATTGAGCATCACTTAGTGGTTTTTGGAGATATTCATAAAGGACTTCCTCCTACGAGGGATCATGATCATGCCATACAACTAGTTCCAGGGAGCCAACCTCCCAACATCAGGCCTTACCAGTACCCACATACACATAAATGTGAGATAAAAAAGATTGTTGAGGAGATGTTAGAGGCAAGAATTTTTAGACATAGCCAAAGTGCTTACTCCTCACTTATGGTGATGGTGTGGAAGAAGGAAGAAACTTGGCACATGTGTCAAAACTATAGAGTGCTCAACATGTACACCATCAAAGATAAGTTTCCTATTCTAGTAATTGATGATTTGCTAGATGAATTTAATGGATCTATGCATTTTACAAAGTTAGATCTTAGATCCAACTATCACAAAATTTGAATTAAGGAAGAAGATATTTGTAAGACAATATTTAAGACTCATGAGGGTCATTATGAGTTTTTGGTGATGCCATTTGGTCTTACCAATGCTCCATCTACATTTCAAAGTTTGATGAATTCCATCTTTAAAAAGTTCTTGAGGAAGTTTGTATTAGTGTTTTTTGATGATATATTGATTTATATCAAGATATGGGAAGAACACTTGCAACATGTATATCAAGTATTACAAGTTCTTGAAGAGCATAAACTCTATGCTAAGCCATCCAAGTGTGCTCTTGGTCTTAATGAGGTAGAGTAATTGGGACACATAGTTTCACATGAAGGATTAAATGTGGATCCTAATAAAATTAAGGCTATCATGGAATGACCTATTCCAAAAACCATTAAGAAATTGAGGGGCTTCTTGGGATTGACATGATACTATAGAAGATTTGTGAAGAATTATGGTCGTATAGAAACACCTCTCACAACTTTATTGAAGAAGGATTCTTTTCATTGGAATGAATCTGCTAATTCGACATTTGAAATGTTAAAGGAGACTATGTGCACAACTCTAGTGTTTACCACTCCTGATTTCACAAATGATTTTATTATGGAATATGATTCTTCAAGAAATGGTATAAGTGCAATTCTCATGTAGGAGGGTCGGCCCATTGCTTTTGAGAGTTGTCAATTAAAGGGTAAGAATCAACTCAAACCTATTTATGAGAAGGAAATTCTATCTATTATTCATGTAGTAAAATAAGGGAGGCATTATCTAATGGGTAAAAAGTTCAAGGTTAAGATAGATAATGAAAGCCTAAAATATTTTTTGGAACAAAGAATTTCTAAAGAACAACAAAAATGGGTTACTAAGATGTTGGGATATGATTTAGAGATTGTATATAAGAAAGGGAAGGGAAATGTTTTGGTAGATGCACTATAGAGGAAGGATGAGAGGGATGAAGCTTTATTGTGCGCCCTTTCAATATTACAAAATATTGGGCAGAAGAAGCCAAAGAAGAGTGGAAAAATGATATGGCTACTAGTAATCTCATTTAAAAATTACAGAGTAATCACTAGTAGTTTAAATAAGTTTTTTTGGAAGGGAGATACCTTGTGGTATAAAGAGAAATTGTATATTTGCAAGAATTATTCTCTCAAACAAAAGATTCTCATAGAGCTACATGAGTCTCTAGTGGGTGGTCATTTAGGATTTTAAAGATATATCATCAGTTCAAGAAAGACTTCTTTTGGGAAGGTATCAAAGGGGATGTTCAAAAATTTGTGGCAAAGTGTTTGGTTTGTCAGTGAAATAAAGGGGAGACAATTAAGACACCTGGTCTCTTGCAACCCCTACTTATTCCTAGCCAACATTGGGAAGAGGTCTCCATGGACTTCATCACAGGGCTTCCAAGATCTAATAGTAAGAATGTAATCATGGAAGTAGTGGATCACCTCACTAAATATGCATATTTTATTGCATTATTACATCCTTTTACAACAAGTATAGTGGAAAAGTCATTTTAGGAGAAAATTCAAAAGCTACATGGTATACCCAAGTTTATTGTTAGTGACCATGATCCTATCTTTACTAGTAAATTTTGGACATATTTATTCAAATGTTTGGGTACTCAATTGGCTCACAGTTCTTCATATCATCCTCAATCTAATGGGAAAACAGAGGTGGTTAATAAGTGTTTGGAAGGATATCTACATTATTTCACTTTATATAAATAGTCTCAATGGGTAGAGTGGCTACCACTAGCAAAATGGTGGTATAACACTTCCTTCCATAGTTCATAAAAAATGTCCCCATTTATGGCATTGTATGGATATCATCCTCCTTCCATAAATCATTATTAAAGTTGTCATCAAGAGTTCATTTTGTGGAGGATCACCCGATTCATCAACAACAAGTACTCTTAGGACTTAAAAAGAATCTATGGCACAAAACCAAATGAAGCAATAGTCATATACCAACATCGTAGTGAAAGAAGTTTTAAAGTTGGGAATTGGGTTTTCTTGAGATTGCAACCTTATAAGAAAATTTCACTGAAGCAACAGTCAAAGAATAACAAGTTATCTCCAAAATATTATGGCCCATATCAAATCATGTAGAAGATATGTAGTGTTTCCTATAAGCTGGAATTTCCATCAACAAAATACACCCAATTTTTTATGTTTCTTATTCGAAGAAGGTAATTGGGAATAATATCCCTACTTAGACAATATTACAAGAGCTTGGTGAAGAAGGAAGAATCATATTGGAACCAACATGTATTCTCCATAAACACACAAGGAAGCTAAGGACTAGAACACTCACTCAGTATCTCATCTAATGGAAGAGTTTACCAATTGAAGATGCCTCATGGGAGGATGAGGATTTCATTCAAAAACATCCAAAATTTCCTAGCATTGAGGACAATTCTTATTTGAAGAGGGGGGCATGCTACACCCTTAATATTAGAGTACACCAAATTATGAATAGTCAGGTTGTGGCTATCTTAACTCCTAATTAAGTCATATCATCATTATTATATTGTTATTTAGTTGATTAGGTCGTCCTTGGGCTTATATAGGGTTATCTAAGTTGGTCTAGGTGATATCCTAGGTATAAATAGGTATATAGGAGGTTGTGAGTCTTATTTCATCATGATATTGTGAATTGTGTTCTCATTGGAGATATTTGGAGGTTTTCCCCCTCAAAGTAGCTTGTTATTCTTAGTTACTATCAAGTATTCTAAGCATATTTTTTATCATATCCTTCTATTGTGCAAGTTATTTCATTACATTTTTAAATTTATGTTTTAATAATAAAATATTTTAATATGTATGTAAAATATTTTAAATTTAAGTTTAATTGATTCTTAAAAATAATATCATTAACTATTGCTAAAAAGTATAATATTTAAATATTATTGTGTTGAAGAATATTTATCTTATTTATAATATTACCATCACATTACAACCATCATAATCAATATATTATATAAATACATATAAACAAAAGAAATCGATATTACTTATTTATTATAATATTATTATAATAGAAGTATGTCATTTACCTAATAAATTGCTATTAAAGAAATTATGTGATGTAGGTCACGAAGACAAGGATAAAATGAGAAAAAAATAGAAGGATGAGGACAAATCCTTCTTTAGTGTTCATGTCAAAGAAATCTAGTGGTCTTTGGTTTCTCCATCAAAGGATTCTTGTCACCTTCATGTACGACATAAAATTTTGTCACTCAAACATTGATTTATATAATAATAGTATATTATAATTTGAATAGTGGGAAATTGTATTGTCAACTATGTTTATACACTATTTTACATCAATTGTAATGTTTATGAAGAGATGAGGATGAAGGCCAAGGATATTATACCATTTCCATTTTTATCTTCCTCATACAACTGTTTGTTTGGAATGATTCTAAACTATATTCCTTCAAATAATATTTCATATAAAAACATAATTTATTAGTATATTGTCTAAGATGAATTTGATGTCTAAACAATGTCATTTCTCCTATTATTGGCAAATCATTCATCACACTCAACTGATATGATAGAGCCATGAAATGTGCCCATAGAAATCAAACCTTGAACTCAATTCAAGAAATGGGGAGTTTTCTACTTTGAAAAGTTCAATTGAGTGTTGGAATATCTTCAAAAAATTCATAAAATTTCATTCAAGATCATTTAATTCAATGGTCAAACCAGTACTAGTAATTTTACACCTCATTTAGGTTATTTGATTCAATGGTCAAACCGTTGATACAAATTTTACTCTATATTATTTGGTCAAAACAATTAATAGCAATTTTATGCCTCATCCACATAAAAGTGGTAAATATTTGTTCTATTTTAACTAAGGTTGACATTTGACTATTCAACTAGATGGTGTTTAAGAATGGCTCTTCATTTTAACCTTATTTTTTTCCAACCTAAAGAAAATATGAGCCACCATTGAATTAACTTGTCTCTACAAGTCAAGCTACAAATAATATACACCTAAAACTTTGTTATCATTGCTTCAATCATGCAGATTGGATATTAAAAAAATCTGTTTTTCCCAAACATTATATATGGACCTTCTCAAGGCCATTTATCTATCCTTTTAAATAAAAAGAATAGTGGTTAATGATGTAGCTTTATTAGCTTGTTTCTTGTTGTCTTGTCTCTTAAACTCGGTCCAATGTATTGGATTGAAGCATGATTATCTTCTACCTACCCTTTTTTATTAGTCTGTAATACTTCTTTGAAGTAATATACATATTTTCATCAATAAATAAATAAACAACATCATCTCTATAGTGGCAACAAAAACATATGCCCATAATTCCATCTCAAGCCACACCAACATATGCAAACATTTAACAAATATTTAAGTACCATAGCTTCAAAAAAGTTATAACTATCAAACAAAAGGGTGCATGCAATTTTCCCATCAACGAGGAGTGATCTCTTAATCCTTACAACTATAATGGTGATGTGGAAAGATAATTGGGTGGTCATGAGTTGAAATGAGTTTAGGTAAGAATTACTAATAATTATCTATCATTAGAGTTGACCACATATTTAGCCATGAAATTGGAAAACAAACTTGCTTCCTTATAGAAATGTTGAATTATAAGCTCTTCAAATGAATCTACAACTTTTTAAGCTTATCTTAAAACATTGTTAATTTTTTAATCAAGTGAAGAAATTTTTGGTAGAGCACTAATCATAATCAAAGAATCCTCTTTCAAGAAGACCTAGTAAGTTTATCCCACAATAGTGTGTCCTACTTATGGAACATCTTATTTTTGTCTAAAATAATATATTTCTAGAAAAAATTATGATTTAATCCTTCATGGATTCCATCTAAAGGGTAGAACCCCTTATATCAAATCCCATTAGATTAAAACCCCTTGGATAGAAACCCTTAAGATTAAATCAAACCCTTTTATGTGTTGGAAAGAGACACTGCACAATTCATTTGGTGTTGTCATTGATGGCAACCCTAGTCAGTAATCTTATCTGCACCTTAGTATTTTCCCATACCGAAAGTCAGATTGAAGATATGTGTTAACTATCAAAGCTAAAATAGGGCATCCAATAGAAAAGGATGACTAGTTGGGTATAGTGTGTTGCAAATATTTGAGGCATAATTGTTTAAGGTGTTTCGTGTTTGAGACATGTTTTTTTGGGTCCTCGCTATGTTTTGGCCGACATTGGTTGGTTCACATTGCTAATTGTTTATGGATTGGGCCGATAGTTTGTACCTGTTTCATATTTTGTTAAAGCCGACATTTAGTTGATGCAATCTCTACTTGTAGATATATATAATCGATTATTCATATCATTTTGATGTGTGATGAGATATGATGCAAGAGTTAGAAGGATTATAGATCAATTGTGCGTAGTTTCACTTGCATAGAACAAAGATTGGTGATTCGAATTAAAGCAGACAAAGTTTCAAGAGTAGAATTAGAAAAAATGTGAAGAATGTTGTCAATGTGTTTAACCGGAACTATAATCAGGCATTAGTAGATTCTATCTCATAGTTCATCTACTCCAGTTGTAATTCGATTGTGATTGTAAGACAGTGAGTCTTCTTTTGGGCAGTAAGCCTTTTGTACTCGAGTAGTGAGCTCTAGGTAGTGTGCTTGAATGCATGTGCATTCCCCATTTGTAAACACTTATTTTGAGTATACTCATATTGTTGATTTTCCTCCACCATGGTTTTTCCTCTAACAGGGTTTCCACGTAAAAATCCTTGTGTTATGGTGTTGTGGTTGATTGCCTTGTGTACTTGCATCTTTCTTTTGGTTCAATGTTATAAGTGGTTTAAAGATCAAGTTAAATTTTGCAGAACACTGATTCACCCCCCCTCTCGATGTTCCTTGATTCCAACAATTGGTATCAGATCCTAGTTCCTTGGAAGAAGTTTAATAGCTTGGGGAAGATCTGGAAAGGTGATTCAATGGATTTTGACAGTCTTCAACAACAAATTTTGGTGGCACTAGATGATCTTGATTAGTCCAAATCTGAAGTCCAAGAATTGCAAGCAAGCCTCATGAATGTTGAGAAATTCATTCAATCATTGAAAGATCAAATCAATAAGTCTAGGGAAAAGAGAAAGGATCTATGTGATCAACTCAAGCAGAAAGAGAGTAAAAGCATGAAAGATGATCACCTAAGTCAAGCCTTGAAGGAAAAGACAAAAGAATGTGAAAAGCTCACCAAAGATAATGTTGTCCTAAAGCATGAGATGGAATCTATTGTGATGAGGATGACCAAGGAGAGTGAAGAGAAAAAGAAGAATGAAGATAATATTACTTAGTCCTTGAAAGAAAAATCTGAAGAATGCAACATAATTAATGATGGATTCAATTAGTCGGAGCTTGAATTGCAACAATCCAGAATCAATGAAGAAGAGATTGAAAGACAAATTTTTATTCTCAGGGATGAACTTGCTACTACAAATGAATACCGGGAGAAGTTTAAGATTAGCTCATCTAAGCTTGATGAATTGATTCAAAGTTAGAAGATTGGAAGTGACAAGAAAGGTCTTGGATATGAGAAAGGAGAAAGATCTGGATCTGGTCCAAAGAAATTTAGGCCAGGAAATTAGACGAGCAAAGCTAGAAGGTATCCGGTAAGACAACCCAATGTGCAAAAGTTCAATGGATATTGTTTTGTTTGCAATAAATTTGGTCATATGGCTGCTCAATGTAGAAGCAAAATTAATTCAAGTGGTCCATCATTCTTCGGTCAATGTTTCAATTGCAATAAGTATGGTCATAAGTCAATTGAATGCAAAAATATGACAAAAAAATATTTCAATAGAAATGTCAGATGTTATGCCTGCAATAGATTTGGCCATATTGCTAACTAATGCAAATCAAGAGAAAATCAATGGAATAATTAGATTGGAAAAAAAAATGTTGTGTGCTATAATTGTAACAAATCCGGTCACATTGCAAGATTCTGTAGAAGTAGGAAGGGTTTGGTAAACTGAGAAAAATATGCAAAAGGATGATAAGGGAAAAGGAAAAGTTACTATGGATGAGATCAGGAATCAAATGAAGAAGACATGGGTGAAGAAGAGTGTTTTTGATGCAGGAAATGAATCCACACCAAAATTTGGTGCTGGAAATTCCTTCGAGAATTTGTTTAAGGCCGCTGGCCTAGGGGGAGCTCCCGAGAAAATATTTTACCCCCTGCCAGTAGTTGGTACCAGAATGTGGCAGATTTCAACGATTGCACTAATGTGATACATATGTTTTGGGAACACTTGTGGAGGAAATTTATGCAAAATTGAAGTCCCACAAAAGAATTTTCTTTCATAGACTATGAAAACAGTGTATCCAGAAGACCTAGGGAAAAATCATTTATTATGACAAAAAGTTAGATGTGCGAATGATAAAAGGTTACTTCTATTCCTCACTCCTCATATTGCATTTCTAGAAGAAGAAGTTTGGAGAGCTTTGCAAGTGAATTTTGGTGAGATGCAAGTCTAAAGGGGATTTGGCGAAAAAACCCTAATCCAAATGGTCACTCCGTTAGTTGTTGATATTAAGGATAGACCCTGCCCAAAATTCAAATGGCACCCGTTCAAATCCATTGAGACAGAACGATTAGGTGCATTTTCTTCTGTTTCATATGATGTTTTGCACATTGAAGATATTAGGGCATATATTCATGCGAATGTTGAGGAGTTAGGAAGCTCCCATTTGTTAAATCTGTACACAAATCACATTGTGGGAGAAGATCTATGTGTAAGGCTTGAATTTAAGACTTTGGAGAAGAAGTTCACACAAATTGTGAAGTTTCCTGTGTTTGACGAAAATGAATGGGTTTGGTACATACTAAGTCAAGTGCATGCCGAGTTCATGTGGTTAAGTCAACCCTTCAAGATCACAAAAGAAGCTATAAGCATTGTTACTCGTTTGAATTCATCGGGTGGGTTGTCCACATTGAAAGCTGTGAAGAACCAAACAGTCACTGAGGCAACCAATTCCATTGTTGACAAAAGAGCCATGACAATTAATGACATCATTGAATTGGATGTAAAATTTTCTTCTATGGTTATTGGATATAAAATCTATCACTCTAGCTGGGATAACTCTATATCTGGTACTGCAATCTATGCAACTTATCAAATGATCAAGGAAAATGCATAATATGACTTATGTGAGTTACTCCAAAGGCAACTAATTGAAAATATTGGTAAAATCAAGAAGGACAAGAAGAAATTTTTTAAGTATGGCAATTTGCTATTATGTCTATTCTTCTACTTCATGAATGAAGTTCTGGGAGTTGGTAAAGTGCAATGGGAAGGTGACAGACCAGTATTTGTTCAAATTAGAGACATCTTATATAGAATTGGTGATAGAAAAGAAAGGAAAAATGCTATCTGGGGTTACTTCAAAAGCTTCCAGAGTGAAATTCAAACTAGGGAAAGGATTCCTAAATCTATTGTGGAAAATTATAAGGACACTATTTGATTCATGGTTGACATTGATCAGTGTTTGATGGAAGCAACAAAACCTGGAATAGTTTGGATAATGCCTATGGGATATGAGGTTGAAGAACACATTTTGGAGTTGTATTCCCAACACTTGTTGAGTAAACCTTAGGATCTGACAAAAGAAAGGTTTGGTACCTTTGAAGAGAAGGATATGCAAGTGCATACACAACTAAAGAAGCCTATGATAGTATGGAAGGTGAGAAAGGAAGTTGAAGCTTTTGTAGAAAGCATCGACATATCAGTGGAAGTAGTGAGGGAAGATAGGAAGAAAAGAGAACAAGATGAAGAAGGAGAGCTTGCTAGAACTGAGTTAGCTAGATTGACAACATCCTCTGCTAGATCTAGATCTACAAGGAGATCTGCACCCTCATCTGGTCCTACAAAGAAATCATGCCCAATAAAAGCTCAAGTCAAGACATCCAAAAGAGAAGGAAAGATGAAGAAGGATAAAAGCACAAGAGTATATGTTGTTGTTGAAGATGATGAAGAAAGAGAAATCAAGCATAAGGGCACAAAGGCATCAAAAGTATCTAAGGACAAGCCATCAGGTGAAGAGAAAATAAAGAAAAAGGTGAAAACTAATAGATCAGGTATGACTGTAGAAGAAGTAGAAAAAGCTTTAATTAAGGATGGTAATCTCAAACCACTTTCTTAATGGTATGACACTTTTGATAGTGCCGGTCAGAGAATTCTTGAAGAAGCCACAATAAAATATTTGAATATTTTCAATATGAATCTCATAGAAATAATGTCAGAGTTACCTAAAGGGTTATATGAAGTCTTAGAAATGAGGAGAGTAAATGCAAGAACTGAAGATGAACGCATGAGAGAACAGATACTTTCCAATCTATGTTTGGTAATGTCAATAGAAGAAATGAAGAAAATCCTCAATGATGTTAAAAAGGATTTTAAGAGAAAATCAAGGGTGAATAAGCTTATGATCGGGAAGATTGAGGAAGTAGCAAAAGAAACTAAGAAAATTCTTAAGGCAGTTTTGTTGAAGAATAGATATAATGCTGTCTCTGAAGATACTCATGATGAAGATTCTCCATCTAGTCTAGAAGTTCAAGATGTTTGGGCTAATATTGAAGAAGTGAAAGAAAACACAATTGAGGATACTCAGAATCCTCTAGATATGCAAGATACTAAAATTCCCATGGATATTGAAGCTCCTAAAGTTATGTCAGTTGAAGAAATAGAGATTCCCAAAGCCAAGCAAGAATCTATGATTGAAGAAAAGAAGGTTGAGGAAAATGAGGTTGTTATGGAAGCAAGAGACATTGCAAAGGAAGTAAAGAAGTTTTTAGAAGAACAACAAGAGGATTTTGACCCTAAATTGGATGAAGGTCCTATCAACTTGGCCACTCTATCTCCTATTCAGAAGCTAAAGGTAGCATCATTTGTTCAGGACAAGGCAAGGGAGGAGATACTGAAATCTCACATTGAGGATAGTGAGTTTCTAAGTCTCGCATCTGGTATCTTGGATAAGATCATGCCCACACATGTCAAGGAATCATCTGATTCTCCCTCCGATCAGCTGAAGAAACTTGTCAACTTTGTAAGTACTCACTTTGAGTCTCTTGAAAAGTCAGCCGAGGATAAGGTCTAGAAAAAAATTGATGCAAAAAGGTTCACTAGATTGAAGTGTATGCTTGCTAATGATAAATCCTTATTAGCCATCTATGGAAACAACATTCAAGGTGCATTATCTAAGGGTGGAAATATCTACAAGTCATGCTTATCCTTATCAAAATTCACTGAGGTCACTGAGAAGAAAATTAAGGAATATGAGAAACAATTAGCAGATATTTCTCAAACCTTTGATCCTCTAACCGTTTATGTGGGTAAGCAAGAAGGTTAAGTCATATCACTGCTTGACAAAATTAAAAGTTTGAAGCATGAAAAATAAAAAATTGTTGAAAGGGTAT
This sequence comes from Sequoia sempervirens, assembly GCA_007258455.2. NCBI lineage: Eukaryota > Viridiplantae > Streptophyta > Pinopsida > Cupressales > Cupressaceae > Sequoia > Sequoia sempervirens. The sequence goes on from VDFB02109042.1 coordinate 28,168,556, forward strand.
GTGAGCTCAGAGGACTAATTGGTCCTAAAATGTAGACAATGCTTACTGCATTGAAGGAAGCACATGATGGTATGGTTGTCAGTGATCCAACAAATCTTGAGTCAGTAGAGATGCAACCCTACCTGTTATGTAGTCACATGACTATTTTGGAGAGTTTCAAAAAGGGTTGGGACACTAGTTTAAGCTTGTTGAAGAACAATTTTGCAAACATATTCAATTCCATGTAAGTTAGAAAGCATGTCTATACATATACATTTTGTTCATAGAAATTTTGTATTATTTTTGGTATGCGGATTCCCAAATTTTCCATTGAAGTCAAAGGGGGAGTGTGGGATAGTAAAAAATGTCATATTCATCTCAGGGGGAGTTGTGATTAAATTTTTTTTGACGTTTTGAGGATTGCAGTGTATTCATGTTGGTACTGATTCTGACACTTAGTCATTTTTCACTAAGTGTTTCCATCAATGCCAAAGGGGGAGATTTTTGGAAAGAGACACTACACAAGTCATCTGGTGTTGTCATTGATGGCAAACCTAGTTAGTAATCCTATCCGCATCTTACTATGTTCTTGTACTAGAAGTTAGATTGAAGATATGTGTTAACTGTCAAAGCTAAAACAGGGTATCCAACAGAAAAGGCCGACTAGTTGAGTACATCGTGTTGCAGATATTCAAGGCATAATTTTTTAAGGTGTTTCGTGTTTGAGACATGGTTTTTTGGGTCCTCACTATGTTTTGGCTGACATTGGTTGGTTCACCTTTCTAATTGTTTATGGATTGGGCCAACAATATGTACATGTTCCATATTTTGTTAAAGTTGACATGTAGTTGATGAAATCTCTAGTTGTGGATATATATAATCAATTATTCATATAATTTTGATGTGTGATGCGATATGATGTGAGAGTTAGAAGGATTATAGATCAATTGTGTGTAGTTTCACTTGCACAGAACAAAGATTGGTGATTCGAATTAGAGAAGATAGAGTTTCAAGAGCAGAATTAGACAAAATGTGAAGAATGTTGTCAATGTGCTTTTAACTAGAACTATAATTAGGCATTAGCAGATGCTATCTCATAGTTCATCCACTCTAGTTGTAATTCGACTGTGATTGTAAGACAGTGAGTCTTCTTTTGGCTAGTAAGCCTTTTATACTTGAGTAATGAGCTATAGGCAGTGTGCTTGAATGCATGTACATTCCCCATTTGTAAACACTTATTTGAGTATACTCATATTGTGGATTCCACCATGGTTTTTCCCCTAACAGGGTTTCCACATAAAAATCCTTGTGTTATGGTGTTGTGGTTGATTTCCTTGTGCACTTGCATCTTTCTTTTGGTTCAATGTTATAAGTGGTTTAAAGATCAAGTTAATAAAGTTAAATTTTGCTAAACATTGATTCACCCCCCCCTCTCAATGTTCCTTGATTCCAACATTATGGACTCTCCTCCACACACATCAAATTGCTAACAAAAATCAATTTTTCTTCACCTTTTGGGATTAAATGAAGTCATTTGAAAATTTCATTTTGTAAATACATAGCCTTTAGTATTAGAATTACAAAAATTATAATATATTATGTTTAATAATATATTTTATAAAAATAATAATGAATGTATTTCCATTACAAAAAATAATTACCTCTATTTAGGGCACTATGAGAAATAATAATTATTTTTTAAAAAATCTTAAAAATCACATTGCACTCCACATAGATTTCCTTAATGAAAAGGAAAAAAATAATTTTGACAAATAAGCTAAGAGAAATATGTTTTTGATAAAATGGGTAAAACAAGTTTTGGAGGGGGTCCTAGAATCCTTTACTACAAATTCCAACTAGCACAAAAACCAAAATATGACAAAACTATAGACAAGTTGTGCCACAACATTAAAATGGGACCTCAAACCCAAAAATATTGAAATATCGACAAAATAATAGCTAACCCATACCACAAGACAAAAAATTGAACACAACACAATAGAATCTGAACAACAATAGGGAACTAAAACTTATACAATTCTTGAAACCTTCCTTGAAGTTCTCACACCCATAGCTTAGGGATTGAAATCTAAATTAGGTTTAGGAAGACCTCTCTTCTTTGAATAGTCATTCAGGATACATATTCTTCAAACTCAATCGAGCATGGAGAGAGGAGGATGTCATCCACCACTGCATCTTGAGACACCTCATGTGATGATGAAAAAGGTCTATTTAAGGAAGTTAAATGCAACAAAAAAATCCACCAAATATTTAGTAACAAGAGTACACCCATAGCCCATTGATGGGGTAATAAGTCTAGATAGCATAGGAGAAGCCTACAATGGTTTTGAAGAAGTTCTTTTAGGGGTTGAGAAAATAGCTAAAGTCACATCATCCCTAGGGGAAGCTTCCATAGGAGGAGTGTCCATAACCACAACATGATCTATCAACAAGGATGTAGGATCCTCATCCATAATGGGGTAGGAGCAATAGGGAAACCAAAGTTAAATGATTGGGGAGTGCATTGTGCTTCCAAGTAGTAGAGCTCATATTCCTATGAAAAGGATGAGCATAGTTAGAGGAAATATTTCTAATAGCAAAGAATCATCTACATTAGAATGGTAAGGTATCATAATCAATTCATTGAATCCACTTCCTTTCCTCAACAAACAATATGAAATCTCCATGAAGATGCTTGAAAATATAGATGTTCACAAAAATATAGGCATAGGTAGAGTGACCAATATTGGACGTGGTTCAATCCACCTTCAAAAAATAAATAATAGTATTTTCCAATATCCTCAAATAAAGTATCTTTACAAAATTGGAGAGGGAGTCAAAGGGGGCCTTGCCCAAATAAGTAAAACATTGAGATATTTAGTCATAGTGTTGAAAGAGGCAAACCATAGTTTGAGAGAGAGGGAGTGCTCACCCCACAACCACAATTTACAATTCAAAACCACTTAGACATGTCCTCTAGAGAAGGAAAGACTATGTTAAATAAACCCCTAGCACAAGGAAAAAGATCAATAGTGTCCTTAGTGAGATCCTTCCATGAATCAAAGCCGACTTAAGAAAATTTGGGAGAGAGGGCCACATAAAAACATGCCCAACCTGCCCCATCCAAGCTACCAACTACCAAAATATAGTAACTAGAAGTTCCACCCACCATAACTTATTAGTCATCATGTCATAAGAACCTAACGTAGGCCCAAAAAATACTCACAAATGCAATGGAAGAGGGATGAAAATGACACCAAACTCAACCATAGTTTGCAAGGGAAAATTTTTGCCTAGAATTCTAGAAGAATCCCCTACCAAGGAGGATTCCTTCACAAATGCACCCACACTAACATTTGCAACAAAGAGCATCTAAGGAAAGCTTTATTTAAAAATTATAAGGTTTATGTAGCAAGTGTGAGTGCAACCATGCTAAGAGAAATGTGTTACATAATGATATGTGTATGAAATATTTGTTATCACTAATTCAAAAAATAATAAATAAAATTTAATAAAAAATTGCTAAAGAATATCTATACACTAGACATTGGAGCTAATAATATAATTCCAATAAATCATGGAAATTTTTGTTTGAGTGGAAATTGATGAAGTTGATAATCCAACCTCACAGATCCCAATGAACACTTGCAAGCAAATAACCTGTCACATAAAAGAGATCAAGAGGCACAATAATGGTGCTCTACAACCCTGAAGCAAAAATATGCAATAACAAGAATTGAATAATTACAAAGAGATCAATCCTTAAGAAAGGAGATCAAAACCCTAAAGTGAACCCTAGAATTTAATAAAGTAATAATTAAAATGCCTAAGTTTAGCTTAAGTGAAAATAAAGTAAAAGGTGACTTAATTGATTAATCAATATGATTAAATTAATTAAGTAATTAACCTATTACTCTAACACCCCCCCTTAAGATGAACTTAGGGAAAAGCTAAAAATTAAGGAAAAAATGCATGAAAACAAAGATGGGTCCTAGAAAAGTTAGTCCAGATGAGGTACCCATGTACAAATATAAAAGATCTCTCACAATAGGAGAAAAGGAAAAAACCTCGTGGGAAAAACTCCTCTCCAAAAGAGAGAAATACATGTGAAGGACTAAGAAGCCTCCAAACAAGAATGCCCAAAAAAGAATAGGAACAAGTGAAGGAATAAAGAAGCCTCCAACAAGAGTGAAGGATTGAAGAAGCCTCCAACAAGAGGAAATTGTCCCAAAAGATAGGAACAAAGGATGAACATGAAAAATACCACTGAAGCATGAAGAAGTTGCAAACACTGTCGTAGAATGACTGCTAAAATTCTAAAAGAAAAAACTCTCTCTGAAACAAATGATGATAAAGATCAAGAAGACAAGAATCTGCATGAGTGCCCTTAATGACACTACTCGAATCTAATGGAAAACCAAGGAAAACATCAAGAAATCAAAGATACAAATGGCACAAGTACCAATAGTCTGAAGAACTGATCAAGTGAAAATGGAAGGTTGCTTCCTGAATGCAAGAGTGTCCATATGGTAAGTGATCCATCTCAATGAAATACAAGTAACTAGCCACTGATATACTTTGTATCCAAAAGTACATAGGAACAAATACTGAATACACAACCCAGTCCAACAAAACCAAGGAAGCAATATCACCAACAGTAGAAACCCCCCATAATGCTGACAAGGGAGAGGTATGACAGGTACACTAAAACTGAATGCCTGAATGTAGTGCATGATAAAGAACCAAGAACATCTGAATGTGTAGACATGAAAGTACAAGTAGATATAAAGGGTGTGCAAACCAAGGCACACACGCATGAGAAAGGCATGAAGGAAAAACAAAGGAAAACATCAAACCCCGTGGCACTTTATATCATAGTGCGAATACAATAAGGGACAAAATGATGTGCAAGATCCCAAAATATAGGTGCAATATAGAGGAACTTTATCTCACTGCGTTTACAAAATCATATGTGCTTACAATGGAAGCTCATAATGTCAACAAAAGATGCAAGATTGGAAATACATGTAGAACAACCAAAAAGAAGCCATCCCACGCAAACAAGAAGTTTCCAAGAGCTAAGATGTCCAAGTAATTCACTAGAATGTGAAAACACAAAAAATTGAATAAAATTTACCTAGTAAATTTTCTGATGAAAAAATCTACAAATTTGGAAAGAGCACTAGAAGACCTTTCCAACGCCTATTCATTTTTGAAAAAAGGAGTCTGTATGCGAAAGTTATGCCCCCAGAAGTGCAGAAATAAAGATTTGAATTTTACTGGAAATAAATGTAGCAAAAGAAAAAAATCAGGAAAAATCACCTAAACCACTGGATTGGTCTCAGAACCAGCTTTCTGGTGATATTTCGTTTCCGAAAATCCAAGTTCGGACACAAAGTTATGGCCAAAATACCAAAGATGCTCCAAAAGGGGTTTGGTGGTTAAGCTTGGTGGTTAAGCTAGCATTAACCGCTAGCGGTTAACCATTAACCATTAACCACTAGCGGTTAAGTGATGGCGGCACCCATTAACACTGTTTTTTTTCAAAAAATTGGATTGCGTGCCGTATGGCCCAGAAATGAAAAAAATTAGCCTCCTAGAGTCACTGTGTCCGATTTCGACAATTTTATAGTCAATTTTGGGGTTTTTGGGCACTCTGAACGCAATGGTGAGGTCCATTTGGGCTGAAAATGCTCCAAAATTGTAGGTACCCTCTGGATTTGGAAATCCTCTAGAACTTCAAACCCTCGTAGATCAAGCACCGTATAACCAAAATTGATAAAAAAAGGCCAATCTTGACTATTTCAAACCTTCTGGATGCAATGCTGAGGTCCAAATTGATTCAAGATGTAAGAAAAATACTCTTTCAAGCAAAATTCCTCAAAAAATAAACAAGAAGCTATAGATCTAGAGCTCTGATACCATGATGAAATTGATAATCCAACCTCACAGATCCCAATGAACACTTGCAAGAAAATAACCTATCACATAAAGGAGATCAAGAGGCACAATAATGGTGCTCTGCAACCTTGAAACAAAAATATGCAATAAAAAGAATTGAATAATTACAAAGAGATCAATCCTTAAGAAAGGAGATCAAAACCCTAAAGTGAACCCTAGGATTTAATATAGTAATTATTAAAGTGCCTAAGTTTAGCTTAAGTGAAAATAAAGTAAAAGGTGACTTAATTAATTAATCAATATGATTAAATTAATTAAGTAATCAACCCATTACTCTAACAAAAACTATGCATTATAGAATACTGTCACTCAATGAAAAATAGTGGAAAAATAAAAAGTGATAGAAATAGTTCTTTAAATTTATTTTTTAAAATTATAGCTTGAATCTACATAGAAAATTCTACAACTCAAAAATTTACATCATCCTTAAATTCTTGATTGTTTGTTCTCTATAATTAACATAAATTGAAAAATCATAAAAAAACCTAATTTTGAGATCCAAGTTAGGCTAAAAAATATGACACACTATTGTGGGATTACAAGTGAAAAACAACTTAAGGCCTCAAATGACCACCTAATCCTTTGCTTCATTATTAGTTTAATTAAAAAAATAGAAGCTACAAGTGTTAGATGCACATGACAATTGAGAGGGGGGTGAATCAGTTGTATACTTTTAAAATGTCAAGAACCCTCATTAACACTCAGATTTGCATTATCTCTTAAACCCTTATTCATCATTAAACCCTTAACATGCATTAAAATAATGTAAACTTATAAAGAAGTATTGAAAACACATCAAAACACATAAGAAAACCAAATTTACGTGGAAAACCTAAGAATGGAAAAACCACTATGAGGATTAGCTCACTAATATATGAATTGCAACACCAAATATAATAAGGCTCACTGCCTAGAAAGATAAATAAAGGATCACTACTGGTGGCTCACTACCAAAGGAATCATTGTCCATAAGAAAGAAAGAAGAAGGGGTGGCTCACTACCAATTTTAATTGCTAGCAATGCATCTCTCATATGCTGAAGGTACAGTTCCACTGAAGCACAAACAACTCATCTAACAGACTGAAATGTTGACACCTTCTACTCACTACATTAGGAATTCATAGGCATTAAGGATCACACTCAGATCAACACCCTTGATCACTTTCTTCACACATAATCCATACAACAATTCACCTTGCATTTATATCATCCACGACCTAAAACACTCAATTAGGTCGGCCTTAATAAAATGTATAAACCTCAACTGTGTAACACCAAATATGTCATCACTAAACACTCCCACAATATAAATAAATGAATCCAAACCATGCCACTACATAATTGGTACCCAAATATACACAAACACGCTTCTCAACACTTAATCAATAATTATCCTCTGCAATTAGCACTACCACGCCAAGTCAGCAAAACCTACACTAACACTAACAAGCGACACCAAATTTTTTTTTCAAGGTTCAGAAACATCTTGTAGAACACACAAGAATATTCCACAACATCCATAAAACATCTCAAAATACTCTAGCACCATCAAAATATACTTCACAACTACTGCAACCACCTAAAACTCAAGAACACCTTCATTCTGTGCAACTAGACATACTACCATAGATATCCAACACACCAGACACCTTTACAGAGCACCAAAACACCTAAAAATTCAAGGTAAAGTAGACAAAAACATTATAAGTATATTCCCATATCTGCAACACCAAAAAATTTACTATGGAGAAATGCAGAGCAATCTCATTTCTCCTAGACACCCTGTTTCACTAGACAAGCATACTATCAAACACATCTTCCACTTTAGTACGATCCAGAACCTGAAACTATGAATATGAAACCTCTAAGCACCTTTGATCATCATGTCCAAACCACATGGGAACATCTTCAACCATGATGAAATGCGAAGAAAACACTAAACACCACTCTATTACACTTAACTCAAATTTTCTCAAAAGCACTTGGAAACCAAGTGAACCAAATTCATCAACAATATTACTAACATCTCTATAACACATCTACAACATATGCAACACTACAACAATAGCCTCAAACACAAGTTAGACCAACAACCTCTGCAACTATTCTGAAGTAAGACAACAATGATACCACCAACAATATTGTGTTGACATTAACACCAACAACTCCAAACTTCCAACCACTCCAATGCTAAGTGTTGACATCATCAACAACAAAATTCCAATACTCTCTCCATACAAGGGGTTGAAATCAATGAAAACATCCAAGAAACTCATAAATAAACCAAGATTCCAAACTTCCAATGATATCTTCCTTTGTCATTGATGGCAACACCTATTTTCTAAAAAACCACCAGCAACAAAAGCAACCAACAACAATAATTTAATAAGAAATAATCCCATTGGAAGCACTACTACCCCTGATAGGGACAAATCTTTACTCTTCATCTCAAACTTCTTCTATAACACCAACAACACCTTCTCTTCTAGATCACTCTCCTTCTTTTCTCCTCATACAATACTTCTCCACACTTTTCCCCCTATGGTCTTCAGACCATATCAACTTCTACACAATGGTTTTTCAACCAATTTAACTTTATCTCCCCCTTTGAAATCAATGGAAAAGGGTCATAAAATCATCCAACTCTTGCTCTCCCCCTTTGACAACATACAAATGGAAACACTTGTAAATGCACTCATTCTTCTACACTCTTATTTCTATATAGTTCCCCTTAGGAGCACATAATATGCTCCAACTGATTGCACCATCCAACAACCAATACTACCTACTCCCCCTGAGAGGTAGCCTTCAACATTAGTCTAGGACCAAGAGATATATCTTGAAATGCTTCCTAGACAGATGCACACACTAATGCATCTAGTTAAAATAAGGAAGGGTAATAACCCCTAACTTCTCCCAAAGATACTCAAAAGTATCATTTGGAAGAGCCTTTATGAAAATATTAGCAACCTGATCCTTAGTAGGCACATACTCCAACTTCACCTCATTCTCTACAACTTTCTCTCTCAAGAAGTGATACTAGATTGAGAAATGCTTTTTTCTTTAATGCATTACCAAATTCTTTGAAATATGGATTGCATTTGTATTGTCTCACATGATAGAAATAGGTTCATCATATGAAACTTTGATATCCTTTAATATTTTCTTCATGCATAACACCTATGTACAACATGATGTTGCTACAATATATTTTGCTTCTCCAGTAGATAATGACACTAAATATTGTTTCTTACTTAGCCATGAAACCAGCCTACTTCCAAGAAAGAAAGCACCACCACTTGTACTTGTCCTATCATCTGAACATCCAATCCAATTTGCATCTATATATGCACTAAAAAAGAAGTCAGTATCCTTAGGATACCACAAACCATAATCTAGAGTGCCCTTCAAGTATATGAATATCCTCTTTACTGTTGCAACATGAGATTCTTTAGGATATTCTTGAAATATAGCCACAAGAAAAATTGAATGCATGATATCTAGTCTAGTAGCAGTAAGATATAATAGTCCACCAATCATTGATCTATACTTGCTCCGATCAGTCTTAGGAGATTCATCATTCTTGCTTAACTTACAAACAGTAACCATAGGAGTACATATCGGTTTAAAGTCATCCATTCTAAACTTCTTCAACATTTTCTTGACATAGGTTGTCATATGAATATACCTTTCTTTGATTGACTGATCTACAAACCAAGGAAGAAATTCATCTCCCCACAAATTGAAATCTCAAATTATTTTTGCATTTCCTCTACAAAATTCTTGCACATATCATCATTCCTCCAAAGATTATGTCATCAACATATACTACCAGAATTAAGATTTGTTCTCCTTCAACTTTGAAATATAAATTGCTATCTATAGTACCTTTTTTGAATCCTTGCTGCAATAAATACGTGTCTAACCTTGCATACCAAGCTTTGGGGGCTTGCTTCAGTCCATACAATGCTTTCTTTAATCTACAGGCCATATTTGCATCTTTTGACAATGAAAATATTCTGGTTGTTTAGTGTATACCTCTTCTTCCAATTCACCATTCAAGAATGCAGACTTCACATCCATTTGATAAACTTTGAAATCTTTATGTGATGCAAAAGCTAAAAACATCATGATAGCTTCCATCCTTGCAACCAGAGAAAAAATTTCTTCAAAGTCTATACCTTCAACTTGTGAGTAACCCTTACACACAAGTCTAGCCTTGTTCCTAGCCACTTTTCCATATTCATTCATCTTTTTCTGTAATACCCACTTAGTACCAATCACATTCTTGTTTTTAGGTGTTGGGACCAATTCTCAAGTTAGATTCTTCTCTATCTGTTCTAACTCCATTTCTTTGATCTAATTTTCATATTTGCATGCCTCGGTCACTATTTTTGGTTTCAGCTCAGAATGTAAATAAAAAATTTACTTGTTTCTTTCTCATAGCATCTTTTCTTCTTGTCAATACACCTTTTCTCTTATATCCAATGATTTGATCTTCTGAATGATTCTTCTTCACATATTTGGGAGTCTTATTATTCTTTTCCAGAGCTTCTTCCTCTTCAACTATCAACTCTTTTCATTTATCTTCAACCTTTTACTCTTCACTGCAAGGGGATTCATTAGATTCATATCCTTCTATCAGTATTGAACTTTGATATGGTTCTTCATCCACTTTGACATTTGCACTCTCAATGATCTTCTTCAATATTTTTGTTGTAGCATCAGTAGGCCTTGATTCTTGTAGAGTATCCAAGGAAGATTCCTTCATCAAATATTGCGTCAAACTTTTCCAAGTTTTCTTCATCTTTTCTGATATAAAATTTGCTTCCAAAAACTATGAAATATTTTACAGTAGGTGGTTTACCATACCATAACTCATAGGGATTATTTGAACTGTTTTCTCTTACTTGACCTCTGTTAAGAATATAGACACAAATATGAATTGATTCTCTCCAATAGACATCTAGAAGATTAGCTTCCTTCATCATTGTCCTAGTTTCTTCCTGAACTGTTCTATTTTCCTCTCCACAACTCCATTTTGTTGAGTTCTAGGGGCTGAAAAATGCCTCTTTATTCCATGGTCTTCACTAAAATTGCTAAACTCATTTGAAGTAAAATCACCACCTCTATTAGACCTCAAAATTTTGATTTTTAGATTCATTTCATTCTCAGCCATAGTCTTAAATGCTTTAAACTTGTCTAGAGCTTCTAATTTTTCTTTGAGAAATGTAACCCAAGCCACTCTAGAATAATCATCAATTAATAACATGAAATACCTATCACCATATGAGCTTATAATTATGGTAGGTACACATAGATCTGTATGCACTAACTCCAAGGGACCTATGGTAGAAAATTCCTTTGTCTTGAATCTTGTCTTTGTTTGCTTTCCAACTTGACATTCTTTGTAGATTGCATTTTTAGGATTTGTAATCTTTGGAAAATATCTCACAACATTAGTAGAACTTATCCTTGCTAGGCTATCAAAATTGATGTGACCCATTCTTCCATGCCATAGTCAACTTTCATTAGTTTGAGACATAAAGCAATTTGCACCATTACTTTTGATTTGATAGACATTACCTCCTATCCTTGTTCCAGCAACAACCATAATACCAGAGCTTCCTTTTCTGATTTCACAACCACCATTCTAAAATACAATAATATATCCTTTGCTACACATTTTTCCTACACTTAGAAGATTATGACGGAGGCCCTTGACATAAAGAAAATCATTCATATTATAATTTCCATCAAAAGTAATTGAACCTTTCCCACAGATCTTAGCAGATGTATCATCACCAAACTTAACAAGACCACCATCATACTTTTCAAGCATAACAAACTTACTCTTATCACCTGTCAAATGATTTGAGCATCCACTATCAATGATCTAGTAATTCTTCTCCTCTATAGCATAAAAAAATTGTTAACATAGTTCCTTTAATGTTATGACCTATTTCTAGAGTATTTTCCTTCACACATCTTTCAAGATTAATAGAATTAGTTCCAACATTTAAAGATATGAACAATAATTCATCACTTCCTTCATCCAAATAATCTGATTCTTCATCACCAGATACACCAATGTCCTTTTCAACATAATAACTCTTTTTGAAAAAATTTCCCTTATGATCCTTTTGTTTGTCATTAGTAACTTTGATTGGAAATTTAGATACATAATGACCTATCTTTTCACAATTGAAACATTTGATAGGTAGCTTACCTTTGTATTTTCCAGTACACTTTTTCAATCTCACAAATTTTGCTTCCACCTCATCAAGATCATTTAGATATGATCCATCATCCTTTTCCACTTTGTAGACATTAAAAGAAATTTCTTTGTTTATAGTATCTTGACCAAACTCTCATTTCAAAAGAAGTTAAAGCACCAAACATATTTCTGAGCTTCCTCAATAGCATAAACTTTATGACTATATAAGCTTTAGGAAGAGTTCTTAATATATATCTTTTTCACCTCTTCACTTTCATCCAGCTTTCCACCGAGACCATTGATGACATTAACTTCTTCAACTATGAGAACATAGGTAGTAATATCTTCATCTTCAGACATCCTTAGGGTTTCAAATTTTGCTTTGTAGATCTGCATCTTCACTTATTTGACCTTGTTATCTCCTTCATAAATTCCTTCTAGCTTTGTTTAGATATCTTTAGTAGACTTGTAACTTATAACCTTCACAAGTTTTGAATTAGTAAGACCACTCATGATTGCATTCATTGCTTTTCCATTATTATCATATGCCTTGATCTCATCATCAATTGATGGTCCATTTGTAGGCATAATATAACCTCTTTCAACAGACTTCCAAACACCAAATCCGAGGGAGACTAAGAAATACTCCATCCTAGCTTTCTAGTAGGTAAAATTTGTTCCATCGAACAAGGGAGCTTTGACACCTTTCATGTGTGCCATTTGGATCTACCTAAAGTGGTTAAGCTTCTTCCTAGGAACCATAAATTTGATATCAATTGTTAGATGCATATGACAACTAAGAGAGGGTGAATCAATTGTATACTTTTAAAACATCAAGAACCCTCATTAACACTTAGATCTACATTATCTCTTAAACCCTTATTCACCATTAGACCCTTAACATACATTAACAAAATGTAAAGATGTAAAGAAGTAATGCAAACACATAAAAACACATAAGAACACCAACTTTTTATGGAAAAAACAAGAGGGGAAAAACTATGGTGAGGATTATCTCACTAATATATAAATTGCAACATCGAATAAAATAAGGCTCACTGCCTAGAAAGATAAAGAAAGGCTCACTACTAGTGGCTCACTGCCAATTTGAACAACTAATAATGCATCTCTCATATGTCAAAGGTACAGTTCCATTGAAGCACAAATAACTCATCTAATAGACTGAAATGTAGACACCTTCTCACTACATTAGAAAGTCATAGGAATTAACCTCTCGCACTTTGATCAACACCCTTGATCACTTTAACATCTTTCACATCACACTCTTTACACTTAATCCATACAACAATTCACCTTGCATTTATACCATCTGTGACCTAAAACAATCTCAATTTGGTCGGCCTTAATAAAATGTTTACCCCTCAACTGTGTAACACCAAATAGGTCGACAATAAACACTTCCACAATATAAATAAATGAAGAAAAACCATGCCACTACTTAATTCAGGCCCAAATCTATAAAAAACATGCTTATCAACACTTTCTCAATCAATAATTATCCTACGCAATTAGCGATAGCACGTTAGGTCGATTAAACCTGCACTAACACTAACAAGCGACACCAAACACACCTTTCAAGGTGCCAAAACATCTCGCAGACCACACAACAACATTCCAAAACTTCCATACAACATCTCAGAATACTCCAACACCATTAGAATATACTGCACAACTATTGCAACCACCTGAAACTCAAGAAGACCTTCATTCTGTGCAACCAGACATATTGGCACAAACATCTAACACACCGGACACCTTTATAGAGCACCACAACAGTTGAAACTTCAAGGGAAAGTAGATACAAACATTACATGCATGTTCCTAGATCCACAACACCATAAACTTTATTGCAGAGCAATGTGAAACAATCTCGTTTCTCCTAGACACCCTATTTCACCAGACTGACATATTGTCAAACACATCTTCCACTTCAATATGATTCAAAACTTGAAACTTTGAATATGACACCTTTGAACACATTTGATCATCACATCCAAACCACATGGGCACATCTTCAACCATGGAGAAATGTGAAACAAAAAAATGGACACCACTCTGTCACACTGGACTTAAATTTTCTCAAAAGAACTTGGAAACCAAGTGAACCAAATTCATCAATAACATTACTAACATCTCCACAACACATATAAAACATCTGCAACACTACAACAATCTCATCAAACACAAGTTAGGCCAGCAACCTCTACAACTATACTGAAGTAAGACATCAATGACAACACCAACAACATTGTGTTGACATTGACACCAACAACTCCAAACTTCCAACCACTCCAATGCTAAGGGTTGACATCATCAATAACAACATTCCAATACTCTCTTCATACAAGGGGTTGAAATCAATGACAAAACCCAAGAAACTCACAAACAACTCAAGCTTCCAAACTTCCAACAACAAGGATGAAATCCCTATAACTACATTTATTGATACCCCCTACTTCAAATCTCTTTGGGTTCCCTTGTGACACTCAATTAAAATTTAAAGTTTTATCACATTCTTAGGAGGATGAATCTATTTCACCTCATTTCTTAGATTTTCTAAGAGGTTAACCCTTGAACTCTTATAAAGAGGTGAATGTGAATACTATCATTGTAATACAAGGAATTATAATTTTTATGATTAGCACTAGTGGCAAAAATGTTTCTAGAACACTTCAAACATGTAATGTGACATATTTGAGGATTAAACCATATAGGGAAGGTAATCATATATAAATCATTTAGTTAAACTAAACTTGAAGTATATAAACTGTTGAGAAAATATACAATGTGGAAATAAATAAATAAAATTAATACACATAATACAAAAATATTAGAAAACCTAGTAATATGTACTAGGGAAAAAACCACAAGCAAACATCTCACAATATTTTACTAGCTATGGAAAAATATATTGTTACAACAATCCACAATATATAACAAAAAATCATGACAAGCTTCCATAAGGCATTCAAATTGTTGAGTCCTCTTGAAAGAATCCTTTCCAAAAATAGAAAGTGTGACTCAATAATTGCATGATGTACACATGGTGTATGACCAAAAATATACCAAAAATAGTAAGACTCGTTGTCAACCATTTAATCAATGTTGGATAAACAAAATTGACTTCACATACCAACATAAACTTGTAGGTTACACATTGTAGCTAAGTTCTTTTGTTGCCACTTCAAAGATTAACATTCAAGAGCACATCTATGTAATTGAAATTTTTATTTCAAGGACACTTAAGTGAATATCCTATTCTAATACACCAAAACTACATGTTAAGATTTTCTATTTCAATATTAGAATGAGGCAATAACTTTTAGTTTCATATTATAAATAAAAGGAGGAAAGAGGGGAAACATAGATAATGTGAAAGACAAATGTTCAACCCTTAATATATGGGATTATGCATTGTTACATGAAGATTGAAAATCACTAAGAAGTTTAAACCATTATATTTAGAAGATGTAACTATTATCACTTGTGCAACAACCTAAATTTTCTTCAAAAATGTGAGACTCTATTATTATCTCTAGTCTATATAGTATGTTGTGTGGATCCTATGTACACCTCTTTGATGTATTCTATTGTTTATTTATGATTCCTAAATTTAATTGATTAGAGATATGCTTTCAAACCCTAAAATCAAACATTCGGTAAAAAGTGATTCTCAATTATAAATATTTTCTCAGTGTGACATATTAAATATAGCAAGATTTCTCAAGAGCCATAAGGAGCACCCAAACCTCCATTTGATTATTAGTGTTGATCCTTGTAGAATTAGAAAAATAAGTGAACCAAACCAACACTACCCTATCTAAATCCACCTATCCTTGCAACCTCAAAATTTCCATGAGAAAAACCATCAATATTAATTTTAAAAATACCTAGAGGAGACCATTTACCTACTCTATTCACCTTATTAGAAGATTGGAGCCTAGAGCTAGAAGGAATAGTCATAATCAAATGACCCAATTCAAGTTGTTGTAAAATTTGAATATTAGAGGGACCAAAGACTTCATGCATAAAACACTTAGCCAACAAAGTTTATTGTAATGAGTCCAAAACCTTTTGCCAAACATATTGAATAAGACTATTATTATCTTGGAAGATATAATGATTTATTTCCAACCAAATTTTCCAAAGAATAAATACAAGACCAATATCCTAGGCCACCAAAAGAACAAAAGTAAAAGTAGGACATCTCAAACTATCTAAAAACTTACATAGAGAAGTAGCATGAACAATAGGATGGTTCTAGATGTACTGCCATTGAAAGACCCCTAAAGAAGGAACATTGGAAGTGGAGATGAGTGACACACTCCTAATCAACACCACAAATAATGTATTTGGAAGGACCTTGGAAGCCTCTCTTTCTTATGTTTTCATAAGACATTTATTTTGTCAAAGTAACCAAAGAAATAAATTACATTTAGGTTAATAAAATTTATTCGAATCATTTTCCACCAGAAAAAATATCTATACTTATTGTTTCATGGTCTAAGTTCTTATGCCCATGAGAAACCAGATAAAATAATTGAGGATTACATCCCCATGAAAGAGTATTAGCCCCATCTAAGGAACAAAATGGTCACTCAACTAGAATAGAAGATATTGTTGCCTAAGCTTTTGGATCTCCTTAAAAAATCCAATAACTAGGATCCTTCCAAGAATAAGTGTGAGATTCCCCCAATAAATGAAAATATTTAAAGTCAAACACTTTAGACCAACCAATGTTAGGGTGATCCCACAATAGTGGTTTATACTTTTTGGCCAAACTTGATATTGAACTTAATTTTTTTAACTAAATCTTCACTTTTGAGCACCTATAGCTACTAAACCATGAGGAAATTGAAGATGATACAAACTATTTATTTGTGACACTTTGTTTGCAGATTCTAAATATATATATTTTAAAATTTTTGGAATCAGATTGCATTTCTTTTTCCATCTCCTTCGAAAACTAGTTTTTAACAGTAAACACCATTTTTAAAGAGTGATGTTCACCGTAAACAACATAAATTTTTTCTATGAAGGATGAAATTCTATATATTTTTTAATTTAGATTTGTAACTATAGTATCTAGCACATTCATTTGGTTTCATAGTGTTTTATTGAATATTTTTTCTTAATTAAGTTTTGAAGTCAAACCAATTACAATTTAGACATAGGCGGACTGTATACAACATAATTTTTTTGTATGTATTGAAATTCTTTTTTTTTTTGCTGGATCAAGGACATCAATACCTAGTATGGACATATTTTTCTTTTTTTTGGTAATCTACTATTTTTCCACATGTGTAGAACAAAGAGCTTGATTTTTGGTGAAAAGCCTACATTCACAAGAAATAAAAAATAAATATAATAATCAAATTAAATATATTTTAAATTATAATTTTTGGGAAGCTTATAATAAGGACTACATAGTTAAAAAAATTAAATTTTAAATTAATTCATTTGATTCCCCAAAAGGTATATCAAAAGTGGTTTTTTATCAGCATTTTGATAGGTGTAAAGGAGACTTCGTTATAGGTATGGTTTAAAACTAGCGAGGTTCTATCCAAGGGGATTTGATCTAAGGTGGTTTGATCAAACTCTCTTCAATTGGAATTATTTAAATGGAACTTTTCAAGGCTTAAATCATTATATTTTCTAATTTAATATGTGATTTCAACAAAAATCAGGATGTCCCAAAAGTGTAAACCATTATTGTGGGATCACCCAACATCCAAAAAGACTTTACTCAAAAGGATTGGATGAGGAGAAATAATAATCAAGGGATAGGAATCCCATGAATCTAACAAAGAAAAGCATTGTTACTACAATTCACAATCCAAAAAAGGCCCTTCTTAATAAGTAAAAAAAATTATTGAAACTATTCCAAATCATAAAGAATTTACCAATCAAATCCATTATCAGAACATCATCGACAACAATACCTCATCAATAATTATAGTTTCAAAGTTTGACCCAAGGTTGACCCTATTATTTACACCATCTTCTGTAAATTTTAGCAACTAAGGCATTCAATTATTAGACTTAGAAATTTGGAGATCAAGGTCCCTCCATTTAAGGAAAAATTCATGTAAGAGCAAATCCTTCTTAACCAAAAGAAAACAATATCCATGTAAGGACAAAACATTCTTAACCAGATATTTGGTGTTCATGTCAAAGGAATCTGACGGCCTCGTGTTTCTTGGTCCAAGGAATCCTGGCGTCTTCATGTACGACAAGCATTTTTTTAATCATTGTTTAATATAAGTAATAAAAATATATTATAATTTGAATAGTGGGAAGTTATATTGTCAACTACATTTATACAATATTTTATGACGAGATGAAGATGAAGGCCAAGGATATTATACCATTTCCATGTTTATATTCATCAAACAACTTCTCATTTGGAATGATTATAAACTAATATTCTAAGATGAATATGATTGGACATTATTGTTCTTGTCTTATGCAGACACTACTCTTCGTCCATCTAATTTGATGAGCCTAACACATCAAGAATTACCCAAATAATAGACATGATGTTGCAAGTGTTACATAACATCATATATGTTATTTCACATGTGATGATGCCATGCTAAAAACTACAAGGTATTTGGAAGAAGTCACAATTGCATATGAGTTAAGTATTTGATGGAGTATGATTAGTAATGCAAGAGCACATCTAGTAGATATGGTTAACATGCACTAGGATTTGAGGGTAGGATTTAATATCCTAGAAGATGACATTAAATAGTACAATCAATGGGAGTAATTTTATATGAGTGTAAATTACAAGTGAGGAGTTGGTGTAGAGGAGAATAATTTGTTTTATTTATCTATGTGTTTTAAGGTTTTACAACCAATCCCACTTTATGATATCTAAACAAGATTCAAATGAAGTGAAATTTTTATCTAAATAATTAATTTATTGTTATGATGATAAAAAATTAAATAAAATATTATCTAGATAAATTTTTCCTTCCTACTTAAAATATGTGAGCAAAAAGAGAGATTTAGGTTTATGGAAAATGTTTAATTACAAAAAATTGAACCATAGAATTAAGAAAGTAAATTCAAAACTATAAATGATAGAAAGAGAGAAACTTGGCACTAAAGTATGAAGCTTACTATCTAGGATAGAATCAAAATGAATGTATGTCTATATGTGATTGGTTGTCATCATAGTTGTATGCTATCATCCAAGTTACAAAATGTCATCTCATAAAACTATAAAACTCAACTATAAAACCAAATTTTAGTTTTTCTACACAATAGGAGATAAAATACAAGCACAATAGGAAACTAGAGGATACAAGATGATATAATAACATTTGATAAAATGAAGCTAAGAATGTGAAATAATAAAATTATAAAGAGAGGGGAAGAGTATGATGAAACCTTTGTGTGTTTGAATGCTTTGAAAACCTATAGTTTGAATAAAAATTAAGATTTGGATTGCTTGGGAGCTTGCCACAAATGTTCAAGCCCATATTTACCTTTTGATAAATCCATGTGCAATCAATGATGCATAGAAAGAAGAGAATGTGTGTGCACTCTAACCTAAGTGCATCTAAATTGAGAATGATTCTAACATTAAATATTTTGAATATTACCCCTAGATATACAAGGATAATAGATGTGTGTGTGTGTGTGTAAAATAGAAGTGAGGAATCCAAAATGTCCCAACAACACAAAAGAGTTCACAATCCTATTAAAAAATTGAATAAAAGTAAAAATGCATGAAGACCATCCCCTCACACCATGATTAGGAGTAAAAATTTATAAGAATCACAAACTAGATGTCCTCAAGAATCTAAGAATGCTAAGAATTTAACCACATTAGATAGAAAAGTTTTCAATAAGACTAGATTGAAAAGGTATGGGGGATGAAGAATTATAATAGGAGGTGTAAGCTATCTAGCTTTCTTGGATTACTGATTGGGATGAGGATTTGAGAGATGGATTGGTGTATTATGAGGTATTAGAAGAAATATAGATTTTCCTTATCAAAGATAGAAGGATAACTAATGCATATACGTTGAGGATTAGTGATATAGCTTGCGATAGTTAGTTCTTGATATTGATGATTGATTCAAATGGTTTACTAAATATGTGACAAACTTTCTTACGGCAACAACGTCTAAGGATTGAAGTAATTTTTCTCAATCCACAACATTCTCATTATCATCATATGGGTCATATTCTAGTTGATCAACAAGGATGGTTTCATCATTATCATAATTAATAATGAGATAATTAATTTGAATAATCAATGATAAATGGTATATAATAATTAATAAAATAATAATAATTAATGGATAATTAATGAAACTTAATGATGATTATGTAAGGAATCTAAGGTGGGGGAACAACTTCCTACATTAATCTTGAGAGGAGGATAATGCAAAAATTTATAGATCTTTGCAACAATTACAAAAACTTAAATAAAAATATACATAAATATCATGCATACCACAACATAGTGATTTACATGGGGAAAACCCTTTTGGGAGAAAAACCCCACACTCCAAAAGTCACCCAATATATTATTCAGAAATCAAAAAGATTATAATATACTTGTAGAGAAAGCTTCTCACAAGAGTATCACCAACTAGAGATCCAAAGGCAACACAACTACTATCAGACTCTCAAAATAAATCACAATGCACAACCATAATACAATGCCCTCATAAAATAGGGTTGTCTTCTAGGGAAAGTCAAGACAATAAAATATCGACCATCAAATCTAAGACCTAATGATGAATGGTCTAGATTTACAATAATAAAATATACGTAAAATTTTCCTTTCGGGGGCATTGCCCCTGAGCCCCTGCCGGGGTGCACAACCCCTGAACCCCCCATTGAGGGGATGATCCCCATAGACCCCTCATGGGGGTACCCCCCACACCCCTCATGCTTACATATCTATAGTACCTTATGTTATTGCAACGTTGAGACACATTTTCCCAACAAATCTCCCACTTGTTGAATACCTTGCAAGAGCTACGGGAGGGAGTATAAACATCATCTCTTAATTTCTAGGGACTGAAAGGCCCATAGACTCCAAAAAAAGTCTAAACTTCTCTATTCTCACAGGATTAGCTAAAGAATCAACAACGTTCATCAAAGTATCTACCTTAACCAGCTTCACTCTGCCATTTTTGACCATATCTCAAAAAATGATACTATACATCAATGTGCTTGGTCCTGAAATGAAATGTCAAGTTCTTAGTTAGACATATAGCACTCTGACTGTCACATTAAATTGTCATTGCACCTTGTTTTATTCCAATATTTGAACATGGTCTCGTAAGACAAATGGATTCTTTACAAGAATGAGTAGCTTCCACATACTCAACTTCAGTAGTGGAAAAAACAACCACAACCTATCGTTTACAGATCCAACTAATTACACCACCAACTAAACACATAAGAACTGGTGGATTGTCTTCTATCAAAATCACTTGCCTATTCTAAATCCACATAACCATGAATATCAAGGGAAATATCATCTTCAGTCATATTACTATGATAACACAATGAATAATATGAGTTACCATGCTTGCAAATATCTGAAGACTCTTTTAACTACATCCCAATGAACTCTTCTAGGATTAGACACAAATATGGAAAGAACTCCCACTACTTGGGCAATGTCTAGTCTAGTACAAACTATAGAATACATAAAACTTCCAAATGCACTATGGTAAAGCACTTTTCCCATGTCTTCCATCTCTGATGGGGATGTTGGACAATTTGAAATAGATAATTGTGTTTTAGCTAAAACAAGAACACACAATGGTCTATAATCCTATATATCAAACCTCTATAAAATTGAATTGACATACTTTGAACAAGCCATAGCTTTCTATTCACTCTATCTCTTTTAATTTCCATCCCAAGAATGTGTCTAGCTACAACAAGCTCTTAAATTTCAAATTTAGCAGTAAGTTGAGATTTCAGTTATGAAATCATACCTTTTCCTTTACCAATAAATAACATATCATCAACATATAATGCAATAAACAGGAAACAATCATCATCAATTTTATAATAAACACAACGATCTGATTTAGAATGTTCAAATCTTAAACTCAACACATATGTATCAAATTTCTAGTACCACATCCTAAGACTTTATTTTAGGCCATACAAAGATTTCTTCAATTTTCAAACCAATTTACTTTTACCTTTCACCACGTAGTGCTTTGGCTATGTCATATAAATATCCTCCTCCAAGTCACCATGAAGGAAAGTAGTTTTCACATCTATTTTCTCAACCTTTAAATCATAAGAAACAACACTAAAAAGACAAAATATAATGAATATCATTTTTGTAATAGGAGAAAATATCTCACTGTAATCAACACCCTCAACTTGAGAACCTTTTCAACCAACCTTGCTTTGTACTTCTTAATACCTTCATTTGAACCAATATTTTTCTTGAACACCTATTTTCAACCAACAAGTTTCCTTCCTTCAAGTAATGGTACAAGATCCCATGTATCATTAAATCTATCCATAGCAATCTTCCAATATTTTGCATGATTAATACCTAATGCCTCTTCTACAGATCTAGATTCATCCATGTTAGTATTCAAATAAAAAATGCATCTCCAATCATCAGGTGAATACCTTTTAGGTGGTTGTCTATGTATTGTAGACCTATGAAGAAGCTGAGTTGGAGGTTCTTCCTCCTCTTCTGAAGATTCGGAGCTAGAAGATCTCTCCTCAACTTCTTGTCTATCCATGGGCCTCAATTCAATTTTCTCAGGTGTAGAAGGAAATTGAATCACATCTTCTTGTTTACTTTGTTTTGGCAGCAATGTAACAAGAGAAGGCTTAGTTTCTCTAAAAATAACACTTCTACTATATATTACCTTCTATGCAACAGGATCCCAAAGCTTGTATCCTTTCACACCATAATTGTATTTGATACAGATACATTTCACAACCTTGTTCTCCAACTTTGTTCACTTCTCCTTCGGTGCATGTGCATATGCCTCATGACCAAAAAATATAAGATGTCTTAATGAAGGCTTGTGACTCGACCATGCCTCTATAGGTGTCTTATCAACAAGAGTTGATGTAGGAGACCTGTTAATCAAGTAGCAAGTAGTAGAAACAACTTTAACCCAAAACCTTTATTCTAGACTAGCACCACTCAACACACTCCTAGCCTTCTCCATTAGTGTCTTGTTCATTCTTTCGAAAACTCCATTTTGTTGTGGAGAATACAAGTAATTGTATTCTATTTATGAATACCATAATCTTTACATAATCTATCAAAATCATTAGAGAAAAATTCACCGCCATTATCAATCCTCAAACATTTTATTTTCTTTCTAGTCTGCAACTCATCCATTGCTTAAAATTCTCTAAACCAATTGAAAATTTTAGATTTACTCTTTAGAAATTATACCCATGTCCTTCTACTATAATCATCAATAATTGAAACATAATATGTGGATTTATCAATTGAAGGAACATCTACAAGACCAAACACATTAGAATGAATAAGATTGAATACACCACAAGATTTATGATAACGAGTAAATTTGAATGTGGTTTTGTTTTCCATAAATGGAATGCTCACAAAAATCAAATTCAAGATTACAATTAGACAACCCTTCAATAAGTCTTTTTTTCTTTTCAAGGTCCTTAAACCCTTTTATCCAATGTGGCCAAGTCTTTGGTGCCATAACATAGTTTTCTTTGTGAGTAACTTTGATTTAGAAGAAAGAGAACCCTTGGGTACCTAGAAGCCATGACCATCTATTGAAGATGAAACCCTCACCTCTTCCATAGACTTTATTTAAAAAAAATACTATTGCACTCAACAATGCATACATCAAACTTATACAATGTGACATATCTGACACCTCTAGCAATCACCATGGCACCTCTAACCATTTGGGTATGTGCAGGATCATCATGAAAAAAATAGGCCCTTAAGTGGCGATAAAATTTAGAAAAAATAGAGTTGGGCAACTTGATGTAAAAATTTGAATAAGTTATCTATATTATTTCAAAAATATGTAAGAATAGAATCTGTAGCAAATTGAATGTAGTTTCTAGACTACTAGGTTTATTTTTTTTTAAAAATCTATATGGTGAAAATTTGAAATTTCAATGCAATAGTAGTTAAATTTGAGGGAAAAAATAAGAAGTGGGTGTCTATCTGACCACCCTAACCACAATAAAATGATAATATTTTTTATAAAATTTTAGATATAAGTAGAGGATTCATGTCTCGATGTGGTGCATATTTTTTGTAATTTTTTCCAAGTAAATAATTAATTATGAATTTCTTATTACAATTTTTAAAAATATAAAAACGTATGTCTAACCACCTTAACTTGGTCAAAACTTCATGAAATTCTTTTTTTTAATCCTATAGTATGAAGCATAGAATGTGACACATATTTTAGATTCAAAAAATGTGATACCGTTTGAAAGCTATAAATGTTTTTCAATCATCCTATCAATCAAGACTTTAGTTGTAATTCAAATAGAAAATGAATAATAATTATTTATTAAATTCAAAGTAAAGCATAATTTATATTGGTAGAAAGTTGAGAATATCCTTTAAAAACCCTTTTTGTTTCATCAATTTTGGGTAAAAAAAAAGTCGTCAGCCACATACCCTACACATACCCATCATATTGCCACTTTTTGGCCCATCATGATCATGCACATACCCATCTTGCATCTTGCATTAGAAAATATTACCTGCACACCTGCATCTATTAGCTTTCTCATAGATAACAAATTTCATGCTAATACAAGGAAATGCAACACACCATTAATCCTTTTTATTCTACCATCAAGAAACTTGATTCTATATTTACCATGACCAATAATATTTAAATAAGAATCATCACCCAAGTACAACTTACCTCCATCAAATTCTTCATATCCAGAAAACCAATCTCTATTAAATATCATATGAAAAGATGCACCTAAGTCAATTAACCATGCATCATTACTTGCACGAGTTTCCAAAGCTACAATGAATGCATCACCATCTTCCTTCTCAGACTTAGAATTAGAATAAAATATCTTTTTTTCTTCTTCTTTTCTTTGCATTCCTTACAAACATGTCCAGGCTTACTGCAATTCCAACAAATAACTTTGGACTTTCCAGGAGATTTGGATCTCCCCTTGTACTTGGATTTATCATGCTTCTTGTTCTTCTCTCCTTTTTCCTTAGGTCTTCCATGAACATTTAGGGCTTTCAAGTGGCACTAATGGATACCTTCCTCCTCATCTCTTCATAAAGAAAGGAACCCACCACATCTTTAGTCTTCAAGATAACAAAAGTACTCCCAATAGCCATGGGTATGTGTAGGATCATCATAAAAAAAATAGGGTCTTAAGTGGCGATAAAATTCAGAAAAATCAGAGTTAGGCAACTTAACGTAAAAATTTGAATAAGTTATCTATATTATTTCAAAAATATGTAAGAATAGAATCTGTAGCAAATTGAATGTAGTTTCTAAACTACTAGGTTTATTTTTAAAAAAATCTATTTGGTAAAAATTTGAAATTTCAATGCAGTTTTAAATTTCAGGGAAAAAAAAAAGTAGGTGTTTGTCGACCACCCTAACCACAATAAAATGATAATATTTTTTATAAGATTTTAGATATAAGTAGAGGACTCATGTCGATGTGATGCATACTTTTTGTAATTTTTTTCCAAGTAAATAATTAATTATGAATTTTTTATTACAAATTTTAAAAAATATAAAAACTCGTATGTCTGACCACCTTAACTTGGTCAAAACTTCATGAAATTCAATTTTTTTGTAATACTATAGTATGCAAAGCATAGAATGTGACACATGTTTCAGATTCAAAAAATGTGATACCCTTTGAAAGCTAGAGATGTTTTTCAATTAGCCTATCAATCAGGACTTTAGTCGTAATTCAAATAGAAAAAGAATAATAATTATTTATTAAATTCAAAGTAAAGTATAATTTATATTGGTGGAAAGTTGAGAATCTCCTTTAAAAACCATTTTCATTTCATCAATTTTGGGTAAAAAAAAAGTTGTCAGCCACATACCCATCATATCGCCCTTTTTTGGCCCATCATGATCCTACACATACCCCCATAATAAGAGAATCCCAAAGGTAAAGAACAAAGCAAGATGTGGAATTTCTCCTCCTCATCCATTTTGACACCAACTAATGCCAATTTAGCCACCAACATATTTAATGCTTCTAGGTGGCCTGTGATTCATCCACCCTCTTCCATTCTCAAGGAATGTATTTTCTTCCTCAAGAAAATTTTGTTCACTAAAGATTTGGCTTGATACATCTCACCAAGTTTCTTCCATAGTTTCTATGTAGAGGTCTTTTCATGAACATTGATTAAAACATAGATTTTCAAGCATAATCTGATTAGACCCTTGGCTTTACCATCCATAACATCATATTGAGTAGCCAAAGTAGGATCTGCAGGCCTTGAAACTTTCTCATCAACATTCCATAGATCTCGATCTATCAACAGAACCTCCCTCTTCATCTTCCATATCTCAAAATTATTTCCAAAAAAATTATCCACCTCTATTCTCCCTAATGAACTTGCCATCTAAAAATTCTTGCACAAGATCATAAAGTTTCTTCTACACAAGATCCCACTCAAATCTAGATTAGTTCAAAAATCCAAACAACCCACAACTGAAACCAAAGGTGATTAGGCTCTAATACTACTTGTAACGAAGCTAAAGTAGTGAAACAACTTCCTACACTAATCTTGAGAGGAGGATAATGCAAAACTTTACATATATTTTCAATAGTTACATAAATTTAAATAAAAATAAAGATTTAAATATCATGCATACCACAACATAGTGATTTACGTGGGGAGAACCCTTTCTGAAGAAAAACCCCACACTTCAAATCCACCAAATATATTATTCAAAAATCACAAAGATTACAATATACTTACAAATCAAGCTTCTCACAAGAGTATCACCAACTAGAGATTAGAGGCAACACGACCGCTATCAGACTCTTAGAATACATCACAATGCATAGCTGTAATACAATTCCCTCATAAAATAAGGTTGCCTTCTAGGGAGAGTCAAGTCTATAAAATATCAACCATCAAATCTAAGACCTAATGATGAACAGTCTAGATTTACAATAATAAAATATACATAAAAATTTCCTTTTGGGGGCATTGCCCCAAGCCCCCGCCAGGGTGCGCAACCCTTGGACCCCCCACCAAGGGGATGATCCCCTTAGACCCCTCGTGGGAGGCTACCCCCACCCCCTCGTACTTACGTATCTACAATACCTTATGTAATTGCAAGGTTGAGACACATTTTCCCAACAAATTAATGGTTCAAAATTATTTTATTGTCTACACAAGCAGTTAACTTCTTCTACCTCACTCATCTATTTGGTTGGCTAATAATCGTTAATTAAAAATTAAACTAATTCTCAATATTTTCATGATTTCCACCCCTCTTTATCTCATTCATGTAGTCAATGGATTTAACTATCAATCCAAGATCCAATATGATCCATCCATTCCTTTTTCCAAAAAATTATAAATCCATTATTTGAATACTTAATCCTTGATGAAAACTTATGTTGTTAACTTTATAGGACTTCTAAAGAATGCTAATGTTATGCTACTAAATTTGAGAGAAACCACATACATACGTTGGAGTAATATTATTTTTCCTAAGTAGATAGATGTTTCTTGGGCACATTTTCTCTCATCACTTAATTAGAGGTGAAGGAGAAATCAAGATAATTGAGTTCCTTTTGTTTGTATTTAAATTATTTATTTTGTGTTATTTGATTTATTTATTTTTCCTTCTCACAATAGTTACAATAAAATAAATATAAAAGTAATAACCATAACACAGTGACTTGTGTAGGGAAAACCCTTTCAAGAAAAACTCCACTATTCAAAATAGTTTAATGTATTTTTCAGTAATCAAAATTTACAATACACTTGCAAAGTATAAGCCTTTACAAGAGTATTAGAAACTAGATATATTGAGTAATTTTGGTAACATAATACTACCTAAAAATTCACTATCAAAACCTCCATCTCAAGCACCCAATAAATAGGAGACATAATACATGAAACCATCAAATGGTAATTAGGAAATCACAAGCTAAAACCAACCAAAATGTGGTGCACAAATCTCTATTTAGAAAACCAACACCCAAATACTAATATGAGTCTACAATCTAAACATAGCACATTCCTTCCACCTACAATATGTTCATCATAATCCTCTCACCAATTTAGATGCTCCATTTTAGATCAATTATCTCCATTCAATATGTCTTATGACACATCATAACATGCATCATAAATTGGTCAACAAGTGTACATCTTTCTTACAACTCTTTTATGTGTCATATAGACGTTCTTACCTTTCCAATGTGGGAGGCCCAACTTTTGATCTAGGAGGTTATTTGGGCCCATATTTTTTCAATTACGGATTTCAAAAAATATCTATGTACTTAGCATCAAGGAACCATTGACAAACAATCTAGGATATTTATTTTGGATAAAAATTATTATATATCCTATAATTTGAGCTTTTCTATTTTATAGCCTCAAAATTGTAGTTTTTATCAATTTTAAACGTTAGGGTCAAGGTTGAGACACCTTCCTAACAATTATCTATCACTACCAACTCTCAAAGCAAGAGATTTATAGAAAATCTCACTGTCACAACCCTAATTGTGACCCGACCCTAAATTTGGTATAAATGTTTAGCTGAATATGAAACCCAACCCTAAATTTTGTATTGACATGTTGATATGGATGTTCAACGGAATGTGAAACCTAACTGTTATTATGGATGGCCCTAAATTTTTATCATTTCGTCTTGTATGGTGTTTCATCTGTATATGAAAATAGTAGTTTCAATTATTTGTTAAAAACTAACCGTTTTAACAATGCATCGAATGTGGTTAATTATGGGTTATGAAACTAAACATCTATATGATAGTAATGGGATAATGTTATATCTAATTTTTTGAGTGTTACAGGGCAGTTACACACTCTCATCAAAGAGAGAGAGTATCATCAGGAAGGGAGGTCTAGCCATTTGGGGGTAATTTGCATGAGTGTAGCACACACAAGCACGCAGTGTAATTTCTAGGTTGTACATTGTGTTGGCAAGGGTAAATAAGGTGTATTGCTTTTGAGACCAAAATAAAATTAAGAATTAAAATCATATGATTAATGATTTTATATTTATGTTACTTAATAATGTGTAATTTCTAGAATTTTTAAAAAATAATAATAAACAAATAAAAATAAAATAAATAACAAAGAATAATTGATAAGATCAAATAAACATTCATTTATAAAAAGAACATCTTGAATATTCCTTTCAAGAAAAACAAAAACCCAAACAAAAATATTAAGCAAATTGAGGTGGGACCCACTAGCTAAGAAGAAATTGTGTTAAAAAAAACATTCTTTCCTTTAAAAATTAAAAAATATGTTAAAACAAGGTGATGGGACCCAAGTTACCTTTAAGCAATCAAAGTACCTTAATAAGGTACGTTAGCCTCTCTTCTCTCCCAAAAAAAACAAAAAAAGTAAAAAAAAAACAAAAGAGTGACAACACGTGAGTTTGCAGCCAGTTGTCAACATTGATAAAGTTTTGTAAAACAAATCAAACACCTTGCATGTAGGAAAAACTGCCTTATCCCCACATAGCAAGGAGGGTAGCTTGGGAGGTAATAAAACAAATAGAAGAGGTCTCTTAGTGTATTCAGTTTTTGGAGAGAAAGGACAATAGGTAAGGGAGGAGAAGAAGAGCTATGTGAAGTAACACTACATATTTACTCAGTTTACAGGTATGTAAGTTTAGTTTCACCTTAAGCAATGATTGAGTAAGCATCTTTCCTAATGAAAAGGTTGTTGGAGAGGGTTCAAATTGTAAATGGAGGTAGATGATATCAATTGTATTTCCAAGCTATCCAAATTGTTGCTATCAATTACATTCTATACCTTACTCTATTGTTGAATATATACTTGTCCATCAAGATGTGTCTACAGTTAAGTAGTTGATTTTCTTGTTGACTGGACTGGGAACATATTGCAAAGAAATGTGTATAAAATTGTTAGTAGTATCTAACATTGTTGAGTGGACTTGGTTCACATTGCAAGAAATGTGTATTAAAATTTTAATTTTACCAAACAACAGTCCCAAGCAGGGTATAAAACTACTAATAATTGTGAATTGTACCAACAACATAAGCACACCTATGCATGAATGGTTTAGAAATTTCCTTGGAATGCAAAATCTATTATAGAGATACTGATTAATGGCTATAAGGGGGGTGTTGTACACTCTACAGCAGCCATGAGGAAGCTAGTAAAGCTCATAACAACATTAGCTCTACAAAATAGGAACCAAAACATCAAGAATATGGAGTTCTTCAAAAGCATTATTAATGGCTTTAAAGAAGAGGTGCATTCTAGCAGCTTGTCCTAAAACTTGTGAATTTATCAACAGCTATAATGTGGCCTCTATAGCAACCAATGTAGGGATGGTTTTCCAAAATTTATTTGAGACCTTTATAGATGTAATGTGACTCTATTATAGCTATAGTTTGGTGGTGCTTGGGTTGGGATGCAAACGCTCACCCTCTAATGAATGTAAAATTTTGTTAATGCATCTTGGCCAAGATTGATTGCTCAACAAGTTTTTTTTCCTCCTAGAATCAAGAAGACCAACACATAAAATGTACATGCCTCTCTAATAAGCTGAAATTTTGCCTCTTGAAGTTTAAATAGCTTGCCCAACTTGCAAGGTAGCCTAACTTGAGATGAAAAAAATCTCATCTTTCATCTCAGAATTAGGTTAAGTAGATGTACCTTTAAAATCTCCATCTTGGACTATTCTTCCTTGTATACCTAATGAAAAAAAATGGAACAAGTTCAATACTTTATCCTTGTATGATGATGAATGTCCATACTCTTGGATTCAGACCTCTTGAGAAAAAATGGTACCTAATTATGATTTCATTCTCATTAATTCTCAGTATAAAACTGAAGCAAATTTTAAAGAAATAATAATAAACAAATGAGTCTCTTGTTGGAGAGATCCCTGATTTATGTTTTGGACAAGAACCTTAGTTGTAGTCTCAAGTTATGAGCTGCGTATGAGGTCATAGAAAAGAGGGTTGAGGGATCCAAATAAATCTAGATATTAGAGAATTAATTTCCTTTGAATTGTGACTTAGAAGAGGTCCCCTTCATTCTATTCATTAACACCCATACTTTAGTAGTGATTAATTGGGTTGTTGTTACATTTGACCAAAGCTTTTGATTCAATAAGAGAGGGATGTTTAAATTAAAATGATTTAATTCATGGGTAAGAACATATTCCACGATATTAATGCTTAGGGCATTAATAGGCCGCGCATGTTAGTTATTCCACTGTTGCATAGATTTCTCACATGTTAGCCACAGATTGCTAAACTCTTCGTGATGGGTTGAGCTCCCTTCATAAGGTAGCATGGGGAATCCTATGGCTTTGTGGTAGGGTGGAAATCATCCTGGTGATGCTCTCTCTCTCTCTCTCTCTCTCTCTCCCTCTTCCACTTCAATTAAAGCCGAAAAAAGGTATGGTCTTGATACTGCAAATGATGTTAAGCTGATTATTTTGTGTCTTATTTATTTAGATGAGTAAATAACTTGTATTTTCATTTCCAATATGATATCTTAAATTTCTTTGAGAGGGCATGGCTATTATAGGTGAATTGGTTGCTTATGTTATCAACCTGCTTCCAAGTGATTAAGGAGAAGGGATGAAGGAGGTTTGTCTTAAATTGTTTTATTTCAAATCCGGAATCTAACTTTATTTTGTCACTGGTTACATGGTTCTTATCTTAGTTTGTAAATTTTTTGATATTGTGCTCTAATACTATGAATAAGGTAGTTGCTAGGATGGATGATCATATGCAAACCTAGTAGTTCTTGTTACCTTATTATATACAATTTTGCTTCTTATAGATGCAACCATGGAAGCTTTGGTTTATTCATTATGATTGTGCAATAATTTTACGTTGGTAGTTGAACAATATATTTGGTACACGTTGCATGTTAGGTTATGTTGTTACAATCACTCCCATGTGATAAATAAGAATGAGAAATGGAAGTCTATGACTACCAAATTTCTTAAGTGACACTTCAAAAAGAAACAAGGGAAGGTGAAAAGAGAACATGAAATCTCTCATGGCCTTGATATTCCAAAGATTGGGAAAGGATAATGAGACTAAGGAAAAAATAAAAGGTAAAATAGAATAGTTCATGCCCTATGTGTAGTATTTGGTTATTATCATCCAATATTCCTCATCAATGCTAGTGCCTCCATTTGCCAGTATTACAAATAAAGAAATGTCCCTTGCTAGTGAAATTAGTTTCATTATAAAGACAACTAAATCATGAAAAAAACTTACTTTCATTAATATCATAGCTCTTTATAAAGTACTTATTTTCTATCATAAAATCCATGAAGATTTAGATTATTTAGTAGATCTCGAGGAGAAATTTCATGAAGAACTATAATCACTTAAATGTAATCTACTGTAGAATGAAGAGATTACAAAAGTAGATTTTGGTATCCTTATAGCAAATAATTTTTAATGGGTTAGATCCCATATTATATATTGAATAAGACGAGGTTGCCATATTGAGAATATAAATTAGAAAGGAGAGAAAGGATATCTCAAAAAGGTTAATTGTTTGACTCATGACACCTTGAATTCCATTAAAAAATTCATTTATAAAATATGATATGATTTCTATGATGATCAAGGTTCCATAAATTATGCAAGTGTCTTGAAATACCAATTAGTAAAGGTAATAAAAGAAGAGCCATTGGGGCTTGATGTTGCATCAATTGTCAAAGGTCGTGAAGATGAAAATATTGTATTAGGATTTTGCAAAGAAATTGATCAAATGTTTCAAGGAACCGTCCAAAGCATTGAATATTCACATATCTCATGATGCACACTTCATATACTTAAATGATTTGAATCAAGGTGCCATAAATGAATCAATTAATAAGTTCAAACAATAACAACAATGGGTTTGCAGTACTTTAAAGTAAAACAATTCATTTTGGAGATAGTTAAGTTGAATGATCCCTTAAAAAATTGCACATGACATCCAAAGGAACGCCAATTTTTTTACCTTAGACATAATGTTGTATTAAATAATTTTTCTTTTCATAAAACTTGTAATGTTATATTTTGATGAGTCTAAAACTATGTCCATTGTGGAAAAGTTGTATTAGTTCTTCTAAACATTTGAAAATTCCCAAACAAGAAGGTTAATGGTCATGAGAGGAAGGTGAAATACTATTTTATTTATATATTGTGAAACCTTGGAATTTGTGGTCAATTTTGAAGAGATTTCAAAGAAAAGGAAAAAAACTAATTTTTTGGAGAATAAACAATAAATTCAAATCAAAACTTTGTGCTTTAAATGAATTTTTTCTTGCATCTTTCTTGTGTTTGATATGTTTTTATTAAATTTTTTTGGAATATTTTCTTCTAAAATCTTTGAAGTTTCTAGATTGTCATTGTTAAAAATATTTGTATTTTTTTATGTTGAATTAAACTAATTTTTGTACAGTCGATTTAATTTAATTCACATTCTCTCACTCCTAACATTTTCAATATTTTATTTCATATATTAAAAAACTTATGTACAAAATCAATTCTACAAAATACAAATAATAATATACTTTATAAAAAAGGTTAAGTTTTCAATATAGATAGCCTTACATTTTTAAAAGAGTTTTTTTCCCCAAAACTATTAAAATTTGATAAATACCAATTTACTTATCAAAACATATGTATCTCAATATAATTTTATTCAAAAATACACTTGTTATAGACCCAATATAAATTTAGGTAAAATGGCCATGCACAATGTTATTTAATCATATATGTAGATTTTAAACAAAAATGGAAAGAGCCTTAATTTTACAACTCTTGAAACATGATTTGAGCTCCATGTAGCGGGTCTAGAGTGAAAATCAATGAAGGGGCATGGATGTAGGTGGGTGAGATAGAGAAAGAGAAACGTTGCAAGATCAATGTGAGTATCACCTTGGCTTCAATGAATGGAAAGTTTTGTCCTAAACAAATTCTAGGGCCAAACCCAAAACTTGTGAATGTAGTGGGATGGGTAGAAGCCTTTGAAACCCCTTCACTAAATCTTAGGGGATTGAACTCCTTGACATCTTTCCCCCACAACTCTACATCATGGTGCATCATAATTGTGGGTATCTCAAGTTCTATGCCTTCTGGGACAATCAAATTTTCTAGTTGCATCTTTTTGCAAGGCTTTCTTGTTAAAAATGTTATTGGGGGATAAAGCCTTAACACCTCATACAAAATCATGTTCACCTAACAAACAACAAAAAATATTTCATGGTTTATACTCTTTCACAAAGATATATAATTGTTATAATCCCAACTTACTCCACTCATAAAAAGCAAAAAAAAAAATCTTACTAGTTTTAGGCGAGAAAGGGCATCAAATTCTGGATTTTCTTTGTTGAAGATATGAAGCACTTCCTCCCTTGCTTGCTCTTGCCAGTCTATGTGCATTCCTAATAGAATGAGTGTCCATGTAAGTAAAGAGGCAAGAGTGTCGCTCCCTGCAGTAAGGAAAGTCTTGCACTCATCAATCATGAGTGGAAGAGATAAGCTCAGAAAATCCTTTTTGTCCTTCGATTCGTTCTTATAAGCATCCATCATTAGGCCCAAAAGATCAGTGCCATAACTATCATATTTCCTCATCTCAACATTCTTTTTGCGTTTAAAGATCATCTCTCTCAATGATTTTTGAATCTCCGTGTCTAACTTCCAAGACCTTAAATTGGTTCGAGTGGGCAGAAACCTTCCAAAAATTAAAAACAAAAAATAAGAAAAATGTATTACATGTAAAATATGAAAATATTAATTCAACGTCCACCTTAATCATGTGCAATAAAAATATCCTATTTATAGAAAGATCAATTATTCATACAACCAAATACCCATTAATATTTTCTTCACAATTTAGATAGCATTTTCTTCACAGTTTAGAAAAAGATACCGTGTGTAACAAGAGAGGAGATATCATATTACCTGGAACCTGGAAATTTTATTTTCTCAAAACTTTTACCAGCGATAATGGCCAATTCAGTTTGCATTTGAAATATATGTTTTCCTTCCTCAAAACTAGACCCAAAAGCTGTCCGGGCTATCACATCTGCAGTGAGGCATGCAATTTCTTCTGAGACCTCAATTTCTTTCACACCGTCAGCCATTGCATTTCCCCATTTCTCTAACATTTTGGTGGCGCTACCTGCCACCACTGGAACCATTGACTAACACAAATCTCCCAATAAGCTCTCTACATATACTTGTACAAATTAATAACATTTTGTTTTCACAGTTCATGATAGATAGAGAATAAGAATTTCTGGATCAATTGTGTGTCAATTTTTACATCAACGTTTTGGATCATATTCCATGATCCATCATCAGGATGAACAGCAGATAAAGAGAGAAATCTTGATGATGGATCATGGAATATGATCCAAAACGTTGATGTAAAAGTTGACACACAGTTGATCCAAAAATTCTTATTCTCTATATGTACAAAGACAATGGTGAATATACACACCTTCAAACTTTCTAAATTAAAAGCCGGAGTGAGAAGTCTTCTTTGCCGAGCCCATTTCTCTCCATTGGAGAATGCAACGCTATAACCAGTTAAGCGTTTCAGTTGAATAATGATGTCAGGTTTCTCGAAATGCCTGAACTTGTTGGATAAAATCTGCTTCACAATCTCTGGGTCATGAACAACCAACCTTGCTGTAGTACCCAACCAATACACAAATATCCTGCCTAATCACACCAGAGAATAAGATTTATTAAAGACATTAGATTTCCACAGTCTATATCTATAACAGTTTGTTGCTTCTGGATTCAACTGTGTGTTTGCATTTGGATCAACGTTTCGGATCACATTCCGCGATCCATCATCAGGATGCAAAAAGAGTTGTAGTGATACTCTTTTTGCATCCTGATGGCACTACAATTCTTTTTGCATCCATCATCACTACAACTCTTTTTGCATCCTGATGATGGATCATGGAGTGTGATCTGAAACGTTGATCCAAAAACAAACACACAGTTGAATCCAGAAACAACAAACTCTCAAAAAATTTATCACTCATAATTAAGGAAAAAAAAACTAAACAAGTCGTTGCACCATATTGTTTGGCCTGTTAGCGCAATTAACTCTCTGAGAGCAGTTAACTGATGTGCAATTACTGTTACCAACATACAACAGCTGTTACGCATGTTGCTTCCAACTGCA
This sequence comes from Sequoia sempervirens, assembly GCA_007258455.2. Classification (NCBI taxonomy): domain Eukaryota; kingdom Viridiplantae; phylum Streptophyta; class Pinopsida; order Cupressales; family Cupressaceae; genus Sequoia; species Sequoia sempervirens. The sequence goes on from VDFB02109042.1 coordinate 28,205,119, forward strand.
CTTCAAACAGTTAACAGATTGCTGATTATAAGCTAACTAATTGTTCTGTTTCTCCTCTTTTATCTCATGGGATTCTTCCCTAATTTTCCTCCAGATTTTCCTCCTACGATTGTGTTCTACGGAGGCTATATATTTGTAACCTTGCATTGCTTTTTGTTTAATAAGAAAGAAGTTGGTTTTGATGCAAATTGCTTTTCTGTGCTTGATAAATGTCTTTGTAGATCTGGAGAAATCTACATGGTATCAGAGCCTTGCAAGGACGTTATCAGGTCTAAGCAAATGCAGGCTGACTCTCTTCCTTCCTTGGCATTAAGCGTATTATTTCTTTGTCTGTTCTTGGCGTAGAAACCCCAGCTTGGCTGATTTGCTGTTTGTCTATTCTTGGCGTATTATCTGTTCCTCTTCTTTGTCTGTTTCTTAGCTCGGAAGGTGTGAGAAGGCCTGATCTTGCCGATTAAAGGCACCAGTGCCATCGAAAGTGGAAGCAACAGCAATTAGAGGTAGCACCGCTTCAAAACAGAAAAGGCACGTTTCACCCACAAAAGCCGGATCTGTTATTCAAAGGGCGATTGAAGCCAAAAATTATTGTGCAAGCAACGATTCTATGTTGGAGAGGCGTGTTTTTCACCCATAAGATCGATTCTTTCAAAGCGTGAATATCTACTGCAGGGTTCGCAATTTCTTACAACAGCCATCGATGCTGTTAAATTCAACCTGAATTCTCACAGCAGTGCCCTCAAAGCTCTCAAATTGCGGCATCATCCCTGAGCATCCATCGCCCTTGTACGTGTTTCAAAAAGGAAAAGATCCTCGTCACCAAGCCAAAGCCTTTCACTCGCTGCCATTGGACCCGCGCACCATTCTGAAGATCTGGTCAGCAAGGCTGCGAATTGATTGGGTAGGCTGTGGATTTTTCTTTTGCAGGCCCAGGAGGTGACAATTCACCACCAAAAGGTCACTCAAGGTCTCTCTCTTTGACCCAGCCACGTTGAATATACACCTGCGTTCACTTTTCTATCAGTTTCTGCGAGTAGAGAGGTCGATCCAATTGGCAGAGGCAGGCATCGTGCATTGCATTGATTAGAAGCCATTATCACGCAGGCCAGCGCACATAGTGAGAAGGCTACTAAGAAGTGAAAGTCATTGGCAGGCACTCAGAGGTGCGATTTGCTTTTGCTTATGCATGTAATTAGTTTCTCCTCTTTTATAGGCATTTTCTAAAATTGTAAGTGCAACTAAACAATATTTGTTTATGCACAATGATAAAGTGTCAAAAATCAAGGGGGATTTATTACAAATTCATGCAGTCAACTTATATAGTCCATGCACTCAATTTATAAAGTGCCATTTTTCTGTATTTTTCTTTGGGGGGATTATGCAGGGCATTTTATAATTAATGGACTGAAATAAAGTTCCAAAAGGGGTAAATATCTAGTCTAAAAATGGGAATTAGAAATCATCCATCTGTCATTAGTTTGGGAGAAGGAAACTATAAGTCCTGGCGTGATGGAATCCTAAAGCACTGCCGATGGATTCATTTATTGCCGCATTTGTTTGGACTTATTCCTGAACCAACTGCATGTTGGCAGAAATCTGTATGGGAAAGTAGAAATGATCATGTCTTAGGATTAATCGGTTTAAGTGTTGGGGACCACACATCATGGGCTCTGTCACACATTGAGTGCCCTCGCACTCTCTGGACCACTCTATGGGAAATATATGGAGATCCCACTGAACCTCCATTCCCAGATAATCCCACTATAGACATGCTTCTCTCCCATGATAATGAGGATGATCCTTTGTATGACGATGATACTGAAGAGGAACTTAATTATTGGAAGAGTCTTGATTGTCCTGATGACACAGCGACATCTCTCCTTGTTTCTCCTCTTTCTACACCTCCTATATTGGCAACTATTCAGTGTCCTTCACCTGCTATTTCAAAAGAGATTTTGTCTTCTCCGAAGGCTACTTCAGATTCTCTTTTGCAGGTTCACTCTTGTCCTCTTGATCAGCGAGATGTCATCCTTTCAGACATTCATCATTTGTTTGCAGAGTCTCTCCTCCTTGATCATGATGACAACATTGAGGACATATGTCTTCTATTTGAGGACTCTTCTGTCCTTGCATCTGTTGCTGATTTTGAGTTCTGTGTTGCTTCTTCGAAAGCTTCCAATGGCTTATTGCAACAGGGCATCATACATCTTCCAGACATAGCTACTTGGGATTCGTATATTGCAGACATATCATCCTTGTTTGTAGAGTCCTATATTGCAGATCTAGAGGATTACTTTGAGGACATTCCACTCCTCTTGGTTGACAGCCACATCAGCGCTGTTGGCCCACCATCTTCATCGCCTTTGCAGCTTGCTCCAGATCAGTCTTCACAATATATTGGATCACCATCAACGCTTTCTGACATGAGGACATGTGAGCAGTTTTTTTCAAAGGAACACATCTGGATTTGGATTCCAGTATCACGCCCAAGCATCAATATGTGGAAGAAGTAGATGTGGAATATCGTGGGGCGTGATCTCCGAGGGTGTCGATTTGGCTTGCTTCTTAAGTTGGAGTAATTCTTTGATGCTTCCATATAACAGCTTGTAAGGCGGTCCCTCAATGCCTTGACTTCGAAGGAACTTCTGTGTGCGAAGAGGCATCCACCATATTTTTACCAAAATATTCACAAATAATATGACACCCACAAAGCTTACAACACCCCACCAGGAAAGATTCAGATCCATCTCTCTGTTTTCCTGCAACTCAAGGGCTCCTTCGTGTTAATAGGAATCAAGATGCGTCATTTATAAAGAACTTTTCTGGGTCAATGTAGTAACGAAGATTAAATCCATGTAAGGACAAATCCTTTTTAACCAGATCTTTGATGTTCATGTCAAAGGAATCTGACAGCTTCGTGTTTCTTGGTCAAAGGAATCCTGCCGTTTTCATGTAAGGACAAATCTTTCTTAACCAGATCTTTGGTGTTCATGTCAAAGGAATCTGACAGCCTCGTGTTTCTTGGTCAAAGGAATCCTGCCGTCTTCATGTAAGAACAAATCCTTCTTAACCAGATCTTTGGTGTTCATGTCAAAGGAATCTGACAGCTTACTGTTTCTTGGTTAAAGGAATCCTGCCGTCTTCATGTATGGACAAATCCTCCTTAATCAGATATTTTGTGTTCATGTCAAAAGAACCCTGTGTTCTTCATGTAGAACAAGAAATTTTATTTATTATCATAGTTTTATATAAGTAATAATTAATTAATAATACTATATTATAATTTCAATAATGGGAAGTTATATTGTCAACTGTGTTTATATAATATTTTGCATGAATCATAATGCAGATGACGAGATGAAGATAAAGGTGATGGTTATTATATCATTTGTATGTTTATCTTCATCAGAAAACTGTTCATTTGGAACAACTGTAAACTTTATAATATTCCAAGATGATGATTATTGTTCTTGTCTTATGGAGACACTTCTCTTCGGCTGTGTAATCTGATCAAGACTTACCCAAATAATAGAATTTTATGATGTTTTTATTAACATAGAAGAATTTTATAATTCGATTTCTTGATTGATAGATTTCAAATCACTTAAGTGATAAGCACTGAAATTTGATATTGATTGTCCAATTGTAGGTGTCTTGAGGGAACAGAACAAAACGAATCAAATCTTCTCAGGTTTGAATGAATTATAGCTATGCCCAAAGTCGTAAAGAGGCATGGTTGTACTTGTGACTATCAAGATGTAGGATTTATATCATTACTTTCTTTTGTAGAATTCATATCTTTTGTGAAAGCCAATTCTGATGTATAAGATGGAATATAATCATTAAATGCCTACTTTCAAATGAGATTGGATGCTATTGACTTAGAGGAATATATCATTAATGTAATGTTGTGACCGGTATTGTCTAGACATGTCTATAAAAGGGTGGTTTGTATATGTTTGGTTGGTTGGAGCTGAGAAACTTTGGGAAATTTGAAAAACCTAACTATTTCTATTGAAGTAATTTGGTAGAGTGTCCTTATATTTATCCAAATTAAGTTTGTCTATCTATTTGAATATAGGCATTCTAGTTTAGATGAGATTGTTTACAGAGCATATTTCTAAGTCTTAATGTATATTTATAGATGAATTTATTAGTATAATGTACATATTATTCATGGTTTTTGTTTTATATTATTTTTTTATTTTTATATAATCATTTTGTCTATTTATTTTTTAAATGATTGCATCATTATAATTTTCATATTAAATTAGGATTGATAGTTTCTTGTGTTGGGATTTGGATGATATTCAATTATAGAGATTTCTTGTATGAAGAGTTTTTTTTGGGAATCTTCTTTATGGTAGTGTGTAGTGATTTATTAACTATTGTAGTATAGTAAGCATGGTGATCTACATATGACAATGATGTTGCAAGTGTTACAATACATCATATATGTTATTTCACATGTGATCATGCCATGCTAAAAACCACTGGGTATTTGGAAGAAGTCACAATTGTATATGAGTTATGTATTTGATGGAGTATGACCAGTGATGCAAGAGCACATGTGGTAGATATGGTGAAAATGCAATAGGATTTGAGGGCACGATAATATCCTAGAAGATGACACTAAATAGTACAAGTAATCATGAGTAATATTATACTAGTGTAAGCTACCACAAGTGAAGAGTTGGTGTAGAGGATAATAAGTTGCTTTATTTACCCATGTGTCTTAAGGTTTTATAACTAATCTTACTTATGATATCTAGACAAGATTCAAATGACGTGAAATATTTTTTTACTAAAAAAATAATTTACTGATATGATAATAAAAATTAAATATAATCTTATCTAGATAATCTTATCCTTCCTACTTTGTGAGAGGAATGAGAGAGATTGGTGTAGTCACGAATGGAGGGTTTAGAAAGAACAATCCAAATTGTGTAACTTACAGTCAACACAACAAAAGTAATACAAGAAAATGATCTACAAACATGAATCTTTATTGAATTAGAAATATTACATGCAACATATGCCTCATGGGTGAATAACCAAGGCTTGCAGGCTTGCCGCAAGGGCTTTCAACATTACAACTAGCCAAAGGCCATATTACATTCCCTCAAAGGGGTGATGTGCAATTCCTAAACTTTGATCAAGAAAATCCAAACTAACTGATAATCTACAATGAATTAAAATGATCTTAAATATGATTCTCCAGCACCAATAAAGGTCTGCGTCAGCCACAAGGGTTTACAAAACCCGAAGAATGAACAACTATGAAGGTCGGCCTCATAATATGAAAGATAATCCTTTATGAAATGAAATATCTTGTGAATATCCAAGATAGATCCCATTGGACCCAAAACTCTTGTATGATGTCCCATTAAGCTCTACATGTTTTGGAATAGGTTTGCACTAAGAAATCTGGACCAGATCGGCCCCAAATGCTTTGATTATGAAATATAGTGAAATTTTGAGAACAATGACTTTCAGAAAACAAATGAAAATGATGATCTAAAATATGGATATGTTGTAGATATCCTTGTGTAGATGCTATATCCTACTTTGTGAGCTAAGAAACGATAATATGGTAAAATGCGAAATGAAATGTTGAAACTGCTACTGAATATTTTTGGTTGATATAGGATTGCTTTACAACTAGGAATGCTCCTGCATCAGAACTCGGGGTTGGAAGAAAAGTGAGTCCCTCACTTTCCAGGGCCAAGAGGAAAACCAATACGGTCCACCTCCACCTGAGAAATCCATGATGAATCCTCCACTGGTCTGCCTTTCCACTTTACTAGATATTCTTTGTACAACTTGCTCCTAGTGCTCCTGGTTCTAGTATCCAAAATTTTCTCAATCCCCTCTGGTTCTTGATGTGGTAATTTCTCTTTCAAAAACACTTCATTGCTACTACCACTTGACTATCCTTCATGGTACTCATAGGTGCTTGCAATATTGAAAATAGGTGATATACCCAATGTCTCCAATAACTCTACTTCATATGTACTTCTAGAATCAAACTTCCTTAGAATATTACACAGTCTAAACTTCCTCATCTTCAACGTGTTGTATGTTCCTATTGGAAATCTCTCCTTCCTTAGATATACCATCACTTCATCTCCAACAAAAAATTCCTTATGTCTCCTTTTCTCATTTTCCTTCTCCTTATACTTACTATTCATGTCTTCAAAGTGCTTCCAGACTTGATTATGCAATGTTTCTATGAAATTTGTAAACTCTTCTACCTCTACACTCCTTTTGTTCTCCATATTGATGTCTCTTAGCTCTACAACTCCTTTGGGATGTGTTTCGATTACAATCTCAAATGGTGTCTTCCTTGTACTTTGGTTTACTAAATTATTGCATGCAAATTTTGCTTGCAGTAACACTATATCCCAACTTCCTGCCTTATCTCCAACCAAACATCTCAATACATTACCCAAACTTCTATTTACCACTTCTATTTGTCCATCTATCTATGGGTGATATGCTTAACTAAACTTCATATCTATCTTCATCTTCTTCCATAATATTCTCCAAAAGTATCCAATGAACTTGGTGTATCTATCTGAAACCATACTCTTAGGTAATCCATATATCTCACAATCTCCTTGAAAAATAAGTCAGCAACATGCACAACATCACTAGTCTTCTTGCAAGGAATGAAATGTGCTATTTTAGAAAATATGTCTACTACTACCATCATTGAATCATGTCCTCTCTATGTTCTTGAAATTCCCAATATGAAATCCATGCTCAAATCCTCCCAAGGTTTCTCTAGTGCGGTCAAAGGTTTGTACAATCCAGTATTCTGACTACTCCCTTTTGCAACTTGACAAATTTTACAACTATGAACGTACTTCCTGACATCCTTATATCTACATCCAAAAATAATGTTCACTCATGAAAACTATTATCTTGTCTACTCCAAAATTACCTGCTAATCCTCCACTTTATTTCTCTTTGATTAGATTCTCCCTCGTTGAACTCCTCGGAGTACACAACTGATTTCCTTTGAACAACATGCCTTCCTAAATGAAATACTCCAACCATTGGCTCTAGTCTGTCACTAATGGTTCCTTGCATACTATCCAAGCTTCAAAAAAATTAGTATCATCCTCATACATGTGCTTCAGTTCTTCAAAACCCAATACTTCTATCCTCGTATTTGCTAGCAAATTCCTTCTCCTGCTCAATGCATCTACAATTTTTTTTTACTTGCCACTTCTATGCTTCAACAAAAATGTATAACTATGCAATAACTCAACCCATCTCATATTTATTTGATTCAACTTCCCGTGACTTTTCAAATATTGCAAAGCTTGATGATCGGTGTACAACATAAATTCCTTAGGCAACAAGTAATGTCTCCACTTCTTCAAGGATTGAACTATGACATAGAATTCCTTATCATAAACTAAATATCTTTCTTTGGGCCATTCAAATTTTCACTAAAATAAGCTATAGGTCTTCCTTCTTGACTCAACACTGCTCCTATTGTGTTCTCACTTGCATCACAATCAACTTGAAATAATTTTTAAAAATATAGTAATGCTAACATTGGTTACTCTGTCACCTTTTGCTTCAACATTTCAAAACTTTTTTGTGCTCTGGATGTCCACTTAAATTCCTTTTTATCTCATCTCATGGTCTCTATCATGGGTGTACAAATGCTACTAAAGCTTCTGATAAACTTTTGGTAGAAACTTGCTAATTCATGGAATGATCTTACTTCTCCAATGTTCACTGGTGTAGGCCAATCCACAATCACTCTAACCTTTTTAGGGTCCATCTCCAATCCTTCAACATAAATAAAAAAACCAAAATATACCAAATATGTCTTCATAAAGCTACACTTCTTGACATTAATCAACAACTTCTCCTCTCTCAACTTTCGCAATACTTGTCTAATGTGCCACAAATGTTCTTCTCTAGTCTTACTAAAAATTAGAATATCATCCAAGTAAACAATTACAAGCTTACCCAAGAATTTCTTCATTACCTTATTCATCAATCTCATGAAAGTTCTTTGTGCATTGGTCAATCCAAAAGGCATTACTAACCACTCATAATTCTTCATTAGTATTAAATGTAGTCTTCCATTCACCTCCTTCTCTGATTTTGATTTGGTGATATCCACTCTTTAGGTCAATCTTTGTGAAATACTTTGCTCCACTCAAACACTCCATAATGTCATCCATCCTTGGTAATGGGAATCTATACTTGATGGTGATCCCATATCACCCATCTAGCTTCAAGCTTCCCCAAAATTCTTTACAAGTCCCTCCATAATTTATTTTGGCAAAGGTAGGAGTGATTATTCAACCAATATAGCAATTAGTGATAACTTCAAGAAATCCCTCTGAAAAAGATATAAATTCCTGACAAATCTTTCATTTTTTAGATGGTCCTAATTTTTTTGCAACCATCGATTTTATTTATAATCTAACTATTTGAGTTCTATTTCAGGCCCCATGGGCATTGGAGCTCTGTGAGTACATTTTGACCCACAACATTTAACCCCAGCCATTAGATTATAAATCTTCAATGACCCAAATACAATTTTGGACTCAATGTGGAGTTAAGTGTGCATATTTTAACCCATGGAATACAACCCCAACCATTAGATTATTAATAAAATCAATGTTGGTGATTAAAAATTAGCAATATGACCCTAAAGTAACCAATAGCTATATAATATTATTGGAAAAATAATTTCATTTTCTATTATAACTTATAAATTTAGAAGAATATGATTTAATTAGGTATGGAATATTATGATGAATTTTTGAGTTTAAAAGTTTAATAAAATATTTTTTTTGATGATTTAATTAGGATTAAAATAAAATTTTGTAAAAATTTGGTGATTTAGATCGCCTTATAGCTTGTACTATTAATCAAAATTTGAATCCACAATTTCAACTATTCTTCAACTAACCCAATATTCACCACTAAAAAAATTAATAATACTAATATGATTTTTATCTCGTCTCTTTAAATATAGAATATATGTTATAAATATTATCGCTTCGTCATCATCATGATGTATGTTAATTATTTAATATCTTTATCATTATCTCTTTTTTAAATTATACAAATAAAACTAATTATAATTTAGTTTTCAATGTCTAAATAAGAACATCAAATCTTAATATTTTATAATAAAAAAATTAAAAGTATTCAATGAGTGACTCTTATCATTGTACCTTATATCTGTTTAGACATTCTTGAAATTTGATCATTTCATTGTGCCACATTCAATCATCTAAAGCCTTATTAACATAATTGTAATAGCAACACCTCAATATAATATAATGAATGACTTAAGTATATTCTAGCCTTGAGCATGAGGTAGTGTTTATATACACATAGAACATAAATGTGCACAAAAGGAATAAAAAAAGATAATTCTAAATAATGTTATTTATATAGGTTGTAAATTTTGATACAGTCTATTTATTTCATTGCAAATCTTGTTCATTTGAAAGGTTTTGTAGCTCAAAATAGGGTGTTGTTTAATCTATTGATAAGTTTGAATTGTTACAATAATCTTGTTCATTTTTCCCTTTTAACTTGACATACTAAAAAAAGTGTATATAGTCAATGGGCCCTTGGTCTATTGGTGAAGTTGAAAGGTTCTAAATGAGCCCACCAGGATTAAGTCTTGTAAGTGCAAAGGCTCCCACCAAAAGGGATGAGGCAAGATCATGGGCGGATTTTGGCAGAATGGATACCCCTTAGACCTTGGCTCTAAGCTAAAGGGGACCCCTTAGAGATATCTCCAACAAAAAGAAAAGAGAAAAAGAAGAAAGTGTATATAGATCATTTATACATCTTTAATTTTTTCATCAAAATTTTATGAAACTATTAAATTAACTCATGAATCTTATAATAATTGATTAATATTAAAAGGGATGATGAGGCAGGGATTGTGCCCTCGACGGATTTTGACAAAATGGATACCCCTTAGACCTTGACTCTAAGCTAAAGGGGACCCCCTTGGAGATATCTCCAACAAAAAAGAAAAGAAAAAAAAGAAGAAAGTGTATATAGATCATTTATATACATCTTTAAATTTTTTTATCAAAATTTTATGAAACTATTAAATTAACTCATGAATCTTATAATAATTGATTAATATTTTTTTAAACTACTGTAAGTATGCCCTAAAGATTCATCAATCTCACTCTATCAATATTGTGAATTAAAGGCAAGTGTGTATATAGAGGCAAGTTATTCTTGAAAAGAAGTGTATAGATATAAGCAAGATAGTAAAGAAAGTTGCATAGGAAAGGAGAGACAAAAAAACTTATAGTAAAGGTCAAGAGGGCTAAGGAGTCCCCAACTCAACCCATAACATTTCCCAGGGGATTAAAAGGTAAGAGCATCAAACTTCTAAATCTAGTAATCACACAGAACAGAAGTAAATACATTCTGAATAGAGAGATTATACTATTTGATCAGCACCTTAGGTTCAACTTTGATGGGCAATCCCATATAAGGTCGGGGCATGGGATCACAAGTTATCTTCTCATCAGGAATCGGCATAGACCACTTGTATTTGGATACTAAATGGTGCAGAAATATTATGACTTTCATCCTCACAAAGTCAGAGCCAGGACAAATGCGAGCTCCTGCTCCAAAAGTGATAAAACTGTAAGGAGGAACTTAGTTCTCAAAACGAGATGGATCAAACGTTTTGGGCTCCTTGAAAATGTCCTCGTTCAAGTGTGTAGTACTGGTCACCCAAAATAACTGCTTACACAAATAATCACAATTCTTTTAAATATAAATAAAATCAGCTTTGGGTACCATCTAAGTGAAAACTATTACTAATTGAATAACTAAGGTTAAATGTCTTTCCTAGAGAAGACTCATATACCTGCCAGCCTTCGGGGCTCGTGTAACCTCCAAATCCAAATTCCTTAATTGCTTGTCTGAACCCAGCATAGAGTGGAGGTGTCACGCAATACTTCCCGGGCCACCCTCCATGTGTATTTCATTTTCTGAGTGTCTTCCCAAGTAAGAAGCTCATCTGTTGGTTTTTCTGCTAGAACTTTCATTTTCTCTAGAAAGCGATAGCACCCACCAAATTAGAAGCAGCTGACAGCAATATTATAGAACTATGAAAAATTGGGAATGTAGCACGGGTCATAAACAGATGGCGTGTTAATTTAATTGGATCATATGGATCTCAACAGGTTGGGTTTAAACATCACACACTAAATTTTGAATTGTTTAAATGACTCATCTTAAATCATACTAATAGATAGATTTTATTGAAAAAACAGATGTAAATTCAGATGAACCACCTTAACAAACTATAACTTAGAATTCATTACGTCCGACCATCACAGCATACCTATCTAACACACCACTATGGACTAAACATAAGGTAGTGATACATATACCTTCAAGAATGTTTTGGTAAATATGTGGATTTTGTGCCAAGGTCCTAATGAGATGAGTTAGGAGAACAGCAGTGGAGTCATGGCCTGCAATCATGATGGCAATAGCATTATCTACAATCTCCTCCTTTGTGAGGGCGTTGTCACCCTTGAGAGAGAGCAAGAATGTGAGTTAGTCTTGTCCAGGGGAGGCCTCTCCTTGTTCCAGCTCCCTCCTCCTCACATCCAGCAAAGCAGACAAATGCTTAATTATTTTAGAGCGAGCCTTCAAGCTCCTACTGAAAGTCATTCCTGGCAAATTCAATGGAAGAGACCACAAGCCCTTGATAGCTGTAATAAACTCCTGGCAAAGCGTCTCTCTTTCCAGACTGCTGTCATTCATATTGAAGAACAAATTGCAGACAAACTGGAAAGTGAGCTGCTCCATCAATGGCCAAACTGTGATGGTCTCCTTTCCCTCCCAGCACTGGACAAAATGCTGTTTAATGGCGAATCCATCATCCGCTTGTGATCCTCTCCACACAGCTCTATTGTATTGTTCTTCCCAGTTATCTCTGACACACATTTGGGCCGGTTGGTGAGTGTGGTGGTGAAGTCATCGCTGAACAGAAACTGGTGGCCTGCTTGTCTTGCCAGCACCACTGTGGGCCACCCCAATAATGAGATTTTGAATACTGGACCATATTTCGCAGTCTTCTTATCAATCCACTCCACATATTTGTTGGCTTTATAGGATGACAGAAACTGAAAGGTCTCTCCTATCACAGGCAATCCCATAGTCCCTGGAGGAATGTTTTTCCTCCCTTTTCTCTGCCTCACAACTATGCCTACAATAAACACTGCTGAACACAATGCAATGGACAGTACAACAGACAGTGGATTAGACTGATGAAAATCTCTCACACCCAACTTAGAGTTGCAAAGTCTATGCTTCTATTCCAAGAAGCCATGATCAGACTCCCAGACTTTGCAAAACCCATTTTTAAATCCCCAATTTCCCTCTAGCACTGGATTGTAAGGAAGAAGACTTCTTTCATGGATTGGAGAACTAAGAATTGAGATGGTTTTTATCAACTAGATGCAATGAAGGACAAATCCTTCTAGACGGAATTTTGGTGTTCCAGCTTATGCGAATCTGGATGCAAAACAAAACCACCTTGTTTCTCCAGGTTTCTATTTTCTATCATTTATTTTTTATTTTAGCCTGTATTCTTGATGTTCGATACAAAGTTTTCCCCCTTAACATTATTTTATAGCCTGCGCTTAACTAGGCCTAGGGTTAGGTTTCGTTTGACCGGTAAGGTCAGAAATGTCTCTTATGCTTGTACCATCTCTAATGTTAACATAATGGTAGCCGCTCCTTAAGAACATGTAATTTACTCTCATTGTTAATATAAAATTTCATATCTTTAATATCTAATTGTGTAATTTAATGCCAAATAGAATACCAAATTCGATGCTTATTCTGAAATAAAATCAAAATATGTTACAGCAACATTAGAATATTAGCTATATTCACAACAATACAAACTAACTAAAAACTTGAAATAGTTGAAATTTGTAATTATGAAAGCTCATTCACACTTCTAAATGAGATCGTTCTACAGGGTCAAAGAGGTTTTATCCTCCCATCCTCGAAACCAAAGAGTTTTTGTTTTCTTATATTCCAGCAAATCCAAGAGTTTAGTCCTCAATAATGAGTGGCTTAGGGTGTGTGTGCACTAATCACATTAATTGTTGTTCATTTTCCCACTCAAATTGGAATTTGAAT
>VDFB02109042.1:28218403-28262950 GCA_007258455.2 Sequoia sempervirens
ATCAAGGGATAGGAATCCCATGAATCTAACAAAGAAAAGCATTGTTACTACAATTCACAATCCAAAAAAGGCCCTTCTTAATAAGTAAAAAAAATTATTGAAACTATTCCAAATCATAAAGAATTTACCAATCAAATCCATTATCAGAACATCATCGACAACAATACCTCATCAATAATTATAGTTTCAAAGTTTGACCCAAGGTTGACCCTATTATTTACACCATCTTCTGTAAATTTTAGCAACTAAGGCATTCAATTATTAGACTTAGAAATTTGGAGATCAAGGTCCCTCCATTTAAGGAAAAATTCATGTAAGAGCAAATCCTTCTTAACCAAAAGAAAACAATATCCATGTAAGGACAAAACATTCTTAACCAGATATTTGGTGTTCATGTCAAAGGAATCTGACGGCCTCGTGTTTCTTGGTCCAAGGAATCCTGGCGTCTTCATGTACGACAAGCATTTTTTTAATCATTGTTTAATATAAGTAATAAAAATATATTATAATTTGAATAGTGGGAAGTTATATTGTCAACTACATTTATACAATATTTTATGACGAGATGAAGATGAAGGCCAAGGATATTATACCATTTCCATGTTTATATTCATCAAACAACTTCTCATTTGGAATGATTATAAACTAATATTCTAAGATGAATATGATTGGACATTATTGTTCTTGTCTTATGCAGACACTACTCTTCGTCCATCTAATTTGATGAGCCTAACACATCAAGAATTACCCAAATAATAGACATGATGTTGCAAGTGTTACATAACATCATATATGTTATTTCACATGTGATGATGCCATGCTAAAAACTACAAGGTATTTGGAAGAAGTCACAATTGCATATGAGTTAAGTATTTGATGGAGTATGATTAGTAATGCAAGAGCACATCTAGTAGATATGGTTAACATGCACTAGGATTTGAGGGTAGGATTTAATATCCTAGAAGATGACATTAAATAGTACAATCAATGGGAGTAATTTTATATGAGTGTAAATTACAAGTGAGGAGTTGGTGTAGAGGAGAATAATTTGTTTTATTTATCTATGTGTTTTAAGGTTTTACAACCAATCCCACTTTATGATATCTAAACAAGATTCAAATGAAGTGAAATTTTTATCTAAATAATTAATTTATTGTTATGATGATAAAAAATTAAATAAAATATTATCTAGATAAATTTTTCCTTCCTACTTAAAATATGTGAGCAAAAAGAGAGATTTAGGTTTATGGAAAATGTTTAATTACAAAAAATTGAACCATAGAATTAAGAAAGTAAATTCAAAACTATAAATGATAGAAAGAGAGAAACTTGGCACTAAAGTATGAAGCTTACTATCTAGGATAGAATCACAATGAATGTATGTCTATATGTGATTGGTTGTCATCATAGTTGTATGCTATCATCCAAGTTACAAAATGTCATCTCATAAAACTATAAAACTCAACTATAAAACCAAATTTTAGTTTTTCTACACAATAGGAGATAAAATACAAGCACAATAGGAAACTAGAGGATACAAGATGATATAATAACATTTGATAAAATGAAGCTAAGAATGTGAAATAATAAAATTATAAAGAGAGGGGAAGAGTATGATGAAACCTTTGTGTGTTTGAATGCTTTGAAAACCTATAGTTTGAATAAAAATTAAGATTTGGATTGCTTGGGAGCTTGCCACAAATGTTCAAGCCCATATTTACCTTTTGATAAATCCATGTGCAATCAATGATGCATAGAAAGAAGAGAATGTGTGTGCACTCTAACCTAAGTGCATCTAAATTGAGAATGATTCTAACATTAAATATTTTGAATATTACCCCTAGATATACAAGGATAATAGATGTGTGTGTGTGTGTGTAAAATAGAAGTGAGGAATCCAAAATGTCCCAACAACACAAAAGAGTTCACAATCCTATTAAAAAATTGAATAAAAGTAAAAATGCATGAAGACCATCCCCTCACACCATGATTAGGAGTAAAAATTTATAAGAATCACAAACTAGATGTCCTCAAGAATCTAAGAATGCTAAGAATTTAACCACATTAGATAGAAAAGTTTTCAATAAGACTAGATTGAAAAGGTATGGGGGATGAAGAATTATAATAGGAGGTGTAAGCTATCTAGCTTTCTTGGATTACTGATTGGGATGAGGATTTGAGAGATGGATTGGTGTATTATGAGGTATTAGAAGAAATATAGATTTTCCTTATCAAAGATAGAAGGATAACTAATGCATATACGTTGAGGATTAGTGATATAGCTTGCGATAGTTAGTTCTTGATATTGATGATTGATTCAAATGGTTTACTAAATATGTGACAAACTTTCTTACGGCAACAACGTCTAAGGATTGAAGTAATTTTTCTCAATCCACAACATTCTCATTATCATCATATGGGTCATATTCTAGTTGATCAACAAGGATGGTTTCATCATTATCATAATTAATAATGAGATAATTAATTTGAATAATCAATGATAAATGGTATATAATAATTAATAAAATAATAATAATTAATGGATAATTAATGAAACTTAATGATGATTATGTAAGGAATCTAAGGTGGGGGAACAACTTCCTACATTAATCTTGAGAGGAGGATAATGCAAAAATTTATAGATCTTTGCAACAATTACAAAAACTTAAATAAAAATATACATAAATATCATGCATACCACAACATAGTGATTTACATGGGGAAAACCCTTTTGGGAGAAAAACCCCACACTCCAAAAGTCACCCAATATATTATTCAGAAATCAAAAAGATTATAATATACTTGTAGAGAAAGCTTCTCACAAGAGTATCACCAACTAGAGATCCAAAGGCAACACAACTACTATCAGACTCTCAAAATAAATCACAATGCACAACCATAATACAATGCCCTCATAAAATAGGGTTGTCTTCTAGGGAAAGTCAAGACAATAAAATATTGACCATCAAATCTAAGACCTAATGATGAATGGTCTAGATTTACAATAATAAAATATACGTAAAATTTTCCTTTCGGGGGCATTGCCCCTGAGCCCCTGCCAGGGTGCACAACCCCTGAACCCCCCATTGAGGGGATGATCCCCATAGACCCCTCATGGGGGTACCCCCCACACCCCTCATGCTTACATATCTATAGTACCTTATGTTATTGCAACGTTGAGACACATTTTCCCAACAAATCTCCCACTTGTTGAATACCTTGCAAGAGCTACGGGAGGGAGTATAAACATCATCTCTTAATTTCTAGGGACTGAAAGGCCCATAGACTCCAAAAAAAGTCTAAACTTCTCTATTCTCACAGGATTAGCTAAAGAATCAACAACGTTCATCAAAGTATCTACCTTAACCAGCTTCACTCTGCCATTTTTGACCATATCTCAAAAAATGATACTATACATCAATGTGCTTGGTCCTGAAATGAAATGTCAAGTTCTTAGTTAGACATATAGCACTCTGACTGTCACATTAAATTGTCATTGCACCTTGTTTTATTCCAATATTTGAACATGGTCTCGTAAGACAAATGGATTCTTTACAAGAATGAGTAGCTTCCACATACTCAACTTCAGTAGTGGAAAAAACAACCACAACCTATCGTTTACAGATCCAACTAATTACACCACCAACTAAACACATAAGAACTGGTGGATTGTCTTCTATCAAAATCACTTGCCTATTCTAAATCCACATAACCATGAATATCAAGGGAAATATCATCTTCAGTCATATTACTATGATAACACAATGAATAATATGAGTTACCATGCTTGCAAATATCTGAAGACTCTTTTAACTACATCCCAATGAACTCTTCTAGGATTAGACACAAATATGGAAAGAACTCCCACTACTTGGGCAATGTCTAGTCTAGTACAAACTATAGAATACATAAAACTTCCAAATGCACTATGGTAAAGCACTTTTCCCATGTCTTCCATCTCTGATGGGGATGTTGGACAATTTGAAATAGATAATTGTGTTTTAGCTAAAACAAGAACACACAATGGTCTATAATCCTATATATCAAACCTCTATAAAATTGAATTGACATACTTTGAACAAGCCATAGCTTTCTATTCACTCTATCTCTTTTAATTTCCATCCCAAGAATGTGTCTAGCTACAACAAGCTCTTAAATTTCAAATTTAGCAGTAAGTTGAGATTTCAGTTATGAAATCATACCTTTTCCTTTACCAATAAATAACATATCATCAACATATAATGCAATAAACAGGAAACAATCATCATCAATTTTATAATAAACACAACGATCTGATTTAGAATGTTCAAATCTTAAACTCAACACATATGTATCAAATTTCTAGTACCACATCCTAAGACTTTATTTTAGGCCATACAAAGATTTCTTCAATTTTCAAACCAATTTACTTTTACCTTTCACCACGTAGTGCTTTGGCTATGTCATATAAATATCCTCCTCCAAGTCACCATGAAGGAAAGTAGTTTTCACATCTATTTTCTCAACCTTTAAATCATAAGAAACAACACTAAAAAGACAAAATATAATGAATATCATTTTTGTAATAGGAGAAAATATCTCACTGTAATCAACACCCTCAACTTGAGAACCTTTTCAACCAACCTTGCTTTGTACTTCTTAATACCTTCATTTGAACCAATATTTTTCTTGAACACCTATTTTCAACCAACAAGTTTCCTTCCTTCAAGTAATGGTACAAGATCCCATGTATCATTAAATCTATCCATAGCAATCTTCCAATATTTTGCATGATTAATACCTAATGCCTCTTCTACAGATCTAGATTCATCCATGTTAGTATTCAAATAAAAAATGCATCTCCAATCATCAGGTGAATACCTTTTAGGTGGTTGTCTATGTATTGTAGACCTATGAAGAAGCTGAGTTGGAGGTTCTTCCTCCTCTTCTGAAGATTCGGAGCTAGAAGATCTCTCCTCAACTTCTTGTCTATCCATGGGCCTCAATTCAATTTTCTCAGGTGTAGAAGGAAATTGAATCACATCTTCTTGTTTACTTTGTTTTGGCAGCAATGTAACAAGAGAAGGCTTAGTTTCTCTAAAAATAACACTTCTACTATATATTACCTTCTATGCAACAGGATCCCAAAGCTTGTATCCTTTCACACCATAATTGTATTTGATACAGATACATTTCACAACCTTGTTCTCCAACTTTGTTCACTTCTCCTTCGGTGCATGTGCATATGCCTCATGACCAAAAAATATAAGATGTCTTAATGAAGGCTTGTGACTCGACCATGCCTCTATAGGTGTCTTATCAACAAGAGTTGATGTAGGAGACCTGTTAATCAAGTAGCAAGTAGTAGAAACAACTTTAACCCAAAACCTTTATTCTAGACTAGCACCACTCAACACACTCCTAGCCTTCTCCATTAGTGTCTTGTTCATTCTTTCGAAAACTCCATTTTGTTGTGGAGAATACAAGTAATTGTATTCTATTTATGAATACCATAATCTTTACATAATCTATCAAAATCATTAGAGAAAAATTCACCGCCATTATCAATCCTCAAACATTTTATTTTCTTTCTAGTCTGCAACTCATCCATTGCTTAAAATTCTCTAAACCAATTGAAAATTTTAGATTTACTCTTTAGAAATTATACCCATGTCCTTCTACTATAATCATCAATAATTGAAACATAATATGTGGATTTATCAATTGAAGGAACATCTACAAGACCAAACACATTAGAATGAATAAGATTGAATACACCACAAGATTTATGATAACGAGTAAATTTGAATGTGGTTTTGTTTTCCATAAATGGAATGCTCACAAAAATCAAATTCAAGATTACAATTAGACAACCCTTCAATAAGTCTTTTTTTCTTTTCAAGGTCCTTAAACCCTTTTATCCAATGTGGCCAAGTCTTTGGTGCCATAACATAGTTTTCTTTGTGAGTAACTTTGATTTAGAAGAAAGAGAACCCTTGGGTACCTAGAAGCCATGACCATCTATTGAAGATGAAACCCTCACCTCTTCCATAGACTTTATTTAAAAAAAATACTATTGCACTCAACAATGCATACATCAAACTTATACAATGTGACATATCTGACACCTCTAGCAATCACCATGGCACCTCTAACCATTTGGGTATGTGCAGGATCATCATGAAAAAAATAGGCCCTTAAGTGGCGATAAAATTTAGAAAAAATAGAGTTGGGCAACTTGATGTAAAAATTTGAATAAGTTATCTATATTATTTCAAAAATATGTAAGAATAGAATCTGTAGCAAATTGAATGTAGTTTCTAGACTACTAGGTTTATTTTTTTTTAAAAATCTATATGGTGAAAATTTGAAATTTCAATGCAATAGTAGTTAAATTTGAGGGAAAAAATAAGAAGTGGGTGTCTATCTGACCACCCTAACCACAATAAAATGATAATATTTTTTATAAAATTTTAGATATAAGTAGAGGATTCATGTCTCGATGTGGTGCATATTTTTGTAATTTTTCCAAGTAAATTAATTATGAATTTCTATTACAATTTTTTTAAATATAAAAACTCGTATGTCTAACCACCTTTAACTTGGTCAAAACTTCATGAAATTTTTTTTTTAATCTTATAGTATAAGCATAGAATGTGACACATATTTTAGATTCAAAAAATGTGATACCGTTTGAAAGCTATAAATGTTTTTCAATCATCCTATCAATCAAGACTTTAGTTGTAATTCAAATAGAAAATGAATAATAATTATTTATTAAATTCAAAGTAAAGCATAATTTATATTGGTAGAAAGTTGAGAATATCCTTTAAAAACCCTTTTTGTTTCATCAATTTTGGGTAAAAAAAAAGTCGTCAGCCACATACCCTACACATACCCATCATATTGCCACTTTTTGGCCCATCATGATCATGCACATACCCATCTTGCATCTTGCATTAGAAAATATTACCTGCACACCTGCATCTATTAGCTTTCTCATAGATAACAAATTTCATGCTAATACAAGGAAATGCAACACACCATTAATCCTTTTTATTCTACCATCAAGAAACTTGATTCTATATTTACCATGACCAATAATATTTAAATAAGAATCATCACCCAAGTACAACTTACCTCCATCAAATTCTTCATATCCAGAAAACCAATCTCTATTAAATATCATATGAAAAGATGCACCTAAGTCAATTAACCATGCATCATTACTTGCACGAGTTTCCAAAGCTACAATGAATGCATCACCATCTTCCTTCTCAGACTTAGAATTAGAATAAAATATCTTTTTTTCTTCTTCTTTTCTTTGCATTCCTTACAAACATGTCCAGGCTTACTGCAATTCCAACAAATAACTTTGGACTTTCCAGGAGATTTGGATCTCCCCTTGTACTTGGATTTATCATGCTTCTTGTTCTTCTCTCCTTTTTCCTTAGGTCTTCCATGAACATTTAGGGCTTTCAAGTGGCACTAATGGATACCTTCCTCCTCATCTCTTCATAAAGAAAGGAACCCACCACATCTTTAGTCTTCAAGATAACAAAAGTACTCCCAATAGCCATGGGTATGTGTAGGATCATCATGAAAAAAATAGGGTCTTAAGTGGCGATAAAATTCAGAAAAATCAGAGTTAGGCAACTTAACGTAAAAATTTGAATAAGTTATCTATATTATTTCAAAAATATGTAAGAATAGAATCTGTAGCAAATTGAATGTAGTTTCTAAACTACTAGGTTTATTTTTAAAAAAATCTATTTGGTAAAATTTGAAATTTCAATGCAAGCAAAATTGGGAAAATAAGAAGTAGGTGTTTGTCCCACCACCTAACCACAATAAAATGATAATATTTTTTATAAGATTTTAGATATAAGTAGAGGACTCATGTCCGATGTGATGCATACTTTTTTGTAATTTTTTCCAAGTAAATAATTAATTATGAATTTTTATTACAACTTTTAAAAAATATAAAAACTCGTATGTCTGACCACCTTAACTTGGTCAAAACTTCATGAAATTCAATTTTTTGTAATACTATAGTATGCAAAGCATAGAATGTGACACATCAGTATTCAAAATTCAAAAAATGTGATACCCTTTGAAAGCTAGAGATGTTTTTCAATTAGCCTATCAATCAGGACTTTAGTCGTAATTCAAATAGAAAAAGAATAATAATTATTTATTAAATTCAAAGTAAAGTATAATTTATATTGGTGGAAAGTTGAGAATCTCCTTTAAAAACCATTTTCATTTCATCAATTTTGGGTAAAAAAAAAGTTGTCAGCCACATACCCATCATATCGCCCTTTTTTGGCCCATCATGATCCTACACATACCCCCATAATAAGAGAATCCCGCAATTCAGGTAAAGAACAAAGCAAGATGTGGAATTTCTCCTCCTCATCCATTTTGACACCAACTAATGCCAATTTAGCCACCAACATATTTAATGCTTCTAGGTGGCCTGTGATTCATCCACCCTCTTCCATTCTCAAGGAATGTATTTTCTTCCTCAAGAAAATTTTGTTCACTAAAGATTTGGCTTGATACATCTCACCAAGTTTCTTCCATAGTTTCTATGTAGAGGTCTTTTCATGAACATTGATTAAAACATAGATTTTCAAGCATAATCTGATTAGACCCTTGGCTTTACCATCCATAACATCATATTGAGTAGCCAAAGTAGGATCTGCAGGCCTTGAAACTTTCTCATCAACATTCCATAGATCTCGATCTATCAACAGAACCTCCCTCTTCATCTTCCATATCTCAAAATTATTTCCAAAAAAATTATCCACCTCTATTCTCCCTAATGAACTTGCCATCTAAAAATTCTTGCACAAGATCATAAAGTTTCTTCTACACAAGATCCCACTCAAATCTAGATTAGTTCAAAAATCCAAACAACCCACAACTGAAACCAAAGGTGATTAGGCTCTAATACTACTTGTAACGAAGCTAAAGTAGTGAAACAACTTCCTACACTAATCTTGAGAGGAGGATAATGCAAAACTTTACATATATTTTCAATAGTTACATAAATTTAAATAAAAATAAAGATTTAAATATCATGCATACCACAACATAGTGATTTACGTGGGGAGAACCCTTTCTGAAGAAAAACCCCACACTTCAAATCCACCAAATATATTATTCAAAAATCACAAAGATTACAATATACTTACAAATCAAGCTTCTCACAAGAGTATCACCAACTAGAGATTAGAGGCAACACAACCGCTATCAGACTCTTAGAATACATCACAATGCATAGCTGTAATACAATTCCCTCATAAAATAAGGTTGCCTTCTAGGGAGAGTCAAGTCTATAAAATATCAACCATCAAATCTAAGACCTAATGATGAACAGTCTAGATTTACAATAATAAAATATACATAAAAATTTCCTTTTGGGGGCATTGCCCCAAGCCCCCGCCAGGGTGCGCAACCCTTGGACCCCCCACCAAGGGGATGATCCCCTTAGACCCCTCGTGGGAGGCTACCCCCACCCCCTCGTACTTACGTATCTACAATACCTTATGTAATTGCAAGGTTGAGACACATTTTCCCAACAAATTAATGGTTCAAAATTATTTTATTGTCTACACAAGCAGTTAACTTCTTCTACCTCACTCATCTATTTGGTTGGCTAATAATCGTTAATTAAAAATTAAACTAATTCTCAATATTTTCATGATTTCCACCCCTCTTTATCTCATTCATGTAGTCAATGGATTTAACTATCAATCCAAGATCCAATATGATCCATCCATTCCTTTTTCCAAAAAATTATAAATCCATTATTTGAATACTTAATCCTTGATGAAAACTTATGTTGTTAACTTTATAGGACTTCTAAAGAATGCTAATGTTATGCTACTAAATTTGAGAGAAACCACATACATACGTTGGAGTAATATTATTTTTCCTAAGTAGATAGATGTTTCTTGGGCACATTTTCTCTCATCACTTAATTAGAGGTGAAGGAGAAATCAAGATAATTGAGTTCCTTTTGTTTGTATTTAAATTATTTATTTTGTGTTATTTGATTTATTTATTTTTCCTTCTCACAATAGTTACAATAAAATAAATATAAAAGTAATAACCATAACACAGTGACTTGTGTAGGGAAAACCCTTTCAAGAAAAAATCCACTATTCAAAATAGTTTAATGTATTTTTCAGTAATCAAAATTTACAATACACTTGCAAAGTATAAGCCTTTACAAGAGTATTAGAAACTAGATATATTGAGTAATTTTGGTAACATAATACTACCTAAAAATTCACTATCAAAACCTCCATCTCAAGCACCCAATAAATAGGAGACATAATACATGAAACCATCAAATGGTAATTAGGAAATCACAAGCTAAAACCAACCAAAATGTGGTGCACAAATCTCTATTTAGAAAACCAACACCCAAATACTAATATGAGTCTACAATCTAAACATAGCACATTCCTTCCACCTACAATATGTTCATCATAATCCTCTCACCAATTTAGATGCTCCATTTTAGATCAATTATCTCCATTCAATATGTCTTATGACACATCATAACATGCATCATAAATTGGTCAACAAGTGTACATCTTTCTTACAACTCTTTTATGTGTCATATAGACGTTCTTACCTTTCCAATGTGGGAGGCCCAACTTTTGATCTAGGAGGTTATTTGGGCCCATATTTTTTCAATTACGGATTTCAAAAAATATCTATGTACTTAGCATCAAGGAACCATTGACAAACAATCTAGGATATTTATTTTGGATAAAAATTATTATATATCCTATAATTTGAGCTTTTCTATTTTATAGCCTCAAAATTGTAGTTTTTATCAATTTTAAACGTTAGGGTCAAGGTTGAGACACCTTCCTAACAATTATCTATCACTACCAACTCTCAAAGCAAGAGATTTATAGAAAATCTCACTGTCACAACCCTAATTGTGACCCGACCCTAAATTTGGTATAAATGTTTAGCTGAATATGAAACCCAACCCTAAATTTTGTATTGACATGTTGATATGGATGTTCAACGGAATGTGAAACCTAACTGTTATTATGGATGGCCCTAAATTTTTATCATTTCGTCTTGTATGGTGTTTCATCTGTATATGAAAATAGTAGTTTCAATTATTTGTTAAAAACTAACCGTTTTAACAATGCATCGAATGTGGTTAATTATGGGTTATGAAACTAAACATCTATATGATAGTAATGGGATAATGTTATATCTAATTTTTTGAGTGTTACAGGGCAGTTACACACTCTCATCAAAGAGAGAGAGTATCATCAGGAAGGGAGGTCTAGCCATTTGGGGGTAATTTGCATGAGTGTAGCACACACAAGCACGCAGTGTAATTTCTAGGTTGTACATTGTGTTGGCAAGGGTAAATAAGGTGTATTGCTTTTGAGACCAAAATAAAATTAAGAATTAAAATCATATGATTAATGATTTTATATTTATGTTACTTAATAATGTGTAATTTCTAGAATTTTTAAAAAATAATAATAAACAAATAAAAATAAAATAAATAACAAAGAATAATTGATAAGATCAAATAAACATTCATTTATAAAAAGAACATCTTGAATATTCCTTTCAAGAAAAACAAAAACCCAAACAAAAATATTAAGCAAATTGAGGTGGGACCCACTAGCTAAGAAGAAATTGTGTTAAAAAAAACATTCATTCCTTTAAAAATTAAAAAATATGTTAAAACAAGGTGATGGGACCCAAGTTACCTTTAAGCAATCAAAGTACCTTAATAAGGTACGTTAGCCTCTCTTCTCTCCCAAAAAAAACAAAAAAAGTAAAAAAAAACAAAAAAAGTAAAAAAAAAACAAAAGAGTGACAACACGTGAGTTTGCAGCCAGTTGTCAACATTGATAAAGTTTTGTAAAACAAATCAAACACCTTGCATGTAGGAAAAACTGCCTTATCCCCACATAGCAAGGAGGGCAGCTTGGGAGGTAATAAAACAAATAGAAGAGGTCTCTTAGTGTATTCAGTTTTTGGAGAGAAAGGACAATAGGTAAGGGAGGAGAAGAAGAGCTATGTGAAGTAACACTACATATTTACTCAGTTTACAGGTATGTAAGTTTAGTTTCACCTTAAGCAATGATTGAGTAAGCATCTTTCCTAATGAAAAGGTTGTTGGAGAGGGTTCAAATTGTAAATGGAGGTAGATGATATCAATTGTATTTCCAAGCTATCCAAATTGTTGCTATCAATTACATTCTATACCTTACTCTATTGTTGAATATATACTTGTCCATCAAGATGTGTCTACAGTTAAGTAGTTGATTTTCTTGTTGACTGGACTGGGAACATATTGCAAAGAAATGTGTATAAAATTGTTAGTAGTATCTAACATTGTTGAGTGGACTTGGTTCACATTGCAAGAAATGTGTATTAAAATTTTAATTTTACCAAACAACAGTCCCAAGCAGGGTATAAAACTACTAATAATTGTGAATTGTACCAACAACATAAGCACACCTATGCATGAATGGTTTAGAAATTTCCTTGGAATGCAAAATCTATTATAGAGATACTGATTAATGGCTATAAGGGGGGTGTTGTACACTCTACAGCAGCCATGAGGAAGCTAGTAAAGCTCATAACAACATTAGCTCTACAAAATAGGAACCAAAACATCAAGAATATGGAGTTCTTCAAAAGCATTATTAATGGCTTTAAAGAAGAGGTGCATTCTAGCAGCTTGTCCTAAAACTTGTGAATTTATCAACAGCTATAATGTGGCCTCTATAGCAACCAATGTAGGGATGGTTTTCCAAAATTTATTTGAGACCTTTATAGATGTAATGTGACTCTATTATAGCTATAGTTTGGTGGTGCTTGGGTTGGGATGCAAACGCTCACCCTCTAATGAATGTAAAATTTTGTTAATGCATCTTGGCCAAGATTGATTGCTCAACAAGTTTTTTTTCCTCCTAGAATCAAGAAGACCAACACATAAAATGTACATGCCTCTCTAATAAGCTGAAATTTTGCCTCTTGAAGTTTAAATAGCTTGCCCAACTTGCAAGGTAGCCTAACTTGAGATGAAAAAAATCTCATCTTTCATCTCAGAATTAGGTTAAGTAGATGTACCTTTAAAATCTCCATCTTGGACTATTCTTCCTTGTATACCTAATGAAAAAAAATGGAACAAGTTCAATACTTTATCCTTGTATGATGATGAATGTCCATACTCTTGGATTCAGACCTCTTGAGAAAAAATGGTACCTAATTATGATTTCATTCTCATTAATTCTCAGTATAAAACTGAAGCAAATTTTAAAGAAATAATAATAAACAAATGAGTCTCTTGTTGGAGAGATCCCTGATTTATGTTTTGGACAAGAACCTTAGTTGTAGTCTCAAGTTATGAGCTGCGTATGAGGTCATAGAAAAGAGGGTTGAGGGATCCAAATAAATCTAGATATTAGAGAATTAATTTCCTTTGAATTGTGACTTAGAAGAGGTCCCCTTCATTCTATTCATTAACACCCATACTTTAGTAGTGATTAATTGGGTTGTTGTTACATTTGACCAAAGCTTTTGATTCAATAAGAGAGGGATGTTTAAATTAAAATGATTTAATTCATGGGTAAGAACATATTCCACGATATTAATGCTTAGGGCATTAATAGGCCGCGCATGTTAGTTATTCCACTGTTGCATAGATTTCTCACATGTTAGCCACAGATTGCTAAACTCTTCGTGATGGGTTGAGCTCCCTTCATAAGGTAGCATGGGGAATCCTATGGCTTTGTGGTAGGGTGGAAATCATCCTGGTGATGCTCTCTCTCTCTCTCTCTCTCTCTCTCTCTCTCTCTCTCTCTCTCTCTCTCTCTCTCTCTCTCCCTCTTCCACTTCAATTAAAGCCGAAAAAAGGTATGGTCTTGATACTGCAAATGATGTTAAGCTGATTATTTTGTGTCTTATTTATTTAGATGAGTAAATAACTTGTATTTTCATTTCCAATATGATATCTTAAATTTCTTTGAGAGGGCATGGCTATTATAGGTGAATTGGTTGCTTATGTTATCAACCTGCTTCCAAGTGATTAAGGAGAAGGGATGAAGGAGGTTTGTCTTAAATTGTTTTATTTCAAATCCGGAATCTAACTTTATTTTGTCACTGGTTACATGGTTCTTATCTTAGTTTGTAAATTTTTTGATATTGTGCTCTAATACTATGAATAAGGTAGTTGCTAGGATGGATGATCATATGCAAACCTAGTAGTTCTTGTTACCTTATTATATACAATTTTGCTTCTTATAGATGCAACCATGGAAGCTTTGGTTTATTCATTATGATTGTGCAATAATTTTACGTTGGTAGTTGAACAATATATTTGGTACACGTTGCATGTTAGGTTATGTTGTTACAATCACTCCCATGTGATAAATAAGAATGAGAAATGGAAGTCTATGACTACCAAATTTCTTAAGTGACACTTCAAAAAGAAACAAGGGAAGGTGAAAAGAGAACATGAAATCTCTCATGGCCTTGATATTCCAAAGATTGGGAAAGGATAATGAGACTAAGGAAAAAATAAAAGGTAAAATAGAATAGTTCATGCCCTATGTGTAGTATTTGGTTATTATCATCCAATATTCCTCATCAATGCTAGTGCCTCCATTTGCCAGTATTACAAATAAAGAAATGTCCCTTGCTAGTGAAATTAGTTTCATTATAAAGACAACTAAATCATGAAAAAAACTTACTTTCATTAATATCATAGCTCTTTATAAAGTACTTATTTTCTATCATAAAATCCATGAAGATTTAGATTATTTAGTAGATCTAGAGGAGAAATTTCATGAAGAACTATAATCACTTAAATGTAATCTACTGTAGAATGAAGAGATTACAAAAGTAGATTTTGGTATCCTTATAGCAAATAATTTTTAATGGGTTAGATCCCATATTATATATTGAATAAGACGAGGTTGCCATATTGAGAATATAAATTAGAAAGGAGAGAAAGGATATCTCAAAAAGGTTAATTGTTTGACTCATGACACCTTGAATTCCATTAAAAAATTCATTTATAAAATATGATATGATTTCTATGATGATCAAGGTTCCATAAATTATGCAAGTGTCTTGAAATACCAATTAGTAAAGGTAATAAAAGAAGAGCCATTGGGGCTTGATGTTGCATCAATTGTCAAAGGTCGTGAAGATGAAAATATTGTATTAGGATTTTGCAAAGAAATTGATCAAATGTTTCAAGGAACCGTCCAAAGCATTGAATATTCACATATCTCATGATGCACACTTCATATACTTAAATGATTTGAATCAAGGTGCCATAAATGAATCAATTAATAAGTTCAAACAATAACAACAATGGGTTTGCAGTACTTTAAAGTAAAACAATTCATTTTGGAGATAGTTAAGTTGAATGATCCCTTAAAAAATTGCACATGACATCCAAAGGAACGCCAATTTTTTTACCTTAGACATAATGTTGTATTAAATAATTTTTCTTTTCATAAAACTTGTAATGTTATATTTTGATGAGTCTAAAACTATGTCCATTGTGGAAAAGTTGTATTAGTTCTTCTAAACATTTGAAAATTCCCAAACAAGAAGGTTAATGGTCATGAGAGGAAGGTGAAATACTATTTTATTTATATATTGTGAAACCTTGGAATTTGTGGTCAATTTTGAAGAGATTTCAAAGAAAAGGAAAAAAACTAATTTTTTGGAGAATAAACAATAAATTCAAATCAAAACTTTGTGCTTTAAATGAATTTTTTCTTGCATCTTTCTTGTGTTTGATATGTTTTTATTAAATTTTTTTGGAATATTTTCTTCTAAAATCTTTGAAGTTTCTAGATTGTCATTGTTAAAAATATTTGTATTTTTTTATGTTGAATTAAACTAATTTTTGTACAGTCGATTTAATTTAATTCACATTCTCTCACTCCTAACATTTTCAATATTTTATTTCATATATTAAAAAACTTATGTACAAAATCAATTCTACAAAATACAAATAATAATATACTTTATAAAAAAGGTTAAGTTTTCAATATAGATAGCCTTACATTTTTAAAAGAGTTTTTTTCCCCAAAACTATTAAAATTTGATAAATACCAATTTACTTATCAAAACATATGTATCTCAATATAATTTTATTCAAAAATACACTTGTTATAGACCCAATATAAATTTAGGTAAAATGGCCATGCACAATGTTATTTAATCATATATGTAGATTTTAAACAAAAATGGAAAGAGCCTTAATTTTACAACTCTTGAAACATGATTTGAGCTCCATGTAGCGGGTCTAGAGTGAAAATCAATGAAGGGGCATGGATGTAGGTGGGTGAGATAGAGAAAGAGAAACGTTGCAAGATCAATGTGAGTATCACCTTGGCTTCAATGAATGCAAAGTTTTGTCCTAAACAAATTCTAGGGCCAAACCCAAAACTTGTGAATGTAGTGGGATGGGTAGAAGCCTTTGAAACCCCTTCACTAAATCTTAGGGGATTGAACTCCTTGACATCTTTCCCCCACAACTCTACATCATGGTGCATCATAATTGTGGGTATCTCAAGTTCTATGCCTTCTGGGACAATCAAATTTTCTAGTTGCATCTTTTTGCAAGGCTTTCTTGTTAAAAATGTTATTGGGGGATAAAGCCTTAACACCTCATACAAAATCATGTTCACCTAACAAACAACAAAAAATATTTCATGGTTTATACTCTTTCACAAAGATATATAATTGTTATAATCCCAACTTACTCCACTCATAAAAAGCAAAAAAAAAAATCTTACTAGTTTTAGGCGAGAAAGGGCATCAAATTCTGGATTTTCTTTGTTGAAGATATGAAGCACTTCCTCCCTTGCTTGCTCTTGCCAGTCTATGTGCATTCCTAATAGAATGAGTGTCCATGTAAGTAAAGAGGCAAGAGTGTCGCTCCCTGCAGTAAGGAAAGTCTTGCACTCATCAATCATGAGTGGAAGAGATAAGCTCAGAAAATCCTTTTTGTCCTTCGATTCGTTCTTATAAGCATCCATCATTAGGCCCAAAAGATCAGTGCCATAACTATCATATTTCCTCATCTCAACATTCTTTTTGCGTTTAAAGATCATCTCTCTCAATGATTTTTGAATCTCCGTGTCTAACTTCCAAGACCTTAAATTGGTTGGAGTGGGCAGAAACCTTCCAAAAATTAAAAACAAAAAATAAGAAAAATGTATTACATGTAAAATATGAAAATATTAATTCAACGTCCACCTTAATCATGTGCAATAAAAATATCCTATTTATAGAAAGATCAATTATTCATACAACCAAATACCCATTAATATTTTCTTCACAATTTAGATAGCATTTTCTTCACAGTTTAGAAAAAGATACCGTGTGTAACAAGAGAGGAGATATCATATTACCTGGAACCTGGAAATTTTATTTTCTCAAAACTTTTACCAGCGATAATGGCCAATTCAGTTTGCATTTGAAATATATGTTTTCCTTCCTCAAAACTAGACCCAAAAGCTGTCCGGGCTATCACATCTGCAGTGAGGCATGCAATTTCTTCTGAGACCTCAATTTCTTTCACACCGTCAGCCATTGCATTTCCCCATTTCTCTAACATTTTGGTGGCGCTACCTGCCACCACTGGGACCATTGACTAACACAAATCTCCCAATAAGCTCTCTACATATACTTGTACAAATTAATAACATTTTGTTTTCACAGTTCATGATAGATAGAGAATAAGAATTTCTGGATCAATTGTGTGTCAATTTTTACATCAACGTTTTGGATCATATTCCATGATCCATCATCAGGATGAACAGCAGATAAAGAGAGAAATCTTGATGATGGATCATGGAATATGATCCAAAACGTTGATGTAAAAGTTGACACACAGTTGATCCAAAAATTCTTATTCTCTATATGTACAAAGACAATGGTGAATATACACACCTTCAAACTTTCTAAATTAAAAGCCGGAGTGAGAAGTCTTCTTTGCCGAGCCCATTTCTCTCCATTGGAGAATGCAACGCTATAACCAGTTAAGCGTTTCAGTTGAATAATGATGTCAGGTTTCTCGAAATGCCTGAACTTGTTGGATAAAATCTGCTTCACAATCTCTGGGTCATGAACAACCAACCTTGCTGTAGTACCCAACCAATACACAAATATCCTGCCTAATCACACCAGAGAATAAGATTTATTAAAGACATTAGATTTCCACAGTCTATATCTATAACAGTTTGTTGCTTCTGGATTCAACTGTGTGTTTGCGTTTGGATCAACGTTTCGGATCACATTCCGCGATCCATCATCAGGATGCAAAAAGAGTTGTAGTGATACTCTTTTTGCATCCTGATGGCACTACAATTCTTTTTGCATCCATCATCACTACAACTCTTTTTGCATCCTGATGATGGATCATGGAGTGTGATCTGAAACGTTGATCCAAAAACAAACACACAGTTGAATCCAGAAACAACAAACTCTCAAAAAATTTATCACTCATAATTAAGGAAAAAAAAACTAAACAAGTCGTTGCACCATATTGTTTCGCCCAAGCATCAATATGTGGAAGAAGTAGATGTGGAATATCGTGGGGCGTGATCTCCGAGGGTGTCGATTTGGCTTGCTTCTTAAGTTGGAGTAATTCTTTGATGCTTCCATATAACAGCTTGTAAGGCGGTCCCTCAATGCCTTGACTTCGAAGGAACTTCTGTGTGCGAAGAGGCATCCACCATATTTTTACCAAAATATTCACAAATAATATGACACCCACAAAGCTTACAACACCCCACCAGGAAAGATTCAGATCCATCTCTCTGTTTTCCTGCAACTCAAGGGCTCCTTCGTGTTAATAGGAATCAAGATGCGTCATTTATAAAGAACTTTTCTGGGTCAATGTAGTAACGAAGATTAAATCCATGTAAGGACAAATCCTTTTTAACCAGATCTTTGATGTTCATGTCAAAGGAATCTGACAGCTTCGTGTTTCTTGGTCAAAGGAATCCTGCCGTTTTCATGTAAGGACAAATCTTTCTTAACCAGATCTTTGGTGTTCATGTCAAAGGAATCTGACAGCCTCGTGTTTCTTGGTCAAAGGAATCCTGCCGTCTTCATGTAAGAACAAATCCTTCTTAACCAGATCTTTGGTGTTCATGTCAAAGGAATCTGACAGCTTACTGTTTCTTGGTTAAAGGAATCCTGCCGTCTTCATGTATGGACAAATCCTCCTTAATCAGATATTTTGTGTTCATGTCAAAAGAACCCTGTGTTCTTCATGTAGAACAAGAAATTTTATTTATTATCATAGTTTTATATAAGTAATAATTAATTAATAATACTATATTATAATTTCAATAATGGGAAGTTATATTGTCAACTGTGTTTATATAATATTTTGCATGAATCATAATGCAGATGACGAGATGAAGATAAAGGTGATGGTATATCATTTGTATGTTTATCTTCATCAGAAAACTGTTCATTTGGAACAACTGTAAACTTTATAATATTCCAAGATGATGATTATTGTTCTTGTCTTATGGAGACACTTCTCTTCGGCTGTGTAATCTGATCAAGACTTACCCAAATAATAGAATTTTATGATGTTTTTATTAACATAGAAGAATTTTATAATTCGATTTCTTGATTGATAGATTTCAAATCACTTAAGTGATAAGCACTGAAATTTGATATTGATTGTCCAATTGTAGGTGTCTTGAGGGAACAGAACAAAACGAATCAAATCTTCTCAGGTTTGAATGAATTATAGCTATGCCCAAAGTCGTAAAGAGGCATGGTTGTACTTGTGACTATCAAGATGTAGGATTTATATCATTACTTTCTTTTGTAGAATTCATATCTTTTGTGAAAGCCAATTCTGATGTATAAGATGGAATATAATCATTAAATGCCTACTTTCAAATGAGATTGGATGCTATTGACTTAGAGGAATATATCATTAATGTAATGTTGTGACCGGTATTGTCTAGACATGTCTATAAAAGGGTGGTTTGTATATGTTTGGTTGGTTGGAGCTGAGAAACTTTGGGAAATTTGAAAAACCTAACTATTTCTATTGAAGTAATTTGGTAGAGTGTCCTTATATTTATCCAAATTAAGTTTGTCTATCTATTTGAATATAGGCATTCTAGTTTAGATGAGATTGTTTACAGAGCATATTTCTATAACACCCCTCCATTTTGGATGTTTGGATCGGCAGTGTTTTCTTTGTAATGCTTTGTTCTGTTTATGTTGTGACTTTGGAACTTGGTTACTTTTGATCGCAATTGTTAAACGATGTGAATGTTATATTTTGATGTGATGTTATTTTATTCTGATGTTATCTTTATGGCATGTTTTGGATTAACTTAGAAGATATTTGATTTAACGATGTTTTATGCTGTTGATCATATCATTGATGTTAGAATCGTCAGTTAATAAATTGTGTATTGGTGAAGGGGATGGAATTGTATCACTCACTTGCGAGTGCCCTACGATTATGAGATTTCCTCTTCACGGTGTGTTTGATCACATTATATATTTATGCATGTTCGATGTACTCTTTGTTCGCAGGTTGACAGGTACATGACATCGACTCCACCCGGTTCACAGGTTTGAGCGTGTCCAGTGACCCATGGTAATCGATTGGGAGATAGTAGCTAAGTTTTTTGTGCCAAGTCGTCACCCTAGTCATAGTGTGTCGTCGGGTTGTCATCGGGTTTAGTTGTTTTAATTTGGTCCATTTCACCTTGAGTATTTATTTAATTTCATATTATAGAGGTTATTAAATGGCTTGCGTAGTTAAATTGATGATTAAATGTATTTAGTTGCAATGTTGAAACGCTATTTATTTTATTGATTGATTTGATTTAATTAATAAAATTAGATTGAGTTTATTGATTAATTAGATTAATGGTGATATATTAAATGAGATAGTTGTTTTGGCATTATTGTATATTAAGATTTAATTAAAATAAAAGTAGAAATCATGTTTGGATAGTTAGAGTTAAATTAAAATAAATAAATAAATAAATGAAAATGTGTTTTTAATTTCACTTTTGAAAATTATTGATAAAGTAAATTCTTTGCAAAATTTGTATTCTTTTGTTTTAAAGAATTTTGAAAATGCATGAAATTGGAATTAGAAAGTAAAATTGTTTTAAATTTTTAAAATATGGAAATATCTCCAAATTGTTCAATAAATTTAGTTGGTGGGGATATTTTAGGGGTTTGACCAATTTGGAGAAAAACTCTATTTTAGAAAATAGAATCTCGTATAATTTTCAATTTGCAATTTGGGGAAGGAGTTTTTTGGTTGTGGCTTTGCTTGGATTTGTGAAGGAGATTGAAATTCTTGCTTGAGCTGGATTCAAAAGAGGAATTGAAAACACTATTATTAAAGTCTTCAAGCTTTGGAGAAAAAAAACAGGTTCTTTGATTTCTTTTGCAAGAATTTTTGAATTTTGTTATGCTGTTTGGAAATCTTTGAAATGAGGTTTAAATTCAATGGAAAACCCATGTCAATTGGTTCTATACTTTTAAACTTTGTTGAAATTTGGAAAAAGAAATCAAAACAAGAATTCAATCAATGGTTAAATAGGAAGAAACCAAAAGGAATTGGCATTTCAAACTGATATTTAAACCCAACTGTTGTATTGCCAATTTGTTATTTTATTACAAAATCTTGTTGTTAATTTGCACAATTTGGCTAGAAATGGAGATTTTGGTATATAATTATAAATATACACAAGTATATTTTATAACCATACTGTGTTCATTAATTCTGGAAAATGTTTCCTTTGAAAATTTCATTACACAAAAAATTTATGTTTATCTTTGTGCAAAGCAGGGGAGAAATAGGTTTTTATTTTATTTTTGAATTTAAATATAAAAATATATTTTTTTTTAATTATTTGTTGTGGTGGGGAGGTAGGGGAGCCAGTACCACCGCCGCTCAGCCCCAAGGGAGGCGAGCTGTGTGCGTAGCACACAGGCTGTGCCCCCAAAGGGAGGCAGACTGTGTGTGTAGCACACAGGCCGCACCCCATGGGGTAGGCAGACTGTGTGCTTAGCACACAGGCCGCTGCCCATGAGGGAGGCGTCCTGTGTGCTTAGCACACAGACCGCCACCGGTGGCTAGGGCCTACGTACCTTGTTTAGGGCTTCGACCCTTTTGTTTTTAAAAAAAATCTTTTTTTAATTATTTATTAATATTAAATCTTATTATATAATATGTATATATATATATGTATATATAATATATTTTAATTTATGTAAATGTTTTGTTTTATGATTTAAATATACATATTAAATATATATGAAATATATATATAATATGTATATGTTAAATAATAAGGCTTTAATTTAATTAATTGGATTATAAAATTAATTCATATTTTGTTTTAGTTATAGTTTTATTTTTTATTTTTAAAAATAGGAATTCTTTTTAAAAATGATTATTGCATTATTATAGTTAAAATGGAAGTGTTATTTTAATAAATAATTTTTATTTAAAAAGATTATTTTAAATCCTTATCCATGTTTGAGCAAGAAGAATTAAATTATTTGTTTAAATTCTTTCATGTCGACAATGGGATCGGATTTCTTTTAAGTGCATGCCAATAATGTTAATAATTGAATTGACTTCATGCACTATGTTATTGTTTGGCTTGGATTTAAGAAATCATAACGTTAGGTTAGTCAGATGCCTGAAATGTTGTTTAAATGATGTTTCATTCCTTTTGATGTTGGGCAAATGGGGTTGTTTGTCTAGTAAGTCTTCCAGAGAAGCTCTCTAGGTTGGGATGTTTCATGTAGTGGTTCAATTTACGAATCGCCTTGGGAAATGTGTAGAGTTGTATCATGTTGTCTCGCCCGGTTTTCACGAATGGGAATGGTTTGTGCCCTCCTTGAGTTTAGGAGTGGTTTTGGTGGTCTATGCCTCCTTTGGAAGGAGTGGACTTTGTATTTCGTATTCCTCCAAGTGGTTGGAGTGGGTTTTGTTATATGTTGCCTCCTTGGGTTGGAGAGGTCGTCTTTCTAGGTTATCCACTGGATCGTAGTTTTGTACCGTGTGTGTTGTCGATAGTAGAGTGGCTCTTTGTGGGGGTCTGACACACAAAGGGGTGCCTAGGTAACTCACCTAAGGTTTAATCAAGCGATAATCTAAAAGAATCAATGGGGATCTTTCAAATTAATAAAGATAATGAATGCCTCTCTCTTGAAGCTTGCATTTGTTAAGGCTCGAGATGAGACGAAACACATAGTCTACATGAGGGTCCGGCAGCCGGTAGAGGCAAGCCAGAGTAACCCAAGATGGGGGTTCGGTAGCCTAGGAAGGTTGAGCTAGGGTAACTCATGGAAATTTATGTATGACACTCTTCCTACATTAGCAGTCAATCAGATATTGTGTGGTGTATAGATGATGTTCATGATCATTGTTCTCTGGAAGCATTGTAACTTTGTGTTAAGTGATTTTGTGGATTGTAGTGGTTTCAGTTCAGTTATGTATTAGCCTGTGTCTTGAGGTGGATGGTCTTGTGTTGGATTCCTTGTTACTATCTCCTAGCACGGGGGGTGAGCCTTCGGGTATCACATGGTTGGGTGGAACATGCACCTTAATCTGTTTGGTCATCTTCTTGTTCATGTGGACGAGATTTCCAGTTGGAGAGCTCGTGGGATCCAGTTTCTTTCCATGCTTAATTCTTTCAGTTGATCTTGTATTTTATTACCCCTCCTTTGTTATCGAGGTGAAATTTGCAATAGGTAATCATGATTTTTGGATTTATCTCATTCGGGGAATGAGTGTTGTAATCATGTCGTAAATTATATTATTGGAATCAAGTGGTATCCCTTATTCTTTGATGTAAATTATTATGTATGGAATGTATGTGAACTTTATTTGTTAAGTAATTAAATGTTATGGTTTTAATTCATGTTTCTTGTTGGGGTTTAAGTAACTTAGACTCGTAACCTTAGGGGATTGGTTGGCAATGGTTATTGAACTTACATGTTAATTATTCTTAAACAAAAAAAAAATAGTTCGTTTGTGTAGTAAATTGCAACTTCCCCAAGGGTTGTGTGGCAGGGTGTTACAATTTCTAAGTCTTAATGTATATTTATAGATGAATTTATTAGTATAATGTACATATTATTCATGGTTTTTGTTTTATATTATTTTTTTATTTTTATATAATCATTTTGTCTATTTATTTTTTAAATGATTGCATCATTATAATTTTCATATTAAATTAGGATTGATAGTTTCTTGTGTTGGGATTTGGATGATATTCAATTATAGAGATTTCTTGTATGAAGAGTTTTTTTTGGGAATCTTCTTTATGGTAGTGTGTAGTGATTTATTAACTATTGTAGTATAGTAAGCATGGTGATCTACATATGACAATGATGTTGCAAGTGTTACAATACATCATATATGTTATTTCACATGTGATCATGCCATGCTAAAAACCACTGGGTATTTGGAAGAAGTCACAATTGTATATGAGTTATGTATTTGATGGAGTATGACCAGTGATGCAAGAGCACATGTGGTAGATATGGTGAAAATGCAATAGGATTTGAGGGCACGATAATAGCCTAGAAGATGACACTAAATAGTACAAGTAATCATGAGTAATATTATACTAGTGTAAGCTACCACAAGTGAAGAGTTGGTGTAGAGGATAATAAGTTGCTTTATTTACCCATGTGTCTTAAGGTTTTATAACTAATCTTACTTATGATATCTAGACAAGATTCAAATGACGTGAAATATTTTTTTACTAAAAAAATAATTTACTGATATGATAATAAAAATTAAATATAATCTTATCTAGATAATCTTATCCTTCCTACTTTGTGAGAGGAATGAGAGAGATTGGTGTAGTCACGAATGGAGGGTTTAGAAAGAACAATCCAAATTGTGTAACTTACAGTCAACACAACAAAAGTAATACAAGAAAATGATCTACAAACATGAATCTTTATTGAATTAGAAATATTACATGCAACATATGCCTCATGGGTGAATAACCAAGGCTTGCAGGCTTGCCGCAAGGGCTTTCAACATTACAACTAGCCAAAGGCCATATTACATTCCCTCAAAGGGGTGATGTGCAATTCCTAAACTTTGATCAAGAAAATCCAAACTAACTGATAATCTACAATGAATTAAAATGATCTTAAATATGATTCTCCAGCACCAATAAAGGTCTGCGTCAGCCACAAGGGTTTACAAAACCCGAAGAATGAACAACTGTGAAGGTCGGCCTCATAATATGAAAGATAATCCTTTATGAAATGAAATATCTTGTGAATATCCAAGATAGATCCCATTGGACCCAAAACTCTTGTATGATGTCCCATTAAGCTCTACATGTTTTGGAATAGGTTTGCACTAAGAAATCTGGACCAGATCGGCCCCAAATGCTTTGATTATGAAATATAGTGAAATTTTGAGAACAATGACTTTCAGAAAACAAATGAAAATGATGATCTAAAATATGGATATGTTGTAGATATCCTTGTGTAGATGCTATATCCTACTTTGTGAGCTAAGAAACGATAATATGGTAAAATGCGAAATGAAATGTTGAAACTGCTACTGAATATTTTTGGTTGATATAGGATTGCTTTACAACTAGGAATGCTCCTGCATCAGAAACTCGGGGTTGGAAGAAAAGTGAGTCCCTCACTTTCCAGGGCCAAGGGGAAAACCAATACGGTCCACCTCCACCTGAGAAATCCATGATGAATCCTCCACTGGTCTGCCTTTCCACTTTACTAGATATTCTTTGTACAACTTGCTCCTAGTGCTCCTGGTTCTAGTATCCAAAATTTTCTCAATCCCCTCTGGTTCTTGATGTGGTAATTTCTCTTTCAAAAACACTTCATTGCTACTACCACTTGACTATCCTTCATGGTACTCATAGGTGCTTGCAATATTGAAAATAGGTGATATACCCAATGTCTCCAATAACTCTACTTCATATGTACTTCTAGAATCAAACTTCCTTAGAATATTACACAGTCTAAACTTCCTCATCTTCAACGTGTTGTATGTTCCTATTGGAAATCTCTCCTTCCTTAGATATACCATCACTTCATCTCCAACAAAAAATTCCTTATGTCTCCTTTTCTCATTTTCCTTCTCCTTATACTTACTATTCATGTCTTCAAAGTGCTTCCAGACTTGATTATGCAATGTTTCTATGAAATTTGTAAACTCTTCTACCTCTACACTCCTTTTGTTCTCCATATTGATGTCTCTTAGCTCTACAACTCCTTTGGGATGTGTTTCGATTACAATCTCAAATGGTGTCTTCCTTGTACTTTGGTTTACTAAATTATTGCATGCAAATTTTGCTTGCAGTAACACTATATCCCAACTTCCTGCCTTATCTCCAACCAAACATCTCAATACATTACCCAAACTTCTATTTACCACTTCTATTTGTCCATCTATCTATGGGTGATATGCTTAACTAAACTTCATATCTATCTTCATCTTCTTCCATAATATTCTCCAAAAGTATCCAATGAACTTGGTGTATCTATCTGAAACCATACTCTTAGGTAATCCATATATCTCACAATCTCCTTGAAAAATAAGTCAGCAACATGCACAACATCACTAGTCTTCTTGCAAGGAATGAAATGTGCTATTTTAGAAAATATGTCTACTACTACCATCATTGAATCATGTCCTCTCTATGTTCTTGAAATTCCCAATATGAAATCCATGCTCAAATCCTCCCAAGGTTTCTCTAGTGCGGTCAAAGGTTTGTACAATCCAGTATTCTGACTACTCCCTTTTGCAACTTGACAAATTTTACAACTATGAACGTACTTCCTGACATCCTTATATCTACATCCAAAAATAATGTTCACTCATGAAAACTATTATCTTGTCTACTCCAAAATTACCTGCTAATCCTCCACTTTATTTCTCTTTGATTAGATTCTCCCTCGTTGAACTCCTCGGAGTACACAACTGATTTCCTTTGAACAACATGCCTTCCTAAATGAAATACTCCAACCATTGGCTCTAGTCTGTCACTAATGGTTCCTTGCATACTATCCAAGCTTCAAAAAAATTAGTATCATCCTCATACATGTGCTTCAGTTCTTCAAAACCCAATACTTCTATCCTCGTATTTGCTAGCAAATTCCTTCTCCTGCTCAATGCATCTACAATTTTTTTTTACTTGCCACTTCTATGCTTCAACAAAAATGTATAACTATGCAATAACTCAACCCATCTCATATTTATTTGATTCAACTTCCCGTGACTTTTCAAATATTGCAAAGCTTGATGATCGGTGTACAACATAAATTCCTTAGGCAACAAGTAATGTCTCCACTTCTTCAAGGATTGAACTATGACATAGAATTCCTTATCATAAACTAAATATCTTTCTTTGGGCCATTCAAATTTTCACTAAAATAAGCTATAGGTCTTCCTTCTTGACTCAACACTGCTCCTATTGTGTTCTCACTTGCATCACAATCAACTTGAAATAATTTTTAAAAATATAGTAATGCTAACATTGGTTACTCTGTCACCTTTTGCTTCAACATTTCAAAACTTTTTTGTGCTCTGGATGTCCACTTAAATTCCTTTTTATCTCATCTCATGGTCTCTATCATGGGTGTACAAATGCTACTAAAGCTTCTGATAAACTTTTGGTAGAAACTTGCTAATTCATGGAATGATCTTACTTCTCCAATGTTCACTGGTGTAGGCCAATCCACAATCACTCTAACCTTTTTAGGGTCCATCTCCAATCCTTCAACATAAATAAAAAAACCAAAATATACCAAATATGTCTTCATAAAGCTACACTTCTTGACATTAATCAACAACTTCTCCTCTCTCAACTTTCGCAATACTTGTCTAATGTGCCACAAATGTTCTTCTCTAGTCTTACTAAAAATTAGAATATCATCCAAGTAAACAATTACAAGCTTACCCAAGAATTTCTTCATTACCTTATTCATCAATCTCATGAAAGTTCTTTGTGCATTGGTCAATCCAAAAGGCATTACTAACCACTCATAATTCTTCATTAGTATTAAATGTAGTCTTCCATTCACCTCCTTCTCTGATTTTGATTTGGTGATATCCACTCTTTAGGTCAATCTTTGTGAAATACTTTGCTCCACTCAAACACTCCATAATGTCATCCATCCTTGGTAATGGGAATCTATACTTGACAGTGATCCCATATCAAGCATCTGGGTGATCCCACAATACTAGTTTACAATTTTTGGGAGATCCTGATTTTTGTTGAAATCACATATTTTTAGAAAATATAATGATTTAAGCCTTGAAATTTTCCATTTAAAGGATTCCAATTGAAGAGGGTTTGATCGAATCACCTTAGATCAAGCCCCCTTTGGATAGAACCTCGCTAGTTTTAAACCATACCTATAATGGAGTCTCCTTTACACCTATCAAAATGTTGATAAAAAACCACTTTTGATTTACTTTTTGGGGGATCAAATGAATTAATTTAAAATTTTATTTTTTGTAAGTATGTAGTCCTTATTATAAGCTACCCAAAAAGTATAATTTTAAATAAATTTAATTTATTATTATATTTATTTTTTATTTCTTATGAATATAGGTTTTCCACCAAAAATCAAGCTCTCTGTTCTGCACATGTGGAAAAATAGCAGATTATCAAAATATTTTTTTGAAAAATATCAGTGCACTAGATATTGAAGACCTTGATCCAACAAAAAAAAAAAAAGAATTTTGATACATACAAAAAAAGTTATGTTGTATACAATCCACCTATGTTTGAATTGTAATTGGTTTGACTTCAAAACTTGATGAAGGAAAAAATATTCAATAAAACACTATGAAACTAAATGAAAGTGTTCGATATCGTAGTTACAAATCTAAATTCGAAAAAAAAAAAAATTATCCTTCATGGAAAAAAAGTTATGTTGTATACGGTGAGCATCACTCCTTAAAAATGGTGTTTACTGAAGAAAAAAAAAAGTTTTCAAAGGAGATGGAAAAATAAGTGCAATTTGATTCAAAATTTTTTGAAAAAAATATATTTAGAATCTACAGACAAAATGTCACAAATCACTAGTTTACATCATCTTCAAATTCCTCACGATTTAGCCGCTATAGGTGCTCGAAAGTGAAGATTTAGTTAGAAAAAATCAGTTTAGTGTCCAGTTTGGCTAAAAATTGTAAACGAGTATTGTGGTATCACCCATCTAGCTTCAAGCTTCCCCAAAATTCTTTACAAGTCCCTCCATAATTTATTTTGGCAAAGGTAGGAGTGATTATTCAACCAATATAGCAATTAGTGATAACTTCAAGAAATCCCTCTGAAAAAGATATAAATTCCTGACAAATCTTTCATTTTTTAGATGGTCCTAATTTTTTTGCAACCATCGATTTTATTTATAATCTAACTATTTGAGTTCTATTTCAGGCCCCATGGGCATTGGAGCTCTGTGAGTACATTTTGACCCACAACATTTAACCCCAGCCATTAGATTATAAATCTTCAATGACCCAAATACAATTTTGGACTCAATGTGGAGTTAAGTGTGCATATTTTAACCCATGGAATACAACCCCAACCATTAGATTATTAATAAAATCAATGTTGGTGATTAAAAATTAGCAATATGACCCTAAAGTAACCAATAGCTATATAATATTATTGGAAAAATAATTTCATTTTCTATTATAACTTATAAATTTAGAAGAATATGATTTAATTAGGTATGGAATATTATGATGAATTTTTGAGTTTAAAAGTTTAATAAAATATTTTTTTTGATGATTTAATTAGGATTAAAATAAAATTTTGTAAAAATTTGGTGATTTAGATCGCCTTATAGCTTGTACTATTAATCAAAATTTGAATCCACAATTTCAACTATTCTTCAACTAACCCAATATTCACCACCAAAAAAATTAATAATACTAATATGATTTTTATCTCGTCTCTTTAAATATAGAATATATGTTATAAATATTATCGCTTCGTCATCATCATGATGTATGTTAATTATTTAATATCTTTATCATTATCTCTTTTTTAAATTATACAAATAAAACTAATTATAATTTAGTTTTCAATGTCTAAATAAGAACATCAAATCTTAATATTTTATAATAAAAAAATTAAAAGTATTCAATGAGTGACTCTTATCATTGTACCTTATATCTGTTTAGACATTCTTGAAATTTGATCATTTCATTGTGCCACATTCAATCATCTAAAGCCTTATTAACATAATTGTAATAGCAACACCTCAATATAATATAATGAATGACTTAAGTATATTCTAGCCTTGAGCATGAGGTAGTGTTTATATACACATAGAACATAAATGTGCACAAAAGGAATAAAAAAAGATAATTCTAAATAATGTTATTTATATAGGTTGTAAATTTTGATACAGTCTATTTATTTCATTGCAAATCTTGTTCATTTGAAAGGTTTTGTAGCTCAAAATAGGGTGTTGTTTAATCTATTGATAAGTTTGAATTGTTACAATAATCTTGTTCATTTTTCCCTTTTAACTTGACATACTAAAAAAAGTGTATATAGTCAATGGGCCCTTGGTCTATTGGTGAAGTTGAAAGGTTCTAAATGAGCCCATCA
This sequence comes from Sequoia sempervirens, assembly GCA_007258455.2. Classification (NCBI taxonomy): domain Eukaryota; kingdom Viridiplantae; phylum Streptophyta; class Pinopsida; order Cupressales; family Cupressaceae; genus Sequoia; species Sequoia sempervirens. The sequence goes on from VDFB02109042.1 coordinate 28,249,063, forward strand.
GGGATCAAGTCTTGCTGAGTGCAAAGGCTTTGACACCTAAAAAGGGATGAGGCAGGGATTGTGCCCTCGACGGATTTTGACAAAATGGATACCCCTTAGACCTTGACTCTAAGCTAAAGGGGACCCCCTTGGAGATATCTCCAACAAAAAAGAAAAGAAAAAAAAGAAGAAAGTGTATATAGATCATTTATATACATCTTTAAATTTTTTTATCAAAATTTTATGAAACTATTAAATTAACTCATGAATCTTATAATAATTGATTAATATTTTTTTAAACTACTGTAAGTATGCCCTAAAGATTCATCAATCTCACTCTATCAATATTGTGAATTAAAGGCAAGTGTGTATATAGAGGCAAGTTATTCTTGAAAAGAAGTGTATAGATATAAGCAAGATAGTAAAGAAAGTTGCATAGGAAAGGAGAGACAAAAAAACTTATAGTAAAGGTCAAGAGGGCTAAGGAGTCCCCAACTCAACCCATAACATTTCCCAGGGGATTAAAAGGTAAGAGCATCAAACTTCTAAATCTAGTAATCACACAGAACAGAAGTAAATACATTCTGAATAGAGAGATTATACTATTTGATCAGCACCTTAGGTTCAACTTTGATGGGCAATCCCATATAAGGTCGGGGCATGGGATCACAAGTTATCTTCTCATCAGGAATCGGCATAGACCACTTGTATTTGGATACTAAATGGTGCAGAAATATTATGACTTTCATCCTCACAAAGTCAGAGCCAGGACAAATGCGAGCTCCTGCTCCAAAAGTGATAAAACTGTAAGGAGGAACTTAGTTCTCAAAACGAGATGGATCAAACGTTTTGGGCTCCTTGAAAATGTCCTCGTTCAAGTGTGTAGTACTGGTCACCCAAAATAACTGCTTACACAAATAATCACAATTCTTTTAAATATAAATAAAATCAGCTTTGGGTACCATCTAAGTGAAAACTATTACTAATTGAATAACTAAGGTTAAATGTCTTTCCTAGAGAAGACTCATATACCTGCCAGCCTTCGGGGCTCGTGTAACCTCCAAATCCAAATTCCTTAATTGCTTGTCTGAACCCAGCATAGAGTGGAGGTGTCACGCAATACTTCCCGGGCCACCCTCCATGTGTATTTCATTTTCTGAGTGTCTTCCCAAGTAAGAAGCTCATCTGTTGGTTTTTCTGCTAGAACTTTCATTTTCTCTAGAAAGCGATAGCACCCACCAAATTAGAAGCAGCTGACAGCAATATTATAGAACTATGAAAAATTGGGAATGTAGCACGGGTCATAAACAGATGGCGTGTTAATTTAATTGGATCATATGGATCTCAACAGGTTGGGTTTAAACATCACACACTAAATTTTGAATTGTTTAAATGACTCATCTTAAATCATACTAATAGATAGATTTTATTGAAAAAACAGATGTAAATTCAGATGAACCACCTTAACAAACTATAACTTAGAATTCATTACGTCCGACCATCACAGCATACCTATCTAACACACCACTATGGACTAAACATAAGGTAGTGATACATATACCTTCAAGAATGTTTTGGTAAATATGTGGATTTTGTGCCAAGGTCCTAATGAGATGAGTTAGGAGAACAGCAGTGGAGTCATGGCCTGCAATCATGATGGCAATAGCATTATCTACAATCTCCTCCTTTGTGAGGGCGTTGTCACCCTTGAGAGAGAGCAAGAATGTGAGTTAGTCTTGTCCAGGGGAGGCCTCTCCTTGTTCCAGCTCCCTCCTCCTCACATCCAGCAAAGCAGACAAATGCTTAATTATTTTAGAGCGAGCCTTCAAGCTCCTACTGAAAGTCATTCCTGGCAAATTCAATGGAAGAGACCACAAGCCCTTGATAGCTGTAATAAACTCCTGGCAAAGCGTCTCTCTTTCCAGACTGCTGTCATTCATATTGAAGAACAAATTGCAGACAAACTGGAAAGTGAGCTGCTCCATCAATGGCCAAACTGTGATGGTCTCCTTTCCCTCCCAGCACTGGACAAAATGCTGTTTAATGGCGAATCCATCATCCGCTTGTGATCCTCTCCACACAGCTCTATTGTATTGTTCTTCCCAGTTATCTCTGACACACATTTGGGCCGGTTGGTGAGTGTGGTGGTGAAGTCATCGCTGAACAGAAACTGGTGGCCTGCTTGTCTTGCCAGCACCACTGTGGGCCACCCCAATAATGAGATTTTGAATACTGGACCATATTTCGCAGTCTTCTTATCAATCCACTCCACATATTTGTTGGCTTTATAGGATGACAGAAACTGAAAGGTCTCTCCTATCACAGCCAGCCCGGCTGGCTTAACCAGCACACTCTAAGGTCTGACTTTCTAGATAAGTCAAAGTCTTATTTCAGTTTCCATTTCCCGTTTTTTCATGACAGTCACAGTTATCACTGTAACGGTTAAGTTTTAACTTTTTTCAAAAAAATTTCTTCCGCCCAACAACAGTCACCATCATATTCTCCTGCCCAACCAACAGTCGCCATCACATTCTCCCTCCTACTGTCAACTATACAATTCATTTTCAATGTGGACGACGATGCCTAAAAATTGCAGAGACGAGTTGCCAGTTCGAGTTTAGCACAACTTTGCGTGACTTCATTGCAGAGTATGCAGGGCGTGATCACCCATTGCCTTTTGCTGCTACTGAGGAAGGTTGCTACTGCTAAACAGCTGGGGAGAGTCAGCTAGATAAGGCTTACATCTCATTCATCACTTTAATTGTTTGATTTTCCTCAATTGTGGAAGGAGGACGTCAAGATGTCCATTGATGACAGCTCACGAACTGTCATCAATGGACATGTCAAACATTTCATGAGTTGTCATCAATAGACATTTTGACAGTTGCAACTGCTCTGGTAGACATAAATGCAACGCGTGGAAGCATAGACAAGGCACACGATCTGTTTGACAAAATGCCTCAAAAAAATGTGGTTTCATGGAATGCCATGATTGCAGGATATGCACAAAATGTTTCTGTTGACAAGACTTTAGAAAAGCCCTCGTTTGACCCCACCGTAGCCTTCAACACTTACTCCCTGCTCTAGAACCCCCAGTAAATTATTTAAGTAATGTTAATCTTACCCCTGCAACTTGAAATCAACCAGTGAATATCCTCTTTGGCTTGGTCTTGTAGCTTTAACATCATCATTGTAGTTCTAATATGTATTTCTGGCACTGTGCAGGTTTTCTATGGATGGAATTCCGGTGGCAGTCTTTAAAGAACAGCGCGGATTCGAGAATGGCATATTCTAAGAATCGAGCAATGAAGTCATATTCAACCCCTGTAGATTGGGCAACCAGAGTTGGTGCAGCGAAGATTGACTAGAGCAAGTCTCCTTTTGTTGCTGTTTCAAAGTACAGACATGCTTTACCTCTTTTTTTTCCTCTGTGAATTCATGGCACAGTGTAGAGCCATTGCAGTCGAGTGAGCAGCAGAAACTTCAATATATGCACAAGAATTACATGCTATAGATTACTGTTCGGATACTAAAAGCAAGTTGTGTTTACATTGTTGGCAAGATAGAGACTTCCAAATATTCTCACTCGTATTTTTTCTCCCTACTAATTTCTTTTAATGTGTTTCTTAAGATAATTATGTCGTAGGTTATATGAACTTTGTCTAGTAAATTAATATACTTTTGTTTCTTTGAAGTTTGTAATATGTTTGTTTTAAATAATGTCAAGTTTAGTTGTTATAGAGAGTGTTAGTAACATATACACTTCTTTGTGTGAGTGTGTTGGTGTGTGAGATTAGTTTAGATTAATATTTTCATTAGATAATTGTGTTTTAAAAAGATAATTCTGTATGATTTCATCATTATATTCTAATCAGCTCTGTGATATCTATTAGAGAAGCAAGATCATTTAATATATGAATTAATATCTTTTTCTCATATTTGACCAATATAACTAGTATTCACTTATGGAGCATCCATTTGAAACTAAGTAAACATATTTGTGAGTATCCCAAGCATTGGAGACTCGACATCACTTTCTATTATTTGCCCCACATTGGTGGGTTAAAAGGAAAATCAATAGAACACTCACATGGGCATAAGTTCATGCAATATTCTAACAATACAATTTTCAAAGAGCACTTATTTGCCCCACACATTGGTGGGTTAAAAGGAAAATCTAGAGATACACCCACATGGGCATAAGTTCATGCGATGTCCTAACAATACAAACACCTATGACAAGTTTCTAATAAGTTCACATGTAAAAAACTTGACTCTTTTGATATAATTTTCCTTCAAGAAATGAAGCTTCTTTTTTTAAACTTAAAATAGCCTTAAAGGATAATATGACCTTATAATTTGAAATTCACCACCTTGCATAAGGATGGTCATGATAACTCATGCATTTTACTTTCCCCACATTTATGTTCTTCCATTATTTCTTTGGGATAGAGCTAAACCATCATGTTGTGTGGATTATGTCGAACATTGATGGCCACTTGACTAGCATTATTGATGTGGATGCACCAAATAATGAGCCAAAAAATGATATTATGGAGATGACTATCTCACAAACCTAGCACCCCTTTCTAATTGGCTCATCTATGATGACTTTAATTTTGTGGATTCAATTGAGGATAAAGACAAAGATCTATTGAAGAAATGACTCATTAGCGAGTAAGAAGCTTGGCTTTATTTCAATAATCATTGAATGTTATCAAACCCAATTTTTTGGTGGTGGCATGCCAAGGTGGATCCTCTATTTAAAGAAAGGAGTTGGTTCCTTTAAAGAAAGGAGTTGGTTCTCAACTCTTGAGATTAGCATGTGTAGTTTGTTGGTCAACATTTATGGTGTTAGGAGGGCATAGTGTAATGTTTATATATTTTTTTCTCTTGTATTGGTTATGATGGGATTTTCCTATTTTGGGTGTAGTTCTCTTGACATCCCTAGTGATATCAATGATGTTCCTAGGGATATTGAGAGGATACTTCTAAGAAATACATTAGAATTTTGTAAGATCATTTAAACAGTTTGGGTATAATGCATGATGATATTGCATGTAATTTGTTTGTTTGTTCACTATTTGATGAATCCTTGTCTTGGTAATAAATATTTTCTCCTATCTTAATTCATTCATGGAAAGAGATAAGAGATTCCTTTATAAAAAAAAATTAGATTCATTCATTTGTAAGTGGATTTTAGATTTTAAAAATGTTAAAAAAACTCGTTTTCTCATTCATACTTCTTAATTCCATTGAATTGTGTATTTTCTTAAATTCTCTTTCGTGCTTGACTATAGTATTCATTACAATGGCTACCAAGGTGAATCCATTAGAAGATGCCTTCAAAGAGGAAATTTCTCATGTTTAAAATCTTATTCCTCAATGATGTAATTGTGCATGTTCTCCCATGAATTTTAATTTAATCATATGTCTTGTTTCAATTTTTTGACTCCTCTAGTTTATCAAAATTTTAATTTGAATCATATATATTTTGGTTATCTTGTATATTCACTATGCACATCTATAGTTCATAAATTCACTAGTGCTTCTCCTCATTCTTTATGTGTATCTAATGTATATAATTTGGCCATGGCCCCCCAAGTTATATGAGTTTCTAGTGAACCACCATGTGTAATATATTTTATATTAGATGTTGACAAGAATGAGAAGGTTTTAGTCTCTTTACAACCTATTACGATTAGTTAAATGAATGGACTTGGTATTCTAGGTGAGGATTGTGTATTTCATTCCTATATTCCCTCATGACATGTAATCTTTAGGTTTTCCTATTATAGATATGTGTGAAATGTTTGATGTTTCATTGTGTGTGATTGACTTGGATGATGTTAGGGAAGTTGAGATCTCAATTCCCTTGTTTCTCATCAAAACAAATGAATCCCTCATGCTAGACATTTCTCATCAAATTGGCATGAATTCACTTTGTAACCAAACTAATCAAGATTTTGTTTCATGAGACTAATAATTTTAGTCTATGAAATCCTTTTTCTATATTGTGTGGTGATTCACATGATGAAACATAAAGAATCATTTCAAATTGACCACCCAATGGGAATATTTTGGAAGAATTCCTTTCTAGTTATTGTTTTGATTTTGTTAAGAATATATAATAAAATAAACTGAAAAAATTCTTATTCACAAGTAACTCCACCCATATTTTTCCTAGATTCAAGTAAAGAAGTAGATGATTCCTTTAGTTTCAGCAACATAAACAATATGCTTAGGATAATCATAGTTTTATTTCTATCTCTAATGAATAGGTCTAGTGGGATTCATTGTTAACTAGTAATTTTGGACTAAACCCTTGATAGAATCTAAGATCAATGTAGAATATAAGACATTGATTTAACAAAGAGACAACTTTTTCTAAATACAAGCTATTATAATTCCATAATTTATGTTGTTATCCCATGCTTGTTGATAACAAATCTAAGTATTTCCTTCCATATTTGTGTTCGTTATTTAGCTATTATAAAATATAATATTATTAGTCCTAGCTATACTTATTTAATCTAAGTTGATTTGTGCTTATTTTCTTGCAATTACTTAATTAGCTTAGGCTAACCCATATGGATTGTTTATTTTCCTTCATAATTTTTGTGAAGCCAATGGATCTTACATGAAACAATCTTCTCTCTAAGGTTTCCTATATAATAAGCATATTTAGATATGCACTTTTTATATTTATATTTTATTTTAATATTTGAAACTCATTTTTTTTTAATCAATGATTACTTTTACATTGTTATATATTTTAAATTAGGGTTTTTTTATCTATATTTTATTTTCACAATGTAGTCCTAAGTTTATGCATCAAGAAAATAAGGAACCTTGTTTCAACCATATTCTATGTGTACACTATATAGTGTAATTGAGAAAGCAATGGAAATATAAGATGAGTTCAAAGGAATATACTTAATATAATGAGTAAAATAGTGATGTGGAAGGATGGGGAGTGAATGCCTTATCATGAATGTTTCAAGAAATGAGTCATTATTTAGTTTAGGATTTTGAGAGTGAGGGAAAATATAAGTATATATAGAATTAGGAAATGGAGAAATGAAGGGAAATTTCAAAGAAGTGATCCAATCTTGGGCCATGTAGACTATTAGAAAGGGATATAAGGCACTCTAGATAAAGAGTTTGAACCTGATATGAACTATAGGGAAGATCAGTAGAAAGGGAAAAGGAGTGGGAAATCTCAATCAAGTCTAGAGTGAATATTATTTTTTGATGGATTTATTTTCTTTTGATTTTATTTTGGTTTGATGGATGAGAGAAATATATTTCAACTTACATGATTTATCTATGTATTTTTTAAACTTTCCTTTTTGATAGGGACATTTCAACCCTATGCAACTAGGAAGATGCATGGGCTTATCACTAAAGTTTAGACCAAGTGAGTATGGACATCATGAACTTGGAATAATGGTATATGATATGTGTTTCTTTTAAAATGCATCATTTGATGAGGAAAGAAATAATTAATTTTCTTATAAGTATCTATGAGTTACTAATGAGATAAAAAATCATGAAATATATTTATGGTATTTGAAAGGAAACTTTAAATGAATAAGCTTCACAAACAATTTTCTTAATAGCCAAGGTTGACTATCAAATTTAGGCCCTAATATTATGACTATCAAATGTAGCCTACCCTAAAAAATATAATAAAAAAGGTGTGTTATTTCAATGGATATTAGTAGATACTTTGGTTTTTGTTGGGCATTATTGGTTTTTGTATTATCTGCAATCTTCTATAGTGTTACAATATATGTTAGATGCATAGTAGTCAAATTGATCAATTAATACTTTATTTTTATTGCATTGCTAGGTAACCTTATTGAAATCATTAGGGACCATGGGTCATAGTTGTCATAGAGTATATGAGCCCCTATAGATGCATTAAACATGTAAGAGTATTATATCGTGCATGGATTTGAAAGTCTTTTCAAATTGGGGAATCACAAGATTAGTGTGCATCTATAGTAGGTAAATTACTCTTTTAGTAATGTTTTTATTTGGTATTGGGTTTTGGGTTCAATATATTTGTATTAGGTTTTATGTTTGATATTGAGATACTAGTAGCTACTACTATCAATAGATTGATTTTTTTTTGGTTTTCATAAATGGGAAACAAGATGTATTAACTTATTCATTTTTATCTTATACTTATATCTTCCCAAGGTATCTCTAGAAATGGTAAGGATTGATACAAACCAATTTTCTCATTTCCTTTATATTTAAGACCAAAAATAGTTGTCACTCACTAATTCCATAGACTTATCTACTCTAAAATGGCATGCTAATCTATAATTATGCTTCTCCTTGATCAATTCTCCCTAATTGAGCTTCTAGGAATTCACAACTAATTACCCTTAAGGAACATCTCATTTTGAATAAAATAATCAAGTCACTTCTATCTATATTTACTAGTTCATTACATTTTCTCCATGCTTCCATATAATTTGGACTAGCTTCATACAAATGTTTCAATTCTTCAAATCTAACTACCTCTCTTATCATCTCTATCAACAAATTTTATCTCCTACTTATTACATTAGTTACCTTATTTGAATTTCCACTTCTGTGCTTCAGTGCAAAAGTATAACAACACCTATCATGCATTTGATATACTATTGTTATGGTGATGTTCTATTTTTAACAATATTTTGGTTGTGTTTTATTGAGTTTTCTCTATGGTAATTTTTCAGGTAGTATAATAATTTAAAAAGTGCATTCATTAAATTTTGTATGTAACCCTCTAGATGGTTTGAGTGGATGAATAAGGGGAAGAGTAATCAAATTATCATTCAATAGGGTTTTGAGCACATAATCTAGAGTTTCACTCAATTTTGTAAATTTCCTAGTTGTTTGTCGCTTAAAAGAAACAAAGTTTGAAGTAGTATTCATATGATTAGTGTTAGGTTTAAATTCTTTCTTATGATTACCCTTTTCAACTTGGAAGGGTAAGAAGCTATAGAATATATATGTGGGGACCCACATTTCAAACCATTAGAAATAACTAATTTGAGTTTGACATCTTTGACATGAGCACAAAATTGCATGAAAGAAGCATAATTGTACAAAAAAGCACTCACATATAGTGGATAGGAAACCCTTATAAAAAATCCATTGCAACATGTAATTAGGAAGTTGATGTTTCATTTTAGCATATTAAAGTAATTTAAGTCAAATGTCATAATCATTAATATGGTTATTAGAGCCCTGGGAACACTCTAATAAATTTGAAACAACAAGTTTGAAGTCCATAATCTTGTGGAAATGGCCAAGCATTGTTGTAGCTAATTGATCAAAAGAATGAATGGAGCCAAGAGTCAATGAGTAGAACCACTAAATAACACAGACATGAAGAGTGTGAGAAAATAAGTTAGCCAAAAATTTGTAATCATAAGCATAGTCTAGGCATGTTGTATTAAAGAATTATGAGTAATTGTGTCATCTTTACTATGATACAACTCAAAGTATGGTGGCACAAAAAATAGGGAATGAATATGTAACAATTTCAAACACATGAGGTATGTTATGTGTTGAAGTATAAGTAATAGTGTCCTTGTTAGTCGGAATAGAATAAACTTTCTTATCAACACTATCTAACTTTTGCACTAGTGTGTCTAGAGTAGAGGTGGGGGTGGTGGTAGTAGTAGTTGCATGGATAATAATGGAAGGACTAGATGAAACCATGAGAAACACGAGGCAATGATACAACATTAGATGAATGATAAGAAACACTTTAAGGTGAGAAAGGTTAAATAGTAACACAATGAGATGAGGGGACAACACTAGTAGTAGAACACTAGTAGGCACACAAGAAGGAATGGAACTTGTGGGATTAGAGATAAGTGGTTCACTTGTAGAAGAAGAGGTGGAAATGGTACTAGAGGAGCATAAGATGTGGGGGTCACAATAGATGTGACAACAAGAGATGTAGGCATTATGAGAGGATCTACCTCAAGGTGAGAGGATGAAGGGAAAATGAAAGAGAAAGATTGAGTGGGTTACAGAGAGAAGATGCACCTTGCAAAAAAGAAGAGGTAATCAGAGTACTAATGTCATGAATAATCTATGTATGTAAAAGACCTTTGAGCAACCAATTACAAAAATTGTAGATAATTATGTTGAAGTGACATTAACAAACTTTTCAGCAAGTAATAAGTCTACTAAAAGAAAGATTGTACTTATCCACATATATATCATGATTAAAATTCAATAAATCATTATTATTAACCTTGATGAAAATTTGTTGATTGATAAAATAAAAAACCATTTAAAAATTCAAGTAAACTTTGTTTAAAAATAAATTAGTATTCCAACTATATTTTAAAATAAACAAATTTTAAAAAAATTAAAAAATATATAAATAACAATAAAATGAATTAAATTTTAAAAATAAAAACTGAAAAAAATTAAAATAAAAAGATTTGTTAAAATAAATAAATCAAACTAGAGGAGAGGGCCCAATAGTCGTGCGGCGTCCAATAGTCGTGCACCCAATCATAAATATAATACCCAATAGTCATTTATATAATGTCCAATAGTTGTGATTTGACTACCCATAATTAAACAAAATGTATGCTTTTGATCTAAAAAGCAACCAATCATGTGATACCACATCAGCGCTCAACTACTCATGATCTAATGCACGAGAATTGGTCTCACTATTTTTTGGGGCCTTTTGGACACCTTGACAAAAATGCATGCTGATGTGGCATCATATTTGATGATGTGGCCCTAAAACCTAGTTATAAGCAGATAACTTGCCAAGTAAGCTGCTGTAAAAAATTGGGAGTGATTTGAAATTTTGACGTAGGATAATTAGAAGCGCGAAGTTAGGGTGCACGACTACTGGGCCCTCTCCCCTAAATATACTAAAAAAAAACCAATGTTGTATTCCCTTAAAAGGAGTATGAAATACGACACTTTTAAGTTGTATAAATTAAATCTTTGAACAAATACGAACAAAGCTGAAAAGAAGAGGCATTACACTGTTCGCACGCTTTTTGCATTCATTCCATGAACGTGAATAGGCGGGAAAGGACGAAGGTACCCTCGATACGTTGCTTATAAATGCAAAGGGCAAAGGCTATGCAACCCTCAAAATGGCGGCACTGTCTATAGAGGCCATAAAATAAACTTTGGTTCTTTAAAAGATAATTTTGTTTTACTTTAAATTATTTAAAATATAGTTAATAAAATAATTTTGAAATAATTGTTTCATATTTTGTTATATACATTTGATAAATAAAATAAAATAAAAATATCAATTTTTTAAATATGATTAATAAAATAATTCTTATACACTAAAAAAAATTGATGTATACATATAATAAATAAAATATAATAATATATCAAGTTTTTTTTTTTATAGGTAAGTGTTATCAAAGGGGACAGCGCCCATTTACACTGAAGTTAGATGGAAAAACATGCTAGGGTACATTCAACTACCAACAGATTCCAACACGGAGACCCTCCCACTTTACATTAGCAAGTAATGATAAATCTCTACCAGACACCTTCCCCTATCCATCACCTGTGCTAAACTGCACTCGCTGAGCCATGAATAACCAGAGTCCATATACCCAATCAACCCTTTAAAGGGTGGAAGGCATTTAGTTTTCCATAAACCTCCATCTTTGGGGGGGAACTTCCAACCTTCTGTTGCCTTGACATTGCACAAGTGGGTCACTTTCTCTTTACTTTTGTCCATTGCAATTCTTCATGATGCTTGCAAACAAGGGATGTTTCATTAGGGTTGACCACCACCCCAACATCAGCAGAAATACCCAAAGCCACCTCAAAATTTCCTGCAGATTTTATATCTTCTTTTTTCGATGAAGATGAGGGGGCAGCCACAGGGTCACATGCTGTGACGGTCTTATGTAAGGCCTCCACCATTACGGGCTTATGAGAGGCCTCAATAGGAGGCTCTATTTGAGCATTCGAAGAGGGTGAAATTTCATTTGAAGAGTTCTCTTGAGAAGATTGTGTGGAAGAGGAATTTTGCAGTCCAGGAGAGACAACATAATGCTAAGTGTCTACCCCAACCCACCATGAAGACTTTTTGCATGTTGACGCCTTATGACACTGATGGGTAAAATGAGCAGTAGAGAAGCATTTTCGACATTTGAATGTGATCTTGTCATAGTCTACTGATTGTCTCCAACATCTATTGCCCACTTTTAAGGATAGCTTCGCAAGGAGCCCAACAGATAAATCCATTTCTACACATAAATGAGCGTAGGTAGAATTCCTATAATGGACTATTTCATTGGAAATACAATTATACTTACCCAAACTGTTGCCTATAGCTCGCAGACCGTCCAATTCCCAAAAATGAAAGAAGGGCAGATGTAAAGGTTTCAGTACGGGGATCAAAAGAAGTGTACCAGGGCTTCATGCATATGAATTCATCTTGAAACTCCCAAGGGCTAGCTTTCAGCACCAAATCCATGTCTTCCGTTGACTCAAATTCCAGAATAAAAAACCCTCGAGTGCAGGGATAAATATATATTTCTTCTTTCATAAACTCCTAGGTGATCCCACAATAGTGGTTTACACTTTTTGGCCTAACTAGACACTGATATTTTTTTTTAACACAATCTCCACATTCGGGCACCTATAGCGATTGAACCGTAAGGAATTTGAAGATGATGTAAACTAGAGTCTTGTCATATTTTGTCTGTAGATTCTAAAAATATTTTTTTCAATTTTTTTGGAATTAGATTGCACTTCTTTTTCCATCTCCCACAAAAATTGATTTTTTTCAAAAAACAGCATTTTTAAAAAGTGACGCACACCGTATAACACATACCTTTTTTTTCCATGAAGGATAAAATTCCAATTCTTTCAAATTTAGATTTCTAACTCCGATATCTAGTGCTTCCACTTGGTTAGATAGTTTTTATTGAATATTTTTTCTTTAATCAAGTTTCGAAGTCAATCAAATGACAATTCAGACATAGGCGACCGTATAACACATGACTTTTTTGTATGTATCAAAATTCTTCTTTTTTTTTGTTGGATCAAGGACTCCAATATCTGGTGCACTCATATTTTTAAATTTTTTTTTTTGATAATCTTCTATTTTTCCACTTGTGCAGAATAGAGAGTTTTGTTTTCAGTGAAAAACCTATATTTAATAAAACTTAAAAAATAGATAGATAATATAATCAAAACATACTAAAATTATATTCGTTGGATAGCTCGTTTTGAGGGGAACACGATACTAGTTGGGTTTTTGAGATCTTCTCCATTTTCATTCTGAAATTGAGCTTTGAAACGCAAAATTTTCAACAATTCTAGTGCCTTAGGAAGCAAGGGTGAAAAAAGAGGGGTTCGACCGAATATGTGTTCGGTCGAACATCTTGGAAAGGTTCGGTCGAACTAGGGTTCGACCGAACCATAGTTCGACCAAACCACCATAACATGCAATTAAAAAAACTTTATTAAATGGGTTCGACCGAACATTCCAAGAATGTTCAGTCGAACACCCTAATTTTAATATTAATATACATATGTTTTTAAATGAGAACTTAAATTTGATGGCCATATGACCGTATTTAAAGATTTTTGCTATAAAATACAATCAAAATTTTAAGAAGATTGTAAAAGGAGATATTTTGGATAAACTGTGAAAATTTATATAGAATTATAATTATATATATGTTTGATTTATATATAATTTTACATACACTAAGGTATATCATAATGTTTTAAGGGCACCCTTCAATAGATAACAGTAATTAAAAAATTTGTTGACAGGTAAATTCAACCATCAAATTTAATCCTTTAGAGAGAGAGGAGGGTGAGTGGGAGAGAGATAAAGGGTAGGGGATCCTAGGGTTTAAGGGTTAAGGGTAGAGGAGCT
>VDFB02109042.1:28263050-28351015 GCA_007258455.2 Sequoia sempervirens
TGTTGTTATTTAATTCTTAGGTATGCACAACATATTTAGTAATTTTAGAATTTTGGTAAAGTGTCAAAAATGTACAAATATTAGAGGTATAATTTGAATTGAATTTTCTTAATTATATTTGAATTGAATTTCAAGTTAGTTGTCGAAAATGTATAATAGAGACCATATAATTTGAATTAAATTTTCTTAATTAAACATTTGAATTGAATTTCAAGTTACTTGTAAGAAATGTATAATAGCTAGATATAATTTGAATTGAATTTCAAGTTACTTGTCAAAAAGATTATATCTTGTTCTCAACTCAATGGTTCATGTTGCTTAAGTCATTTTTTAAAAAATATTTATTATGATCAACATGAATGAACTTAATTATAAAATGGCATTGATTTTCCCTAAAATTGTACTAGAGATCAAATGTATATTGAATATAAGGAAATGTAAGTTGTAAGAGGTCATAAAAAAGAAAACATGTATGTATATTGAATATTTAAAGCAATCGCATACATATATTATGTGTAAACATGTTTAAACCATAAGCAAACACATGTACATATATGTAAAAGAATATAAACATAACACATATTATAAGCAAAGCGACAAATGTATGTATATATCATATAAGAAAATATATGTACATATATCATAAAAGCAAAATGTAAATTAAAGATCATCTAATGTCGAATACTAAAGATCAAAAAACAAGCAAATGCATGTCTAGATCATATAAGCAAGTGTAAGAGATCATCAAATATCAAATACTATTTTAAAGATCATCATATATAATCAAATACACATGTGATAAAGATCATAAATCTAGAATGCATGGCCTAATAAGAATGTCTACTCCTAGACGAATGGCCATCTGAATGAGAGCGGTCCTGCTCTAATGGATGTGTGACCACACACAAAATAAGGTATTGTACAAGATGTGTTAAATACATATGGTACATTAAATAAATTTTATGAAAGTTATTTATTTTTAAATGAACTTGTATTTTAAATATCAATCACCACAACTTGTATTTATCTATGCATACATAAATATATATTTTATGAAAACTCACATGTCAGCGATGGCAGTTGTCCGCGAGTCACATCGATCATGCACCACGATGGACCAAGGCTAGGAGTGATATGAGGAAATATGTCCACCTATAACAATATATATACACACATATATATCGGCTTAAATGAATATCTAGTTAAAAGAAATTTAAAAATAATGAAAAAGAATTGAAACATGCACATGCACACATACATGCACATCATCGATATCCAGGATGACCCACAAGTCCCTCCCCGAAACATTCGCCTACACCATATGGACCAAACGATCAAGCGACGAATCAATATCTGCATCCATATGATCTATCCCATGTCGTGCCAGAAATGATGAATGTAGAGGACTATGAAGGTGAGATGGCACCGGTGGTGATGAACCAGAACCAATCAACATATCGATGCAAACCCATGATGCATTGCATTTCACAGGTATGAGCTGTGGGTGGATTGAGATCTTGAACTAGTGGTAGTGATGGGATCCACCGGAACTGAAACGACCTCTATAATACTCAAATGATCTCTAACATGCTCTATCACAGATACATTGTCTGATGCAATGTGGGCATATGCCTCCAACAGGTCCTCAGCCAAACAATGTAGAGTCATGCGTGCCATATCTCCTGTAAGTGCATCAAGCTGTGTAGGAGTAGGGATGCCAGTCAGTGTAAAAGGATCCATGGTGGTCCACTGTGCTGAAAATGGTGTGGATCGGGAATGTCTAGATATCAAATACTGACCTACACGATCATCGGATATCCTAGTGGTGGCAGCCGCAATGTCACCTACAGTGTCAATTGCTTCCTTTTGGGAAGCAACAACAACCTCATCTGCTATGGGGGCTAGAACTGGGGTGAGAGCAGGAGACCTATCACCAACTAATACCCTAAACATTGGGGGTGGTCTATCTGCTCGACGATAGGTGGGCCTATCAGCAATCCTACCACGCCCCTAACCAACATATGGTGGAATGTCTAGGTAGTTAACTTTGAGGCCCAAATGGACCCTAAACATACAACTGTTGAACAAAATACAATGGAATCTGGTCATTGTTTGGGTATATGACCATGTGCTGCTAGAAATCGTGGGTAGATCAATGAGGCCATAGCATGATCAACACATCTAGTGACCTGGTATCCCCTAACCTTACGCACATTTTGATAAAATGGGAAACAAGTGGCTTTTATCATTTCTTTGGTGACACTATCTTGTATTTGTTTAAGGGGAACATCACCATGTACTTCTTCCCGCATGCGGGAAAGAATAGCAGTCACTCTGTCTGGGGAATATGCACTAGTCCTCTCAAGTTCATTTTTTAGTTTTTCTAGACTATGCAATATTAACATGCATGGTTCACTATATATCCCTGGGTTTGCACCTTGTGCTAATGAATCTCTTAATTTTTTTATCTCATTAGTAGTATTTGCAAACAAAGATTCTAGCACAGGTGAAACATGATCTACATTTTCCATGTTATATATATACAGTACACCTAAAAAAACAATAAGACTTTGGTAAATAATATATCTAGATAAAAAGAATACAAATCTAAAATAGAACTTGTAATTTAATTCATCTACTCATCAATAATATTTTCATACTATTAACTTGATTTAAAAAGAATTGGAAGACAACTTTAATCTATAACATAACATCCTTAAATGGTTCAAATTTTAAATGAAACGATGAAAGAAAGAATAAGAATACAAAGATTAAAGTATAAAATCATTTGAAAATAATTGGGGATAAAAATATTTAATCTAATAGTTGTTAACATAAATGAACTTCAATTATATAGCCTTGAGAACATCAAAAAATTATAGAACATAAAAAATGCATCATTAAATGTATATTAACATCATCTGCACTCTAATTAAAAACATTAAAAACAACACGGAACACAAAGAGATGAAATAGGTAAAAGGATAAGCACATTGATCTCCTTCATATACTATGTTGATTAATAAGCCATGTGGAAAGAAAGTACTTAAAGTTAAATAGGTAAAAGGATAAGCTCAACAATCCCTTTGAGTGATGTGCCATTTTCCCTCCATCCCAAGCTTCTTCTTCATGTATTCCTCCTTATTGTTTTACTCCTATCTATCTTATGCAGTTTATTTCTCCTTCCACCAAATCTCCCCAAATTTATCCTCTCCTTTTTCCTAGATCTCATCTCATGCTTACTTATTATGATGCACATAGTTCTCTTGTCTCCACATTAGTTCTCATTAGTTTTGTTTACACTTCCCATGTTCCCCTCACTGTGATATTCCTACGCAAGTCTTTGTCACTCCACACTCATTTATTATGTCACGACAAATTTATACACCACTTTCGATTTCTCATCTTGCCACTTTCATTCATGTCCTTAATCCTAGTGTGCCTCTATCTACCCTTGACATTAATGTTTAAAGGCTTGTTGAGATGAAAAGTAATGTTGATTCCTTACCTAATGGAAACAAAAAAAGACATGTACATATAAAAATCAAACACAATTCAATTTCTATTAAAAATTTTACATATCCATTTTTTGTTGGATTTTTGGATCCTAGATTTGAGATGCACAATGTTAAAGGAGATCCCATGACACATTCAAGGTTTTTAGTGCTACATATTTGGATTTTGTGTATGATGATAAGTTATTGGCTAAGTTCTTCCCATGAAATTTAA
The DNA here is from genome assembly GCA_007258455.2 of Sequoia sempervirens. NCBI lineage: Eukaryota > Viridiplantae > Streptophyta > Pinopsida > Cupressales > Cupressaceae > Sequoia > Sequoia sempervirens. The sequence goes on from VDFB02109042.1 coordinate 28,266,780, forward strand.
TAGTATTATCTTCCATTTGGGTCTATTTTTTAATATTGAAATTGGCCAATGCAAATATTAGGAATGTTAGATTGAAGTTTATTATTTTAGATTTTTTGACTATAAACAAGGATCGACAAAGTATATACATTCTTAACATTTGCATGTGCAAGTGAGATGAATGTAAAGAACTAAAGTTGTTAGAGGCTACCACACTTAATTATGGATCTTCTAATGCTTCATCTACATCATCCTACCCTTGTAAATTTAAAAAGAAAAATTATTTCCAAAAGGATAGTAAAAAATAATGGAAATGACCATTGTACAAACTATACATTATAAATGTTTCTAATATAATTATGACTCTAAAGCCTCCAACTTTTTCCTTTGTAAAATGTGCTTCAAAATTTACTTAGTGCTTGCATGATTACACTTCCTCCTATTAGGCCATTAGATAAATCTAAAGTTATTCCCAAAAGATATAATGAAATAATTTTGTTATTAAATTGTAGAGTTAATTGTAATTATACTCAACATTTTATGGGATTAAGGAATAATTGATTAAGGATTTGATTCATAAAAAAAAAAAATTAGGTTGAGAGGGTTAATATTGGGGTCAATCCTTCAATTGTTCCTCCTAATGAAAATTTAAATATTTTACACTAAATAAATCTAATAAAATGGTTTTATATGAGGGTCATGAGATTGAGGTACATATACATGTTGACGAGCTTGAAATCATTGATTCGCCTATGTATGTGAGGAATGATAATTTGTTGGTATTAATAAAAATTATAAGGGTACTTATTCTTCTTCTTATGTACTAGTGATTGACTTTTATAGAAATTTCTATGGACTAACTAGTATTCAAACTTAGGACCTCCCATTTGGTGTTAGGATGCTCTACTATTGAGCTAATGACTCACATTGTGATGAGTCTTTTTATGACTTAGGTGTGTATCATTTCTCCAACACACTCCCTTGAGCCACAACATAGGTGTCAAATGCACCTAGCTTGGCTCTAATACCATACAAGAATACCAATTATGAGGACCTCCTATAAAAATATGACATGAAAAACCGTGAACAATATTTAAAAGATAATCCATAGTCTATCTTATTATTTATGCATATTTTCTAGGACCACCTATGCCCAAAACACAAAATAGTTTTTATAAATACACCAATTAGATCTTATAAAATGCATTACTTAGATCAAATTATATGGTAAATTAAATATAATTAATGATTACTTTTTCTTTTAGTATGAAAGAGGTTAAATTCCAATATATGTTCTAGTGGGCTTGATTGAGTGACAAGGTGGAGTGATTGTTGTAATGAAGAACTTGCTAGGAAAGCTAACCAAGTTAAAATGTACACCTATACATACATCATTGTGGTAATATAGACCTATGTCATAAAACACAATTGAGTCCTATTAGTTCCAAAGTATTTTAGCAAAGAGGTTACAATTGCAAGAGATCCGTATATGCCTTTATTTTAGATTAAGTCATTTAACCTTAAATAATTTTAAGAACATACATAAGGATCCTCTATATAAGTGCAAGGATTATTTGCCTAATTTGTAAAATTTTCAAAAGGAATAACAATGGTGGGAAAATCAAGACAAGATGCAACAATTTAGAATTCCTAAAGGGTTTACAATTATTAGAGCCAAAGTAGGTTATATTTTGGTTTTATATTATAAAATGATTCAAGAATCTATAAGGCCAAAAGAACCATAAGCATTGCAAACTTTAGTTTAGAAGCATAAGGGATTGGATATTTTCATTCCTAAACATGGTTTTCATTAAAAAAATTACTCATGTACTATACATACATATTCATGTATATGTGAATATATCTACATATGTATACATACACATGCACATATCTAAATATGTATATATGTATATATGTATATGTAGATATGTAGACACATTCATGTATACATACATATGTATATATGCATGTATATATGTATATACATACATTTATTTTCTATATGTATATATATATATATGTATACATATATACGTATACATAAATACACACACATATGTATGTATGTATGTATGTATGTGTGTATGTATATTTATGTATACGTATATACATGTATGTATATGTATATGTGTATGCATACATGTATATATATGTATATATGGATACACACACATTTTGGTTTTGTTTTGTAAGCATCCTCTTTTGAGGACAACCCTTTGTTGATGATGTTGAGTATTAGTTTGTTGTAAGTGTGTTTATTATTTTAATATCATTTTAAAACAATATTTTATTTATTTATAAATTTTGGTATAATCTCTAATTTTATAATATGTTTGTGTGTGTAGGTTGAGTTGCATAATTGTTAGGGGCACACACAATCAACACAATGCAAGATAATAACTAATTCAAGGGATCGAAGTTCAGTTTCTAGTCAAGCAAAGAGAGGCATAATGTTTCATTAATAGCATTTGCTACACATACATAAACACTTTTATATCTTTATGACACATTCATAACTATTTTCATGAATATATATTGGTGATATTTTGTAGTCTAAGAGACAATGTTGGCCTCATGTCACTGTATATGATATTTTCATGATGTATTATGTATGTCTTCATGACCTTATCAAGATCAATATATAAATATTTTGTGCATATTCATAGCAAATGGTTTGTGCTTATTCTATCTATCTATATTACCCTTTATCTCTATCTCTCTTTATCACTATCTCTCTCACATATATATGATGTGCATGAATGTTGAATGGCATACATGTAATGAACCCATACTAATTCTAACTCTATTTAGCCTATCAACAAATAAATATTCAACATTGGTCTTCTAGATTTACATACATCTTAAGAATTTACTACCATAATCCATAAGACAAAGCAACAATAACCCATATGGGTGTTTAGACTCACAAGTGAAAGTCAAAATGTTATAGCTAGCTATCCCTTCACTAAAAAATAGTAGGGTTTTTAGTTCAAACAAGGAATTACCCCATTTTATTGTATGGTTCTATATACTAAAACCCTATCTCCAATAACACACATAAAGTAAAAAAAATATCTACTATGTTTGGCTTCATGAATGCAACACAAGCTTCTAAATGTCCTAGGTAGAGCAATAGATTTCCATTCACATAGTAGAAATTACAAGCTAATGCTTTTTAACATGATTTCTAGAATTTCATACAAGAATAGCTTTTTCTCTTACATTACATATAAAAATACTAAAAAGAACCTTCATAAAAAATCATACCTCATTACCACCAAGTAAAAACTATTAGGTTTACATACTCGAATTTCACAAGCTTCAAAAATGTATAATTTGCACTACCTTCTTCCTCCTTTTGCCTCTATCCTCCCCTTTTCCCTCTTTCTTTTCCTTTTAATCCTTCCTTGATTTCCACCATTTTTGCCATATTCTCTACATGTTTCCCATTTCCACTTCCTTTGCTTTTATTTCTTCCCACTTTGTGAACAATAAAGTCCCACTCTCTCTTCACTTACTCATCATTCAAGTTTCCTCGAATAGCGTACCTCAACATTAATGCTTGATACTTAATATGATGGGGCCAAAAGGTGGGGTGGCCACTTTTTGGCCCCACATCTTTTTGCACTCGCTCTAATAAGGTTTGTCCTTTTGATAATAGTAATGTCCAAAGGTGGCTCTTGTTTGCATGTGGATACATTTATACCAAACATCAACTTTTAGTGATATGTGTGAAGATTTTGTAGTGGTTCTATATATTGTTCTTATTCTCTAAATATAAAGGAGGATGAATAATCAAGTCATGATGGACTAATGAAAGAAGATGAATTGAATAGTGATAGAAACTAGTCTACTATAGTTAGTGATGATGAAAATACATTATATAAAATTATGCAGGGATTCTCATATTACTTAGAATCTCTAGTGTTACAATATGAATAGTATTTTAAACACATGATAGACCTTTTTCTAGAGTGTCTCTACAAACTTGTGACCATTGAATTTGCTTGGTAGTATAGAAAATTGCATTATAATACATCAAATAATAGGGTAGAGAATGTAATTGTTAATTTTATGGTTTCCAAGACCAAACTTTGTAAATGATATTAATTGAGGGCATGAAGACACAATCAAGTCTTTGTTCTTGATGGTTTGATTTATATTTTCAATCAATGGTTCCATTTATACACACTACATGAGGAAATTGTTCAATAAGAGTAACTTATAGTTTTAGTCAATTATATTTCAATTTGTACACACTACATGAAGACAATGTTATCAATGATATGATTCTTGATTTTTTATAAGATTTAATATTATAATACCTTAACAAATCAAGCTATGACTTTCACGGTTCACTCCTACATGTATGAAATTTGCATTTTCATCTACAAGTTTGACCCTAAATTTGTAGTTTTAAAATTATTTTGTGAGCTTAACCCTACATTTCTAGTCTTTAGGAATGTATTTATCTTCATTTTTTAGACTATGTTGAGAGCTATTATAATGTTTTTTTGCACTAATTTTCGGAGGAAACTCGTTTTTCCTTACTCAAACCTTTGGATTATGCAAAACGGGGAAGCAAAATACTATTAAAAATGCTTTAAAAACGTTCAAACAAGTGCAATTTGAATTCAACAAATTTAAAAAAATTTGCATATAGGGTTTCGAAATTAAACAAATACATGCATTTTGAACTTAAAAAAAAAGGAATTTTAAATACCTCGTGCTCAATAGTGGTCGATATGCGAATTGGAATGATGAAGTTTGAAGAAAACGACCCGAACTTTGCTTTCGTTGGTGAGAAATTTTGTTGGGTCGCCGTTCGGTTTATGTTCGCCGCTCGCAGGGACAGTGACTGGTAATTCACAGTGAAAGTGTGAAAGTGAAAGCACTTTCACACTTTTTTTGGTTTTGTCATATTAAGGGGGTTCGGCCGAACCCAGGTTTGGCCGAACCCCCTTAATATGTTTTTTTTATTTGGCTCGGTTTTGGGTTCGGTCGAGCCATATGGTTCGGCCGAACCACTTTTCTATGAAGAGTGTGGAAATTTTGAAATTTCCTTCCTCCACAAAAGTGTAAACCACTTATGTGGCTTCACCCTCCTTCCAGTTTTGTAAGATCCATGTGTGCAAATTGCTCAAACTGGGCCAAGAATTGGTCAATCTACAAATTAGTGCATGTTCTTGGAGATAATCCTCTCTATCGCCAACACAGCCATCCAAATCCACCTCAGGAACAAGTGCAAATAAGCGCACAGGGAGCGGGCACGCCTTATTAGAAGCCTTTGTTGTATTGAGAGTGATTGACGGGGAGGCAGGGGGTTTTCCACCCTTGTGACCAACTTGACCCAGTTCTAATGCCCCACTGCCAAAACCCACCCATCGATCGGACCTTTGATGCAAATCTGTGCTCACCAACGGAGGGCCAAAATGATGCGCACGAGCTTGTTGAAGGCCATGCGAAGATACAGTCAAATCTCCTTTGCAAGACTTGTTTGAGAATTGGCAATTTGAATTTAAAACCCCGCCATTGCCCTTTAGGGCATCCTTGAAATTCAATTGACAGGAAGGTAGTCTCGACCTTGTGTGCCCGGGAACGCCAGACTGAGCAGCCTCTCGAACGCAGGATGCCCTGCGCATGCCATGGAGATCGCCTACGAAGGGAGAGGGAGGATTTGGGAGTGTGGGAGCAGAGGAACTCATGGCGCCAATTTAATTATTGTTTCAAAATATAATATATCAAGTTTTAAAATATATGTAATAAAATAATTGTTAAAGGATAAAATGTTTCATACTTAATGAATAAAATAAAATAAATATATCAATTTTTAATATATATATATAATTATATTTTTAAAAATTGGTATATTTATTTTATTTATTTAAAATATATATATATATATATATATTAAAAAATTGATATATTTATTTTATTTTATTTATTAAATACTTACTAGCATATATAATAAATAATATATATAAAATAGGTCGAGAGATATCCTTGTGATGTGTCTATTGTACTCTTATATGGCTAATTCATTATAAAATAGGCACCTCGAGAAACATATCTCTGGGCGTATTTTATATATATTAATAAATAATATATATGCTAGTAGCATTTGCAATGCAACATGAAAGACAAGATTAGAATTACTTTTAGTTATAGAATTAAGGTTAGGGTTAGATATATATTTAGTTAGGGTTGGGGTTAAAAATAGTGTTAGTGTTAGTTTTACGATTAAGTTTAGGGTTAGAGTTAGAGTGAGAATTATTGTTGAGATTGAATCATAACCCTAATCTAACTTTAACCTTAACCCTAATCGAACCCTAACCCTATTTGTAATTGAACTATAACTCTAACCCCAACCCTAACCCTATCCTTCAACCCAAGATTTATCTTAGAACCCCAACTCTAATTAAATGGTAAACCTAGCCTAACCTTAACCCTAATGCTAACCCCAACCGTAACTCTATCTATAATTATAATCCTAACCCTTCTCATTCTAACCCTAACTATAATCTTAATTATAATTCTAACCCTAACCATAATTCTAATATATATAGTTTTTACAAAAAGGTATTATATTAATATATATTTTTTAAAAAGGGTATTATATTATTATATAGTTTTTACAAAAGATATTATATTAATATATTTTTAACAAAAGATATAATTATATTAATATATATATAATACTATATACTAAATATATATTTTTATTATACATTAATATATATTTGTAATATATATATTTACTATATGTTTCCATCATAAATTAATTAATAAATTTAAAGAACATATAATATATTTTAATCAATATAGATATTATATATAAATTAATATATATTTACTATATATGTTTTCATCATAAACTAATAATTAAAAAATTATATAATTATAATATAATATAAATATTTATACCTTTTATTTATTATACTATTAATTTACTATTTATACTTATAAATACATATAAATACATATAAATATAATTAAGTATAAATATAAATATAATTTAATTATAGTTATAATATATATTATAGATTATTATATATAATAATAATAATAAAAAGCATATATAATATGTAACATGTATAAACATATAAAAATTTATGTACATATGTGAAATGTAAAAGATGAAGTGTCTAAAATCACTGTGAAGGGGGATCACAATTTAGGGAAAATGGTGGAGCAGTGCGAAAGGAGCGAAAATTTGTAGAAGGGTGGTGATCGAGTTCTGCGGGATGCTGCAAAGCAAGTTGGTTATTCTCTCCCAGCTCGAAGGGCTTCGGTTGACAGGCAGAAAGGGAAGGAGGTGTCTTGGGGACTGGAGTCACTGCATGATTGTCCAAAGAAGGATTTGCAAGAATGCGCGAAATCGGAGGCACGGTGCGACAAGGGTAGGGGTGGCAACTCGTCCCCACTACCGAACAAATTTTGGTCTGGGCGGCAATGACATGGCATTAATCATTGCCCCAATGACAATCCCTGGAACAATCCTCACGACAAAAAATGGTGGGAAAAAATTAAAAATTTGATCAGAGCAATGGCAGTGGAAGATAATCTAGATCCAGAACCACCCCTGGCTCTAACAACGAATTCGAGCGGGCGGATCGGAGAACCTTAGTAGTGGGATCCAAATGGTTGGGTCCTTCAATTAGAAGGCTGGAAGATTTGGGACTTATCATGAAATGGTTTGGAGCAAATCTGAATTGGGATGCTCTAATCCGGTGGTGGCACGACAGGTGGGGCTCGGAGATGGGATTCAAATATTTGGCAAATGGATTCTTTTTAGTCATCTTCCTATCTTCCTCAATTCGCACTGAAATTCTAGAAGGCGTCTGGTTAATGGATGGCTATGGCTTTTATATGCAGAAGTGGGAGGTAGGTTTTGATCCGTTTCGGCATCAACTAACATACATCCAAGATTGGTACAAAATTCTGAGACTCCTGTATGAATTCTGGCAAGCTAACATCTTGGAGGAGATTGGAGATAATCTGGGCAAGTACATTTGTGCGGACGAATGGGTAGAAGAAGATGGTATAAGTACTTATGTGTGTATATGCGTGGAGAATCCGCCCAATAGCACTAGGTGGAAGGAGGTGGAGATTCACACAAATTGCCCTGTGTTTTATGGAAACCCTTGGTGTTTGAGCCCAGGCCAAAAGGTAACTAGATAGGCACCTAAGGCTGGCGCTCCTGGGTGACTCCAATATCTCGAGAAAACGAGCAATCCCACATACCAGTGCTTGATGCCCCAGCCTTGGCTGGGTTAGGTGTTGGTGTTGGCTCGCCCAAAGACAATTTGGTGCAATCCTGCTAGGAAAACAACAATGACGATGTCCAAAAGAAGGAAGGTCCTTAGTTGCCATCAGAGGATATTAACACAACCCTCAACAACAAAGTAAGCAATGTTCTGAACATCATAGATAACAATCTGAGGAAGGACAATCTCAACTCTCTAATTGAGGTGAGCAAGGAGTTAGCGGAATTAGTCCAAGAAGCTAAGGAAGCACCGATCGACCCTTTCTCTATAGCACCAATAATGGAAGATGACTAGTTGGACTCGGGTGGGATTGAGGAAGATGCCTTTGTCCCTACACGGGAGGAGGATGATGTTTTTGTGCCAACTCAAGAAGGGCTGGGTATCTATCAGAATGAGGCTGATGTGCTTTCCCCAAACTGCAGTGAGAACAAGAAGAGGGGAAGAGTGCCAAATGTGGAGAAGCTGAAGATTGATGGTGAAGCGGTTGGTCAAAAAAAGATCATGGATATGCTAAAAGTAGGGAAGGGAGATCCCCTTCTTGAAGAGAAATGAAAATCCTAACCTGGAATGTTAGGGGCATGAATGCTGAATGCCCCTAACAAGCGTCCTCTGGTGAAGGATCAAGTTGTGGCTTCATAGGCGGATATATGCATGCTGTAAGAGACAAAACTAGACAATGAGGGAGTTATGGCCTTTGGGAAAAGAATGGGTTCTTGGAAATTGCTGGCGGTAGAGGCTAAGGGCGCGGTTGGGGACCTTATCACCCTCTAGCAGCCTAACTCGGTCTCATTGGTTAGGGTGGCTACGGGAAATAGATGGTTGGCATGCTCTGTCAGTCGCTTTGCTTCAAATATCTAGTTTACTTTGGTTAATGTGTATGGTCCCATCTCTTACATAGAGAAGCACCAAGTTTGGTCAGAAAATGATTTTTTTTGTTAGGGCCTAGAGGCGGGTCCTTGTTTAATTGGAGGGGACTTCAATGCAATTCTGCACTCAGAAGACAAGTGAGGAGTGTGTGACCAAGAAGGTTCAATCTCAGATTGATTTTAAAGCCTTTGTTAGATTGAATTAGCTAGTCAATCTTCCAATGGAAAATGGTAGATACACCTGGACCAACAGACAAATTGGGTTTTGCTCGATTGTAGAGAAATTAGATAGACTTTTCTTCAAAGGCAACCAGGCATCATTTCCTTTCACATTGGAATGCAAAATCCTCCCTAGCTCAGGATTGAATCATTTTCCAGTTCTTTTAGACATTATTGGGGAGGTTCGTCCTCCTAGATGCCCTTTCAAATTCGAAAACATTTGGCTAAAAGATCCAAATTTCTTGCCCCTTATTTCTCAGTGGTGGGGAGAAGTCGAGGTGGAAGGATCAAAAATGTTTGTTTTGGATACAAAATTAAAACATGTTAAATTACAGCTGAAGGAGTGGAACAAGCTTAGTTTCAAAAACATATTTGAAGAAAAGAATCGCATCGAAGGGGAGCTGGCAGCCCTAAATGAAGAAGTGATTCGGTGGGGCATGGATAATACTAGGTTTCTTTAGGAAAAGGAGCTCCTTAACAACTGAAATGACATTTTGGCAAAAGAAGAAGTGTTTTGGCACCAGAAATCACGGGAGGTATGGCTAAGTGAAGGGGATAAGAACACGAAGTTCTTCCACAATTCCACAAAAATGAGGCAAGAAATCAATAGAATCTCAAGGATAAGATTGGTAGATGGCAGTATTTTGGATCAACTGAAGCACATAGCAGAGGCAGCGGTAGTCTTTTTCAAAAACCTTTTGAATGATTGGGAGGGCTCAAACCTGCACGCACAACAAGATCTTGTGAGCAGAATCCTGAAGTAGGTGACGACAGATTAGAATTTGCTTCTAAACAAGCATTTCTCAGAAGTCAAGATCAAAACGACCTTGTTTCAATTACATCTAGATAAGGCTCTGAGTCCTGTGGCTTTTCAGTTGCCTTCTTTTTACATTGCTGGGATATTGTGGGACCGGATGTGGTAGAAACCATCGAAGATTCCAAGGTGTCGGGACGGGTTCTAAGAGAGCAAAATCAACATAAAGGGAAGAGAACCTCCAGAGCGAGCTGGTTCTCTTGGAACTTCACCTAATTAGACCTATGCTACTACTGCTTCCTGAGAAAAGAGAGAAGGATAACTTGAAAATGAACCTACTTCTTTCTAAGGTGATGCACCAAATGTTTTTCTTAAAACCTATACTGTTGTTTTGAACTCAAAATGATCAACAATCTAAACTCAAAATAATCAACTCATTATTTCCTATGTCTTTGCAAAAGTGTTTCATAACAAGGCTTGATATGCTAAAAATAGTGTTTAGAAGGAGAGTGCAATTACAACATAAAATCTATTCCTAACTAAGGTACAACACTTGCTGAAGGTTTTGCAAATGGGGTAACAACTCAAGCGGGCTTAACCTTGGAGAAAACTCCCTGGTTAAGCGCGCTTGAGCTGGAGCAGTACTGGGATGGGTGACCTCCCGGGACGGACCAGTGCTTCACCTCTGTGAGCATCACCTAGATGCAATGAGTGCTAAGTGGACCATTCGATATCATGAGAGATGGGTTCTTGTTGAACCACTACTCATGAAACATGGGTCAATGAGTTTGACTCGAAACTACACGGTTGAATCCTGATAGCAATATCATAATTTGACACTGTGGAAAAATACCTCCTACTTATCAATTGATGAGCTAAAGGGGCTCTATTATGAATGGTTCATAAGGCACAACACTTGCTGAAGGTTTTGCAAATGGGGTAACAACTCAAGCGGGCTTAACCTTGGAGAAAACTCCCGGTTAAGCGCTTGAGCAGGATGGGTGACTCCCGGGACGGACCAGTGCTTCACCTCTGTGAGCATCACCTAGATGCAATGAGTGCTAAGTGGACCATTCGATATCATGAGAGATGGGTTCTTGTTGAACCACTACTCATGAAACATGGGTCAATGAGTTTGACTCGAAACTACACGGTTGAATCCTGATAGCAATATCATAATTTGACACGCTGTGGAAAAATACCTCCTACTTATCTATTCCTAACTAGTTAACATAAACTATGACCTGCAAAAATGCATACTTTCTACTCAAAGGCAAGAAAAATAGGACAAAAATCAAGGGGAAAACAACATCACCACAAAATTACTTATCAACTATCTAAAGATTTACACAATAAAACAACAATGAGAAGGTAAAAATAACTTATTTTATTAATAAAAAAGGTGTTACATACAACTGTGTAAGCTTGAAAATGGAGTTACAATTTGCTATGCCAGCATGAAAGAACTTGAAAAGATTACAATACATTGCTGAGAGAGAAGAGAACTAGTGAAAAATCTTCCTAAGGCCTTGCCTTTATGTTGTTCAACAACTTACAAAAGAATAGGAACATGTGTGAAAGAGAGAAGGATAAGTCTTCACTCGATCTTGCTGAGTCAAGCTCCTTTGGTCGTCCAAAACAAAAACTCCTACTTTTTAGCCCCCAAAATTGCTCCAAAAGGTTGTTTGAGTAGTGAAAAAGTCATCCCTTGACCTCCTCTACCATCAAGCTTCACAAACAACTCTTAAATTCCCTCAAAAGGCTTCAAAACTAAATCAAACTACCTCCTACACTCTTTTCAACTGCTCATCAAACTACCCAGCTCATCATAAATGCCTAAACTATCCCTTGCACAATGATAGGTCATTGATAGGGCATGTGAGAGAAGTTCTGAAACAGTCAAAAATCTCTTGGAAAAGCAGAAGATTCCTTTTAGGACAATATTTGACACTTGTTTTCAAACTCTTGAAAATATTATTCCTATCATATTCAATCTATACTTTGCTCATAACAAAGTAGAACACTGCTCAGATAGATGTGCCCAATAACCCTTGAAAATCCTCTCCCCTACCAACACAAACATGGAAAACTAGTAATCATGCTGCCCTTTTGATAACTCTACTGTCCTTGGGAACTATGCAAATTACTATGACTGCCTTTGTTCACAAATTGACACTGAGCTGTCCTCCCTGTTGTCTCAGATCTGCATAATACCACTGACATATGTTTAAGGTCACTGCCCTCTATCTTCTCATGGAAAACATTTGCCAAGACTCCTGTAGCTTTCTACATGTAACTGTCATCTTACCATTGCTTGATGGCTTTGATCTGGAGGTTATCATTGACTTTGTTCAATATTCTATGATTGAAACATGCCATTGTGTAGCCCTTTGATATCTGCCCCTTGCAAAACTCCTCATATGACCTTTGCATGACTATTATCATCACTATATTCATTTATTCTTCTCTGGTAGTTTCTATTCACCACTAGAATGTAGATAACGAGAAAATTTGTCCTTTGAAAGCTGGGGATTTGTGGCTATCATGCCCTCCTTACTTTGCAAGATGATTATCAAGATTGGAATATGTCAAAACAATGGTTTCACAGTCCCATACTTCACTGTCACTACTTTATTCAACAGGCATAACTTATTTCTCTCCCTCTGGTTCATTTACATACATCTCAGCATACTCAACACCATCCTCTCTTTCTACAAACTTGTAACTATCATAAGATGATGGTTGCTCCCAATCAACTAATTTATCTGTAAAAAAGTATTTTGATCAACAGATCAACAAGCTCATGGAGGCTCTTCTTACAATAGTCTGCCATTCAATACTATGAGTGACTGTCTTCTCTAAGGTTTGACTGACTTTATATGCAAGTTTCCTTTCAAATTTTGGACTTTCTTTTTATAATCATCATTAATGGTTGTCTTCATGCCAATTACCCATACTACCTCTTGACTTGACCTTGGACTGCCATCATAACTATCTTTGTGTCTTTTACAGTCATAAAGGACTGTCATTGTACCCTACTCATTGTCATAGAAATCTCAAGAAACACTGTCTATTCTTTAACTCTGTTCACTCTATCTTATGTTTGATTAACTATCATGCCCCTGTATTGTCATACTATATGATTGTTTCAGGCTTCTTCAATGCAATATCATTGTACTTTTAACTCTTATTGTACTTTGTGGAAGGATTATATCATGCTTTCTTTTGACGCATCAATCCCCACCACACCAGATTGTGCTTCATCTCTGCTATTATTGTGGACTCTCATACACGTTGTCTATGCATTTTGCTCCTGCCATTAGTTCCAAAAATGTTGTTGGTCTTTTTTAATCTATGAAACATATGATCTTCTTCCTTTGTCTAGGTATATGCATCTGCAGATGCTAGCCTATATAAATGAAGAAATAACTTATCACTTGTAACAAGAATTGGACCATAAGAGCCATCTTACATCACTTGTACTTTAGCTAGATATGATACACCTCCTAATGCTGTGCTCTTTGATGTATCATAGACCTAAAGGCACTTACGTCTAAACTGCATTTAACCTCTTATTTATGCGCACTGCTATATTGCCTTCAACAGGTGACAATTTGACACTAGATGTAGTCAATCCACTTTCCATGTTCCTAATGTCACTGTCATTAGTTTCCACAACTAAACTTTCAACCATCACTAGAATACCTACTGTAGGTTCTAATGTTTTATTCTTTGTATTCTGTTGTCTTATCATAACCTTTGTCATGCATTGACTATCCCTTTGGTTAATGATTGTACAATCCTCTTACCACCACTTTGGACTGTCACCTACTGTCAAGCTGAATGCTTTGTGGCTTAGTGAGACTGCCATCTTTGTCAAGCTCCCTTGCCTCTCAAACTTTCTGACTTTTGATTCTTGTAATAGAATTCAATAAAGTCTACTAAAGTCTTGTGTTCCAAGAAGGAAACAACCCTTAATGCATCCTTTAGCACTGTCACTTTCTTTCTTGATGGTTATTCCTATGCTTATCGTGCCTTCATTTCCTTGGATCATTGCCCTCTTGATATGTTGTTCCTTTGTATCTTTGGCAACACAATGTTGAACATCTGACAAAATCCCTTAGAACGGGTTCTGGCAAAATCGATTGCTAATAGGCTCAAGGTGATTCTTCCCGGTTTGATTGCTAAAGAGCAAACTGGTTTTGTTCCAGGTCATTCGATCTTTGATGGAGTCATAGTGTCCCAAGAAGCCATTCACTCAATCCTGAACACTCGCAATCCTTTAATGATTCTCAAGCTGGACATTAAAAAAGCCTACGACAAAGTCAATTGGAGATTCTTGTTCAAAACTTTGGAGGCATTTGGATTCTCCTCCTCTTGGTTAAACTGGATTTTTGGTTGGATCACATGTCCAAGGTATTTAGTGCTCATTAATGGCTCCCCTCACAACTTTTTTGATGCCTCACGGGGGCTTCGTCAAGGGGACCCTCTGTCCCCATTCCTGTTCATCATAATGGCAGAGGTATTGGGTCAGGCTATCACCCAAGTGATAGCGGCAAGGAAACTTAAGGGAGTACAAATAACAAGCAGCATGCCACTAGTCACGCACCAATAGTTTGCAGACGACAACTTGCTGCTCGGGAAAGCTAGAGTGGCGGAAGCAAGAATCTTCAAAAGAATCCTCTCGAAATATTCCTTAGCCTCTGGCCAAGAGGTGAGTCGAGAAAAATCTAAAGCTTTTTTCTTCTTTGCTAACCTTGTGTTGGAAAAAAAATCTTGCAAGTCTTACAGTTCAAAAGAGGGAAGCTGCCCTGCAAATATCTTGGTTTGCCTTTGGCTCCGGGTCTGCAATTGAGTAAACTTTGGGATCCCTTGGTGACCAAGATCGATAAAAAATTGTCCTCTTGGAAAGGAAGTTAGATTTCGTGGGCCGGTAGATTCGCTCTCATAAAATCAGTGGTGGTGGAACTCCCAATTTACATGCTCTCTTGTCTACCTTTGCCTGGGAATACTTGCGAAAATATCAACTAGAAGATGAGGCATTTTTTCTGGCAAGGTGTTTCAAAACAAAGAAAGTTTTTGTTGATTAAATGGGAGAAGGTTTGCAGCTCAAGAGAGGCAGCTAGTGCGGGCATTAAAAAATAGGCTCTCCAAAACAAAGCCTTGGGGGAAAAGTTAGCATGGCTCATGTACGCTCGACAGGACCTGAAATGGGTGAAGATTCTAAAGGAAAAATACTTGGAGAATGGCTCGGTAAGCTTCTTCACGACTTGTACACTTCCTAAAGGCTCTCGAGCTTGGAATTTTATATGCAGTTGTCGAGATCTGATTTTATATTTCCTTTCGTGGGATATAGGTGACGACAGACATGCCCTTTTTTGGGAGGATTCTTGGGGCGGCTACAACAAATTGGTGAATCTTGAGGTTTTAAGGAATGTGAAGGATCTAGCAAAGCAGGTCTGGGGTTCTCACGTCAGAGATTATTTGCTCATTGAAGAAACAAATGGTGTTATTTCAAGGAATTGGAAGGATCCTATTCAACTGGGCTTAAGTGATGGTGAAGTTAGAGTGTTCAAAGACATTCTTAGCCAGCGTCCCATTTGTCTGCGTGGTGGTCAGGATGTTCTTCGTTGGTGTGGCTTTGGCACAGGCTCCTATAGTGTTGAGGTAGGCTATAACATTTTGTCTAAGCAACACGAACAAGTTTCTAAAATCCCCAGCGATTTATGTTGGAACAAATTTTTCCTCCCCAAGGCTGGGATTTTTGTGTGGGCAGCTCTACAGGGAAGAGTTTTGATGTCAGAAAGATTAAAGAAGTTCAACATTTGTGGCCCTTCAAGGTGCATGTTATGTAAAGTGGCGAAGGAGACATGTGATCACCTTTTTCTTAATTGTCCCTTCACTAAACAATGTCGGGATTGGTTATGTGCGAAGCTTTGCCTCCGAACTACGTCTCCTAAGAACCTGATGGGTTGGCTTATGGGCTGGCCAAGAATGGGTAGTGGCTCAGTGTTTGCTAGTTTCTGGAGGTTGAGTCCTTCCCTTTTGATGTGGGAGGTTTGGAAAGAAAGAAATAGGAGAATTTTTAGGGATAGTGCTCTACCCCTAATGTCTGTTTTGAACAAAGTGGAAGCTTGCATGGTAGAAGTGATGAATTCAAGAGTAAAAAAAACTAGTAAGATGAAAACTACTCTCTTGTTGGGATGCGAAAATCATGAGATTGTGGAATGGGCTGAAAGTGCCCACTCAATTTGAATCGGGTGGAAGTGCGGTTAAAACATAGCACAAATCAGCCAAATGGATTCCTCTAGCATGTGGATGGTTCAAATTAAACTTTGACGGGGCCGCCAAAGGCAACCTTGGGAAATTTCGTGCAGGGTGCATTATTAGAAATTGGAAGGGTAAGACTGTAGGCCAACTGGCTCTACCGCTCTCATAGGGCACAACATTGATTTATCATAATCACTATCCTGAAACCCTATTCTCAAATGACACAAGATATTTCACCAGGTTTTTTTCACTCCAAGAGAATAAAGGCTCTAGAGAGAAAGCCTTCTCATGGTGGGATCTTCATCTTTGCAATCTTGTTGCAGAAAATTGATGATCAGAAGAGTCAAATCTGGATGAACCTTTGCATAACTGTTCACATAGAGATAACACATCTTCTTCAACACCATGCATGATATTGCAGAGTACATGAAACTTTTAGTGACTGAAAGAGATGGTAGTGTATCTTTAGGTCTTAAGTTCATCATGTCCAAGGCCTTTACACTGAATACTAAAGGAATATTATTCCATGACAACAACCTATCCTTTACCAAATGCATATAAACCCTTGAAACAACTGGTCCTTTCTTAACTGCCTAAAACTGTCCTGGATATTTACTGCATCATGAACTGTTTGCACAATACCTTCTTCATGGCTGTCATTCTTGACTGCATATGGTTTTAAAGTGTTACTCACTTTGTCACTGAAATGACTATGTTTTGTTTTGCATTGCATCGTCTTTGCTAGTTTCTATGGGCTTGTTATCAACATTCCATTTTGTGTGTCCTCTAAGATCACTCATAAGCCAATCAACCAAGTCTGAAATGTAGGAAAACTATCAGTTCTCCACTTTTCAGTGCTTGAACAATGAAATTGCTATCAACACATTTATCATCAATATTCATGAACGGGCCACATATATTGAACATTCAAGCAATATGGATCTCTTAAACTATGTTGCCTATGATACTCAAACATCAAAATCTCTGCCACTTTATGTACGCTGGGCTTGACCCCTGTGGGAGCCACATTAATCCCCACATACAAGTGTTAGAACAACCCTTATTCTTGTGTTTCTTCTTTCTACATAGTGCTTGGTATGGACAACCACCATGATAGGCCAATGCTCATAAAAGTTATTTCCCACTATTCTTTGCTACCACAACTTTTACTTCCAATATAGAAAGGTTTTGGTCTATGCATGCTCGTGGCATACTAGTCAATGAAATAAATTTACATTCTTGACTGATTCTTAAGCATTTAGACAAATATATATGTCTTCCTCTAACATGCCATGTATAAGGGAAATAAACTCAAAGTTCAAAAGATTTCAATATAGAATTCTTGCAAACTTAAACAACAAAATTCCTCAGATCTAGAGTTTTTAAAACAACTTTCAACCCTTAGGGCAGGTCCCCATGCGGCTGCTTAGTTTATTTTGGCTAGCAGTCACTGCTCAACTTATTTAGGAGTTATTTGTGGAGTTGACGGCCCCATGAATGTTTAATTTTTCTTCTTATTTTTATTCAGCCAGCTTAAATTTGTATTTTACAATAAAAAAATAGAAAAATAAAAAATGAAAACAAATGTTAAAAAAGAGGGAAAGAAATTTGTGGAGCCATGTGAAAAATTGCTGCTTATTTCCAGCCCCCCTTTTTTCCACGCTTATTTTCAATTCCTAAATAGTAGCTGCTTTTTTAAAATAGGAAAAGATTCCAAATTATCCTTTCCCAACAATCAAATTTATGCATGGGAACACTCCCGCTCTTAAATTTAAGCACAAAATAGAGTTAAGCAGCTGCATGGGAACATGAGGTTAGATATCTCATAAACTAGAATACTTTTGCAAGATCTATAATGTTGAGCAATATTAGGCATACCTGGCAAAAGATGGGGAGAAAGCCATACATTTAGCAACGTGGGAAAAACTTTAACGAATTCCTGGAATCTCTGCATAACCAGCTGCTATTCTCAGGCCATGAAATGAGCTTCTAAAGACTTCTCCAACATGGTGTTTGATCCTCATAGACTCCTTCAATGCCATACCCATGTTACCGACTATGCAACGTGGTGAAGACCAAAACATCCAACTGTTGGTTTCCTTCAAACAAGCAAACAGAAACCGTAAACTTGTTCATCCCTCTAATGCTACGTGGGTGAAAATTTCAAAGGAAAACAAACTTTATTCTTTTCCCTCCTTTTCCCATGCCTAGACTTAGTCAAACATTTCACTTCCATTTTTCTAATATAGGCTCTCTGTGATTCACCTCAATGGCTTTTGCTTCAGAATCGTTATGAGATTTTTTCATGGATTTAATAAATGGCCTCTTAGACTCAAAACCTATTGAATTTTAAGAAAGTGCTATTAAAGCCTATTTAAGGCTTAGGGAAAAATAGGCTAATACTGCTCTCTATATATTTTCTTTCATCTTAGAATGAGGGACCAAGATTTTTTTTCTTATACTAAATATGTCCATCTACTACTATGTATCCATCATCTTTCACCAATTCCGAGCAATAACTTCAGTAGAAAATATGTTTTAACATATTCAACCAAAGTAAAAACTTCCCAATCAACATAAATGGTGGAGAGAGAACATGGAGTAGACACTCTAGAAATAGCATCAATAATAAAAAATCATTTCCCTTTATATACACTATGTCAATTCATAATCTTATATCTTACTTACCCACTTTTTTTTGGAAATCATTAACAATACATTGGATTATAAATAATTTCAAGCTATTGTGATCAACTTTTACTACAAATTTTCCATAACCTAAATACTACCTAAACTTATCTAGGCAATACATAATAACCAACATTTCCTTCTATGGGATGCCTCATTTGAGTTAGAATAACTCATATTACCTCTCTTGAAACATCACATTCTACAACAAATAGAAGAAAGAAATTAGATATAGTGAGTATAGGGTGTGACCTCATTACCCTTTTAAGATTCTCAAGAATTTCTTGAGAAATTATAGTCCATCCAAAGGTTCCCTTCTTTTTTAAATATGTTAAAGGTGTAGCAAGCTGAAAAAACCCTTTCATAAATCTCTTATATTAGTTGTCTATACTAAATAATCCTTTCAACTAAGTTAATGAAGTTGGAGGTAGCCAATCTTTAAAAATTATCTTTTGGGGATCCACTTGTACACCCTGAGCACTTAGGATATGCCCTAAATATAAAATCTCTATTAATCCGAACTTTCATTTGGACTCTTTTGCATAATTTTTTATTGTTCTAAAATATCTAAAAAAATATCCAAGTTCTCCAAATGTCCTTCCCATATTTTACTATGAATTAAAACATCATAAAAAAAAAATTGATAAAAAAATTCTTAATTGCTTGTTAAATATCTTATTCATACATGATTGGAAAGTAGCTAAATCATTTGTTAAACCAAAGGAAATAACCAAAAAATTAAAATATCCAAAATGGCATTTGAATGTTATTTTATGCACATATTCATCTCTTACACAAATTTGGTGGTAGCTTGATCTCAAATCAATCTTTAAGAAGTACACTATTCCATATAGTTCATCTATTAGCCCATCTATCCTAGGAATAAGATATCTATTCTTGATGGGATTTTTATTCAAATATCTATATTCAATACGCATCCACATAGTATTATCCTTTTCTTCAAAAGAACCTCCAATTATATAAAAGAGGTAGAGCTAGGCCTTATGAAACCAATCTCTTAAAAAAAATTATGACCATTTTGATTTCCTCCTTATATGGTCTCTTGGGTAACGATATGAATTTTTTATGATTAATTTTGGATCTAGTTCTAATTTTATGATTTGCTGGAACTGTTAAATGGAGGTAGTCCTAGAGACAAGGCATTGAATAATATACTGTACTTATACAAAACTTTCTAAATATCAATATAGTGAGAAGGTTTCTCACCCATAAAATAATTTGTTTGTGTAATCAAGAAACTTATAGCCCATGCAACTTGAACTCTGTGGAAATTACTTTCTATTTTTTTCTATAACATTTATGGCGCTCTATTGGAAATACCCTTAAGTACCACATTCTTTCCTTCTAATATAAACTTAAGCTCCATAATTTGATAATTTTGTAAAAATTATCATAGAGAATGTAACCAATGAACACCCAGAACCATATGATATGTTTATCCTAAAATAACAACATAAAAATCATCACATACCTTATGATCTCCAAGGGATATATTGAGTTGCAAAATTATTTTGCTATAGGGCATAGTGAATTTGTCAACGAAAATGACATTGAAACAATTAAAATCCTCCACCTTCAATCCTCTCTTGATCATCAAGCCTTCATCAATAAAATTATGAGTTTCCTCACAATCAATGAGGACCAAAATCCATATTGCCTAAATAACACTCCATGAAATCTGAATGGATGATATTTGGATGCGCCAAAAAGAGTTGCGAGAGTGTCACCACTCTTGAATTTTCTCTCCATTCTTTCAAGTTATGAATCTTCTAAAACAATTTTTGATTCATTCTCTTTTGGATCAAAATCTTCATTTGAAACTGTCATTGTGATGAACTTGTCACTTGCCCAAACATCTATGGCCTATTTTCCATAGTTCCTTACAAGAGAAGAAAAAATTCTTTCTTTTGAGTTCATTCTTGAAATATTCATTCATATTCTTTGACATAGTTAAAGGGATAGCCTTCTGGAAGGGTGCATCTTTCTTTGAAATTCCCCTTATGTTTCCCAAAAGTGATTATGTTGGAATGATAAGGAAATTTATTCTTTAAAGTAGATGGATCTAGAGTTATAGATCTTTTGATAGCTTCTTCTAAGGTGGAGGGAGAAAAATCCTTGACTAAGCCTCTAAAAGGTTCAAAGAGACCATTAATAAAAAAAAATTAGGTAATCCTTTTCTTTGATGTTTTAGACACCATCCCTACAAAAATCTAAAAAATTGTTACATATGCACTTATTGAGGTTCGTTGCCTAATCTTGGAGAGCTCCTTAAAGTATTATTCTTCATCCTTAAAGTAATATTTGGCTGAACATTTTAAAACTATGCACTTGAGCATGTCCTTCAGTGGCTAGACCATGGTACCTCCAATCGTAGGCAATACTACATGTTGATAAAGTTAGCTTGCACGACTACTGGCCCCTCTCCCCTAATAAGTTCATTGTTTGTTAAAAAAAAGACATCTCAAATGAACATTGTTTGCTAAAAGTGTTTTAATATTATTGGAGCCTTTCACCAATTATGTCAAAGGTCAACACTGTTAGAGATATCTAATCTCAACTATTTAATTATGCAAATTCCCTCCAACTAAGGCTACGTACCAACATTTAAGTCAATTTATTAGGAATACTTTTTGGAGAAGATTTGGGAGATTTGGATTAATTATCATTAACTGCCTATTTACTCTCACACACTTTGTGGGTAGTAAAAGATATTAATATTTTATTACTCCTTTGCTGTCCATTGTAGCTTTTAGTTTTAATTCCTTTTTGTGGTTATTTTTGGAAAAATGCATAAAGAAGAAAAAAAGAGCATCGCAACTCTGCAAAGAAGGTTGAAGAAGGGCATCAAAGCTCTATTGTATCATTCAAATTTTTAATACATAAATATAAATCTGTTGTTGTTTACTTGTTGTTGTGTATTTTCTGTGTCTCTTGAACAACAATCATTTGCAATTTCATTTTATCTTTTATTGTGTCATGCAAATCTGAGTTTGCTTTGTTCTATAATTTGATGCTCTATTTTATCTACTCCTCTACCCCTTTGCCCACATCTGGTATCAGAGCCATTGGTTCAAATGCCTAGTCTCTCTTTTCTGGGTCTGCACTTATTTCTTGTTTAATAGCCATCAATGGCTTCCACAACCTCAACATCTGGTGCTTCCTTGTCTAGCCTGCAAACTCCTCTTTTCATAGGAAAAAATTATGAATATTGGTTATTGACTATGAAAGCCCTATTTAGGTCTCAGGATGTTTGGGAAATTGTTGAGAATGGTTATGTAGAACCAACAAACCAAGCAGTTTATAATGCTCTCACACAGGCAGAGAAAGATCTCTTGAAAGATCAAAGAAAGAAGGATGGAAAAGCCCTTTTCTATATTCATCAAGTAATGCATGAAAGCATACTACCAAGAGTTTCAACAACAACACAAGCAAAGGAGGCGTGGGACACACTGCAAACAACCTATCAAGGTAAGGACAAAGCTAAAGCTGCAAAACTCCAAATACTTAGAAGAGAATTTGAAAATATAAGTATGAAAGATTCAGAATCTGTGGAGTTATTTTTTACTCGTGTTGTTGGGCTAGTAAGTCAGATAAAATCTTATGGGGAAACATTAGAAGAGACAAGGATAATTGAGAAAATGCTAAGGGTTTTGCCTACTAAGTTTGATCCTTTAGTTGTTGCCATAGAGGAAACTAAGGATTTAACCCAGGTACCAAGGGATGAATTACATGCATCTTTGATAAATCATGAATATAGGTTGAACATATCACATACCTCTATTGAGAATGCTTTTTCATCTCAGGCTTCAATAAGCCATGGAAGAGGTAGAGGTAGGTTCACACCTAGGGGTAGAGGAAGAAATTCATTTAGAGGATGTAGCAGCAGTCCTGCAAACCAAGGTGGAAGAGGACATAACAATGAACACTTTCAAAGTCATCCAAATGGTCAAAAACAAGATAAGTCACATGTTCATGTCATTACTACAAGAAGTATGGTCACTACTCTTCTGAGTACAGAAAGAAACAACATGACCAAGGAAGACAAAATCAAAATCCCCCAAAAAATTGTACAAAAAATACTATGTTTATTGCATGTGCAAAGATTGCTGAAGCAATTTCTACAAAATCACCAGTTGAATGCTATATGGTTCAAGATAGTCCAAATGATATTTGGTATTTAGATTATGGTTGTAGCAATCACATGTTTGGAAATCGAGAGTTATTTTCAAGCTTGGATAAATCAGTCACCTTAAATGTTACTCTTGGGAATAATAATCAAGTGAATGTTATGGGAACAGACACTGTTGATATTCTAACCAAAAAGGGGGAGCAAAAAATCATTCATGATATTTTTTATGTTACTGGTCTGAAACATAATTTGATGAGTATTGGTCAGTTAGTGCAAAAAGGATACAAGATTTATATGAGAAATAATGCATGTGTTATTCTTGATAAATATCCTAGTACTCAGTTGATAGTAGAGGTACAAATGACAAAAAATCAAATGTTCCCATTGAGGTTGAAACTTGACATCAAAAGAAATGCAGCTAAAGCTTATCATATGGCAGAAAACACACAAGCTAGAACAACATTAAAGGCTGAAAATTCTCAAGACGCCTCTCAGAGTTGCTCCGGAAAAGAACAAAGTTGCAAAGTTGCTCCGGAAAAGAACAAAGTTGCCAAGTTGCTCCGGAAGGTTGCTCCGGAAAAGAACAAGGTTGCTCCGAAATAGAGCAAGGTTGTTCCGAAAAGACAAAAATTAAAACCAAAGATGAACAAAATGGTAATGTAACTGTTCAAACAGTTTTTCAGTCAGTGGTAAATAATGAATCTTGGTTATGGCATTTGAGATTTGGCCATTTAAACTTCGGAGATCTAAATTTGTTGCATAGAAAAAATATGGTTAAGGGGCTGCCATTGATTCAAAAACCGGAAATAGTATGTGAAGCGTGCATTTTGGGTAAATAGCATAGAGAGACCTTCCCTATTGGAAAATCAGAAAGAGCATGCAAACCACTTGAGATTGTTTACTCTGATATATGTGGACCAATGCAAACTCCTTCCATTGGAGGTTGCACATATTTTCTAAATTTTATTAATGATTATACAAGAAAAACATGGGTCTATTTTTTGAGGCATAAATTTGATGCATTTGGAGTATTTCAGCAGTTTAAGGCTCTTGTAGAGAAGCAAAGTGGTTACTACATCAAAATATTAAGGACTGATAGGGGTGGTGAGTATAGTTCTAATGATTTTTTGAATTATTGCAGCCAACATGGTATTCATAAACAATTTACAGCCCATTACACACCTCAACAAAATGGTGTGGTTGAAAGAAGAAATCGAACTATCCTGGATATGGCAAGAAGTATGCTGAAATCAAAGCATTTACCAAATGAATACTGGGCTGAAGAAGTAGCAACTGTTGTCTATATTTTAAATAGATGTCCAACTACAAGTGTAAAAAATGTGATTCCTCAAGAGGCTTGGAGTGGTAGAAAGCACAATGTTGCTCACTTCAAAGTTTTTGGATGCATTGCATATGCTCATGTGCCTAAAGAGCTGAGAAGAAAATTGGGTAACAGAGGTGAGAAATGTATTTTTGTTGGGTATTCAGAAGATACAAAATCTTACAAGTTTAATACAATTACAAGAAAAGTTATAATCAGTAGGGATGTGCAATTTGTGAAGAACGAAGCATGAGATGGAAGTGTAGAAAAAATAATAAGTGTAGCAGTAGCTAATCCACATGATGATATGACTGATGAAGTGATAGAACAATAAGGTATTCCTCAAGCAATACCTCCTTCCACTCCCAGACATGTAACACAAGTTGTAGCACAAGCTACACCTCATTCTACAATAAGACTTTCAAGAAATCATAATTTTACACCTACACAACAAAATCCACAAAGAACACTAGCCATAACACCATCTGGAAGTCCATCAAACTCAGTTGATAAAAGTAGTTCATCGGATCCTACATTGGCAAGCTTATTGCAGCGAAAAACAAGGAGTTTAAGAGATATATATGAAGTTGATTTTAGTGTTGACACATCAAATTCATTTTATGTTTTTGCTTTATTTTCAGAAGTTGTTGATCCAATGTTCTATGATGAAGCAATTAAGGATGAAGCATGGGCTGAAGCTATGGATGAAGAGATTGAAGCTATTGAAAAGAACAATACTTGGGAGTTGGTGGATCACTCGCAAGGAAAAGATGTAATAAGTGGAAAGTGGATTTACAAAACAAAGTATGACATGGATGGAAATGTGTTGAAGCATAAGGCAAGGTTGGTTGCTAGAGGTTTCACTCAATAACCTGGTATTGACTACAATGAAACATTTGCACCGGTAGCTCGCTTGGATACGATAAGAAGTGTTTTGGCCATTGCAACTCAAAAAAAGTGGCCTATTTTTCAAATGGATGTAAAATCTGCATTTTAAAATGATTTGATTGAAAAAGAAGTTTATGTTGAGCAACCAGAAGGATATGCAATTATAGGTCACAAAGGAAAAGCATATAAGCTAAAAAAGACGCTCTATGGACTCAAGCAAGCTCCTAGAGCATGGTATAGTCGAATTGATTCTTATTTAATTAAGAATGTTTTCAGTAGGTGCAGTAGTGAGCCTACTTTATATATCAAGATGGATGAAGAAGGTAAAATGCTGATAGTTTGTCTTTATGTAGATGATTTGATCTTTATGGGAGACCTTTCTATAAGTTCTTTTAAAGCAGCTATGATGAGAGAGTTTGAGATAACCGATCTTGGTCTTATGAAATATTTTTTGGGAATAGAAGTTAAGCAATTAGCAGATGGTATTTTTATTTCTTAGTCAAAATATGCAAGTGATGTGTTGAAAAGATTTAATATGTTGAATTGCAAATCAGCTCCTACTCCAGTTGTGATAGGACTGAAGTTAAGCAAGGAAGATGATGGTTCATTAGTTGATCCTAGATTGTTTAAAAGGATGGTTGGTAGTCTCATATACTTGACTGCCACAAGACCTGACATCATGTATGGTGTAAGCCTTATCTCAAGGTTCATGGAGTCTCCAAAAGACTCTCATTGGCAAGCTAAAAAAAGGATTTTAAGGTACGTATGTGGAACAAAGAACTATGAAATTCTATATTCAGTTGTAGATGATTTCAAACTCATTGGATACACGGACAACGATTGTGCTGGTAGCATAGATGATAGAAAAAGTACTTCTGGTTATGCTTTTAATTTTGGATTAGGGGTTGTATCATGGGCTTCAAAGAAATAGCCCATTGTCACACTTTCTTCAACAAAAGCGGAGTATGTTGCAGCCACAACAACATCATGTCAAGCCGTATGGATGAGAAGAATATTAACTGAGTTGATGCATAAACAAGATGAAACAACTAAGATTTACTGTGATAATAACTCAGCCATTGCATTGTCTAAAAATCATATTTTTCATAAAAGAAGCAAGCACATAGACACTAAATACCATTTTATAATAGAGTTAGTGAATAACAAAGAAATATGTTTGGAGTTTTGTAGATCAAAATATTAATTTGCTGATATTTTCACTAAACCATTGACAAGAGACGCATTTGAATATTTGAGAAGTTGTTTGGGTGTTTGTGCTGAAGATGAATGCTCCAGAAATTTTTGTGCTAGTGTAGATGCTCCAAAAATTTTTGTGCTAGTGCAGATGCTCCAAAACTTTTGAACATAAATCAGGAACAGAAGGCAGATGCTCCAAAACTTTTGAACATAATTCAGGAACAGAAGGCAGATGCTCCGGAACTTTTGAACATAATTCAGGAACAAAAGGAAGATGCTCCAGAACTTGAAGTCAGATGCTCTGAAACTCGAAGAAAGATGCTCAAGAAGTTTTTTGTGCAGATTGTTAGCTAGTTGAGATTAAGGGGGAGTGTTAGAGATATCTAATTTCAACTATTTAATTATGCAAATTCCCTCTAGTTAAGGCTACGTACCAGAATTTAAGGCAATTTATTAGGAATACTTTTTGGAGAAGATTTGAGAGATTTGGATTAATTCTCATTAACTGCCTATTTACTCTCACACACTTTGTGGGTAGTAAAAGATATTAATTTTTTATTACTCCTTTGCTGTCCACCGTAGCTTTTAGTTTTAATTCCTTTTTGTGGTCATTTTTGGAAAAATGCATGAAGAAGAAAAGAAGAGCATCGCAGCTCTGCAAAGAAAGTTGAAGAAGGACATCAAAGCTCTGTTGTATCATTCTAGTTTTTAATACATAAATATAAATCTGCTGTTGTCTACTTGTTGCTGTGTATTTTCTGTGTCTCTTGAACAACAATCATTTGCAATTTCATTTTATCTTTTATTGTTGCATGCAAATCTGAGTTTGCTCTGTTCTCTAATTTGATGCTCTGTTTTATCTACTCCTCTGCCCCTTTGCCCACAAACACAGGGTGATAAATCATGTCATATTCAAAGGAAATGAATTGTGTCGTTAACATTTGTGATTTTATCTCCTGCTGAAATGAAAATCTGTCTTTGCCTTTAGATATGTAATAGAATAGGTCTGGTTCAATTTGAACTGAAATGCCTATGCTCGGATATTAGCTAGCATATCTGTATCTTTTCGTGCTTTATGACATGACAACCCCATAACTCCTTGCTCTGCCCAGGTTCAAAGTAATGAGTCTAGACTCCTATGGCACATTTTATCTATCATGATGTGCAAACTAATGAGCCTAGAAACTCACAAAACAAAAATTGCATTTTTGTGAGTGGATTTGCCCCTGCTTTGTTTGTATTCGGTTGGATTCTTCTTGGATTAGCCCAGTTTCATCTCGGATGAACCCACAGTGATTCTGCCACCTCCTGGACAATTCCTCGGCTGCACCAAACTGGATCCCACACAGGGATCTGATTGGACCCGGATTTGGTGCTCTGATCATCATAATGGTGTCACAGACATGAGGTGAACATATCAGGTTACACACGCATATTTGGGAGTGTGGATGTGACATCCTAAACTATGTTATTATAATTAGGACTAGATATTCCATTCCCAATTCATAGATATGAATCTTAATGTGGTTAATTTATGATACAACTGAAATATGAACTGAATTTAGTTGTTTCTCAAGTCTAACGAATACAAACAGATTTTTACATAGAAATAGTCTTAAATCTATCTTTATTCTAAGGCTGGTGGCAATGGGGTCACAGGGCAACTGTTATTGTCAATATTGCTCAGTTCTATTTGTAGAAATAAATTTTGGAGTCATAAGGACAATAATTTTTACTATGGTTGTAAAAAATGATTGTGGATTTTTATCAAATTTTGTTAGTATGGATTAATAATTTAATACTGATCATCTGCATTGGTTTAAGTTGACTTGTTGCCAAAGTGCATTTTATTATGGGGCTACCATATTTTACCGAGAAAGTTTGCCCATCTTAACACTTAATAAAAGTTTTCACATTTTCCAGATATTGTATGCGCTGGGGATTGCCTTCACCAGGAAAACTGCAAGGAAAGCCACGTGCACGTGCATGGAAGCGACTATATATTGAGGCATTTGATAGGATTTTTCTGTAATTTAAGGCCACAGTATGGGTGTGTTGCAATCTGCTTGTATAACAATGAATGCGTTTAATTTTTTTTAGCTTAGATGCTGTTTAGTGGTACGTGCTTTCTTTATGTCTATTCAGAGACCTTGTGAGACACGACATGCAAAGTGTGACCAAATTTCTTTATCATCTCGACTCCTTATATTTTATTGCTAAGTTCAGTTCCCGAGTTTGGTCAAAAATATTTTTGGGTGGGATTTGTTGATACAAGAATTATATAAAAATCAGATATTTTCAGTATTATTTAAGTTCAAAATATCACACATAGTATCATATATTGTATAATAAACAAAAATACTGTAAAAATAAAAAATATTACAATGTCAATTAATCAAACTTGAATTTAGTGATATATCTTATATATTAAAATTAAAAAATAATAATAATGTCAAATGTCAACAATCAGCCATCACTGATCAAGCATGATCATTTGGTTCTTCAAAAATATCACCATCACCATCTATATTAGATGATGTAGGTATTGGTAAATTAGAAAAACCATAGTGCCACTAGCACTAGTACTAGCAAATGCATAGTTGGGTAAACCATAGTATTGAAACATAATAATAAGCATTGTACACTAATTACATGATCTCTCCAAAAGAAAAAAGTTGTCTTCTAGATAACAAGAAAAACAACTAAGCATCAAGTAACATTAGGGAAGATTGTCCAATCTAATGATATTGTAGATGAAGACTTGTAGGCAAACTTGAAAGCATAGTTTGGATGAAGAATAATTGACAAATCAAATGAGTTCAATGAAGAACTAGGGGCAGTGTCCTAGTGGGGTTGAGCAGCAGCAGCCCTCCATGGATTTTAATAATATTTTTGTTTTGCATTCATATGAAAAATGAGTTTGTTTTTGTCTTTACAATGTATTGGAACCCACGATTTAGGGTTTAGAAGGTGTTTTGCCTTTTTGGCCAAACTTAAAGTCGATTAAAAAAAAAAAAAATCAACCAAATTCGCGGCCTAGGCGTTGGTACCCGCCCGTTGCAGGTGCGTTCTGGTTCGTCTTGGATGGACCTGTTGGTTTTGGGCGCGGCCCGGGATGGCCCTGAGGGTGGACCAGATCGGGACCCGTACCCGAGCCGGAACGGACCCAAATCGGCAGGCCAAATGCGGCAAAGCGGGTAACATAGTTTTATTGTTATTCTCAGGGCGAGCTTTGTTTGTCATTTACATTTCAAGCTCTTTCTTTTGAAAAAAAAAATTCATAAATTGCAGTTGCACAAAACTGCATTTAGATATCCATATTTTGCAGAAAGTACTCTTTTCTTTTTTACATGTTACTTTTTGTGCATAATAATTTTGAGCACTATCAACAGCCTCTTCTGATCCATTTTTGGCTGCACACTGTAACCATGGGTTTTAGAATTTGTCACTTGACAGAGAATTTTCTCTGTTAGTGAATGAAGATAATTAACATATTCAATTAATGACACTAAGAATCATAGTCTGATACTATGACCAGAATAAAACTCTTAAATTCGTGTTTGTGTGTCTGATGCATCAATTTTGATCCCTTGGACCAGTCATTTCATTTACCTTTTTGCATGTGTTAATAATTTAGTACTCTACTGCAATCTAATGATGCTTATGTTTATGCTTTTTGGCCTCTATTATTTCATGTGCTCTTGTTAATTAGCTAAAGTGTGTGAGCAGTAGACATCTAATGAAGCCATTTGTGCAGCGTGATGAAGAAGATATGATTGAATTTGTCCGAAACACGCCTGCTGAGTTTCGGGAGTATTACATTCAAATTCAAACTGCCAAGCGAAGCCAAGCTCCTCTTCCTTCACATATGACTGAAATTGCTGCGGTGTTCATTTGAGCATTCATTTATTAGTCAGCTTTATATTTATTCTGCTATCCTTTGTGGTGTGATAGGTGAATGATGATATGCTTATTCTTGATAAAACAGTGACTGAACAAATAACTCATTTGAAACATAGTCGAGGTTTGCCTGATGAATTTACAGCAGAACATGCTTGCTCAGGAAGGACGTGCACTACTCTGAAATTGGTGATTCCTTTTTATGTGAAAAAACTGGACGAGTGCATGGTATGGCATTATCTGAATTGATCTTATGTCAAGGAGCTTGTTATTCTTCTTCATTAGTGTTGGGCTTGATGTCGGTTTACTCAAATTAGTTGCTTGCAAATGGTTCATAATCTTAATTGATCAGTGTTCTGGTTGTTGGAAGGAAGAGCTTAAATTGCTTTTGTGTTGGAGTCCATGCACTGACTGTTTATGGTGGGATCAAGTCCCACATGTTTGTTGGCCCCACAGTTGCCGTTGAAGCAACAAATCTATCTGGTAATGCCCGATACAACCGTCAGAGTCTTAACGGATCCACGGGAGGCGGTTAGTCAATGTCACAAATCCCGAGGAGAGCACTGACCATCTGCCAACAATCTCCCCTTTAGTGTTACCCGAGGGGATTCAAATCCAGCACCTTTGGCTCTGATACCAATTGTTGCCCCATGGTTGCCGTTGAACCAAAACATCGGCCTAGTAATGCCTGATACAACCGCTAGAATTAACGGATCAGCAAAAGGCAATTAGTCCATGTCACGTCCCGAGGAGAGCGGTGACCATTTGCCAACAATATCAACCATTGCGCTGACCCCAATGAACCAGCTATTTATGGGAGCTGGTTATAGGAGTGGGTTTACTGGTTTTAGCTTTCATGATTGATGTTAGACCATTATGAATTCATTTAATTGGGCATTGATGTCTTTTTTGGGGAAGTCATTTTGTTTTCTGAAACTAGGACTTGTACATATTTGCAGTACGTGATGATACGTGCCGAGAAATCGTTTTAGATCCATTAAGTGAACTTCTGGTTTGTACAATCTCTGGGCGCTGTTTTGATAGATGGCTCTCACCATCAGAAGAAGAATTGGATCCGGTATGGACCATATGAATTTTTGTTTTCCGTTCTTGTGTGAGTGCACAATAACATATGTCTTCATCTTACTCCATGCAGAAGCTTTAAAAGTAGTGAATCAAATTTGAGCATTGTTTAATTTAATAGGTTCTTGTTGCCATTGTAGGGAGAGCAACCGGGGTATGCTAATGCAGCAGTGGATGAAGCAGATCCTTCCATGGGGTCGGGTCGCTTTGGTAAGTACCAAGAGTTCATTTATTTTTTTGGTTCAGCTGTGTGATCAATGCACAATAATCATTTTTGGTTTATATTTTATTTGTTTCATGCTTCATTTAATTTAATGTTGTGCTACTGCTGTGACGGAAGTGACCTATATGTCAATAGCCGTTATGTATGGTGGCTGCTAGCATTTTGCTTCAATTTACATTGTTCGTGATCTCTTAATTGTTTTGCAATCACTGTTTGTGTGATCTCTTGAGGTTGTTTTGCAATCACAGTTTGCTTTGAATTAGTTGTTAATCAAATCAGAATTGTTATATTTTCATGAGTCATTTCATGTGTGTTTTCTTAAATGTATTTTGTTTGGGGGAAATAATTAAATAGATAATACTTTGCTAATGTCTTGCTATACTTCATGTAAACAGTTTCTTGTCAATCCTCCATATGGGGAAAAAATGTTGCAATGCACTTGAATGGTGCATTATAAAAGAATGTTGGATTTAAATAATACCCAACGGCATTGAGGTAACAATGCACTTGCTGATCCGATCTAGCATCAATAATCTCCCATATCAGTATGTCATTGTTCTCATATAGATATTCTATATTTTAGACCTTGTTGCCTTTTTGGCTCTATCCATAGACTCAAAAATAGCCCATTGGGGGACTTTACCCATCAACCAATCTCAACACTTTTGCCAAGGGCTACGAAATTTACTCGATCTCATGAGTATCTGTGCCAAACAAGTCATCAAAAACAAGGTGTCCAATGGTGATGCCATCTACGTGATTGGCAAAGCTAGACTCAATCCAATCTGATACCTACATTTCATGTTCATCTTTTGTGCATATAAATTCTATAATACAAGTAAGTGAGTTCCAAATCTAGTCACACTTGGTTGAATGAACTTTCCCTTGATAAAAGATCTCATCTTGTTGAGCACATTTGAGTGATTGTATATGAACTTAGTGATGGATCTCACCCACTCTGCCATAGATTTAATACATAGAAGTTTGACATTGTCTTCTAGGAAAAACATTTAGTAGGGTACTCCATTAAAAGTTTGCCTACTGTCAAACAGTTGTATTATTCATGATAAATTGGATCAGTGGCCCAGCCTTAGTGACTGCCTAATCAAACATAAATAAAAATGTGTGGGTTGATTTTACTCTATCATATGCACCCAATGATTTAAGGAAGACCGTGCCACTCATGGAAGCTACAAAGAAGTTGATCAATGTACAATTCTCTCTTTCTGTCTAGTCATCTACAACGTTATAATGCAACTTGTCCTTGATATGCTCAACAAGCACCTCACTAATATCTTGCACATCATTTAGCATATCAATTTTAAGGCTCACATATGATGAGGCTTCAAACTTTGAAGCCAAGACCCTGAACAATAATAACATTAATCATTACTCACATTTAGGGAGATTGTGCAATGTTGAATGGGATGCTAGACTAATACCATAAATTGACTATTGCCTTCTTAACCTATGCCTGAACATTCTTTCTCCATTCCATGCTCTTCAAAGATGGTTGGGCTCTAGGTGTGATATAGGGCACCAAAAAAGCATTCGCATTGCCCCCACCTACGGTTATG
Organism: Sequoia sempervirens; assembly: GCA_007258455.2. Lineage (NCBI taxonomy): Eukaryota > Viridiplantae > Streptophyta > Pinopsida > Cupressales > Cupressaceae > Sequoia > Sequoia sempervirens. The sequence goes on from VDFB02109042.1 coordinate 28,300,165, forward strand.
CTTTTTGAAAGAGCAAGGCATGGTAGAAATATCAGCATGAGTTTGTTCTAAAAGTTCCTCATTTGAAGGTCCCTCTTCAATTGTGATGCCACTAGATGGTTTCATGAAGCATCCAATAATAGCCCATGCCTTCTTAACTTTGCTTTTTGCAAAGATCTCAAGAGATAATAAGTCTTGGTGGGATATCACCAAGACAATTTCTACAAGCGTTCACATTATTATACCTAAGCAACTTTGTCAAATGTCATTTAAAAATGTTGACCCATCGCTTTCATTTCCACAAAAAAATACATTTTAGGCTATATGCAAATTCAGCACGGGATTACAATAGGTCTATGCAAGATCCTTTTCTTGTGGTATTATCAGCTGAAATCATGTCTGAATGCATAAGAACCTTTAGGTTAGGTTACCAAATCGGCAGGAAAATAGGCTGTTTTCAGGTACAATTTGTCTTGGAATCAGATTCTGAATCGAATGGCTTGTAGATTCGGTAGGGTTTGGTTTTTGTATTCAGAATCATTTGGAATCAGCAAGGAACATAGCTTGGCAATTACAGGTCAGAAAAGGCAATTCAAAGGCATTTCAGTCACAATTTCAGAAGCAGGTGAAGATCTTAACACATTTTAAAACTTATTAAGCATGGAAAAGACCTAGATGACATTGTTATCACTTATCAGCACTTGTTTATTTATTTGTGCATGTAGATCCATTTGAGTGAAGCTTTGGCTATAATAAGCAAGCACGATTTAACCAAGGTGCGGTAAACTCTATTGCTGGAGCTCCAGGCTTCCTCTAAAACATTAATGACTCAACTAATGTATGATGACAAAAAATTTTGGTCAGAGTATTGCTTCAACAGCTTTGATACCATTGCTCGATATTTTTCTTCAAACGGGGCAGCTTAAGTTTGAAGTGAATTTCTCAATATTTAATTTTGTATTGATTAAGATCTTTATATTAAATATTTTTATTTCTAATAATTTATAGCATTTGATTAAGTTTTATGATAAATATAGTTTTTATAAGGTTTTAATAAGTATTAATATTATTAATAAATTGTATTTCTATGTGCATATTTATTATTTAGTTGTATATATTATTTTTTAAATAAAATATTTAGTAATATTTTAAGATATTAATATTATTTATTTCTATTGTATTATTTGAATATTATTATATATTTATGATTTTCATTTGTTTTTATATGGATACATCTAATTCTAGAACATACTCAACCACCCCCCTCGCCCTCCCCCGCCCTCGCCCTCGCCCTCACCCTCGCCCTCGCCCCCGCCTCCTCAATATTGATTATATGAATATTATTATATATTTATGATTTTCATTTGTGTTTATATGAATGCATCTAATTCTAGAACATACTCAACATCCTACCCCCCTCCCTCATATTGATTTGGTAACTTAGCCTTTAGGTATAGTAAAAGAAAAAGCCTAATTTGAGCCATAAACTTACAAATTAGTTTAGGATTAAAAATTCTGATGTTCTAACTTCTAACCATAACCCTAGACTAAAAAGATAAGTTTATAGTTAGGTTTGATAAAAAATGCTTAACCGTAACCCTAAACTTCAAAATAGTTTAGGGTTACGGTGAGTAATTGGTGAAGTTCAAACTCTAATTTTTTTTTTTTTAAGAACTAAAGTAAAAAAGATTAGTTTAGTATTAAGACACAGGGTTTGTTAGAATGACCTACTAGAGTATCCTGTTTAACTGGAAAAATTCAAGGTTTAATGATTAAATTTTAGACCCTAATGGGTAGGGTTTAACAGGAACATTTAAAGTTTAATTTTACATCTAAACTTAGACTATAGCCATTAGGGTTTAAATTTCAAGTGAAATTTTAAAGTTTTGATTTTTAAACTATGACCCAACAAAGTTAACACGGAACTTGGACAAAGAAAATGTCTTATGGGCTTTACCTCTTTGTGTGGTAGCCTCAAGGTCATAAGGAATGTGGAAGGCTAAAATAACGATGCATAAGGTATGCTCTAATTTGCTGCTGATGTCAACAATCCTTTAGAAACTCTGATCACTTGTTCACCTGTGCTCTGAAGTAGTTTGATTTTGGAGTTGAAAGTTGAAAAGAGGAGTAAATGGAGAAACCATGCTTTGCAGACAAAGGTTGGCAGTTTTTTGAAAAATCCATAGGCTTTTCAACAAAAAAAATCCAGTTCTGTGATAAAACCAGCATGCTAGTTCAAACTGGCACGGCCTTGGGGCCAGACTGCAGGTAACCACAGTTTTCCCCGAGTATTACTTCTATGCATTAAATAACACACAACAAAAAGAGACTTTCAAGAAGAGAGCATATGGGCTTGGAAAACAAAAAGCAAGGCATAATGAGATGATAGAGTTGCAAGGCAAAGATGGTCTGACAAGTTCCAACTCTGCACAGGCCCGCTCATTGTATTTCTAGGCTCTATGTTTCAATGTGCCTTACAGTCAGCAGCCCAAATGATAATTGAGGGCTTTCAAATAAGAAAAAGATTAATTTCAAGATTTCCAATTTCAATGTGAATTAAATACTTGCAAACAACTTATTTGAAAAGTTTGATCCAAGAGTTATTCATGTTCTCTAGGAGAAGGGGTTGAAGGCCATCCTAATCTTCCAACAATGGGTCTGTTACCAAGTGGGAACTTTGTCACACCAGCATAAGCTAGAAGATTAGTTAACTTCTTGATTTCTCTAAGCAATTGCTTGAAGATCACTGAAGCAGATTTCTGAAGTAAATCACCACCCTCTTTGAGATTGCTCCCTAGTTTGTTTCTGCTTCTAGGGACAATTGAAATCATGGAAAGGGCGAGTTTTAACCACTCTACAAGACCAATAGCCTCAACTTCATTGTTTGTGTCTCCAGGGATGATGCAGTTGCTTTAAATGTACTGTTGTGGTTCTGTAATAGGCATCCAGCACAAGTCCTTCTAGATTTACTTTCGAAGCTCCATCATAATTCATTTTGGCAAAGCAAAAAGAAAGAGAGGACCATTCAGCCAATTTATGAATAGACTTGTAAAAATAATAAATGTTCAATGAGTGTCGCTTATCATATTTTATGAGTGCACTCATACCAATTAATGTTTTCTTAAATTAGAGACATCAGATTTTCACATTCCATAGTAATTAGCGTATGTCATTTTTGGATTCAATTGTAAGATTTATTTTGCAATCATTTCGGGTCACACTCCATCATCCATAAGCAGGATAAAGAGCTGGAGGTAAGATTTTTGAGTCTTTTTCTCCTCCAACTCTTTATCTTGATGATGGATCACGGAGTGTGATCCAAAACATTTGCAAAACGAATCTTACATAGTTGAATCCAGAAATGACATGTGCTAAGTATTCTTGAAAGTTGATCTTACCCTGTGCAAAGGTTCTCTAGAGCCTTATTAATATATTATTGTAGTTATAAGAACAATACCTCATTATAGTGTGTAATGCATGATTTAAGTATAATTCAGCCTTGAGCATGAGGTAACATTTGATCATATTCATAAAGGGCATAAATGCATACAAAAGTATGCAAGTTTGATATATATCAGAATTTAGTGCAAATTGTGAATTTATGCGATGCCAGTTTATTTCATTAGGAATCTCATTCATTTGGAAGGATATAACCTCTAAATTCTGACCCAAATAGGGTGCCTTCTGTTCCAATGTGAAGTACAAATCAATTGATTTTTTTGAGTGGTAATAGCCCATAGCTTTGACCCAGAATTTATGCCCTTATCATGGTCAACTTGTCATATTTTCCATGCATGTTGCTCTTCTCGTCTATCTTAACTTTCATGTGGTTTGCTGTAAAAATATCACAAAAATTAGGCCAGGTTGCTTTTCTTCTAAAAAAAGGTATTACAACCATGTGAATTTTTGAACGGTTAAAGAAAGTTGATGGCTGAGGTAGAATGCCTTTCTGTAAGAGCTTATATCCTTCTTTTACTAGAATTCAGCCAATCCTATGCACTTTAAGCCATTTAGGGGCAGTATTATACCTTGCACAGTCCATCATCTTTCATTTTGCTGTTGGACAGATTCTTCCGTAGATTGTCTTTGTTCATGTATTTACATATTCACCTATTTGGGGTGCAGTGATTGTTCCCTGCACAATCTATTATCTTCCATTTCATCGGTGAGCAACTAATGCCATTGGCTTTCCCTTGCAGCAACTTTGTCGACTGTAGACCATGTGGCAGCATTTTCTTTCCAGTATATGGGTTAGTTATCATGCATTACACGAAAGACCAAAATTTTCTATATATGGTTCGATGAGTGCCTTAATGCCAAATTAGAGACGGTTACAGTTAACGCTTAAGATGAATTGCCGCTTGTGGGGAAATACCAGCTAAACGTTGCCTGTTTTCTTGTTGGGGTTTTAAGAAAGTTAATACGGTCTTTTTAGTAGATCTTGTCATGAAAAAGGGTTCCCAAAAGACTAGTTTATGTAAGGTGGCAAAAATTAACATAGTGCTAATGGAGTACCCCATTACTACAGTTGCACTACCCACATTCTCAGTCTTTACTAAAATTGTTTCCATCGACTTTGGAGAGTAATTGAGAGCCAAGTCCAGGTTTCTCCAGTCCGCAGCCGTCCGATATGCGAGGCACAGGAATGTGAGATTTGTGTAAACCGAAGAGCAGATGCTCAGGAGCTCTTGTAATGTTGGCTTATGTGGGTCGGCCAAATTAATCCATTAGGTCAAGCTGTAGGATATTTATTCTTTTTGGTGTCTGTTCTTGTACTTTATTGTTTTCCTCGTACCTGGCCACACCATAATTTAATTATTTTGAACTGGCTTTTGCAGCACAGGCATATTTACTGGGTTATAATTGTGACGATGGAAAGGAACTTGAAGCAGCGTTGGCTACTTGTTGATCGGATCCTTGGTCTTCATTTACCACTCTTCGACGTAAAAATTGAATTGGTAAATTTTCGAAATTCTCAACATGGGATGTACTGTGTAAAGTTAAACAAATTGAATACTTTTGTGGGGAACAAAGTTATGTGAGGCTGTATAACCAGTTGAAATTTTCATATTCAACGAGTATATCTCATTTATGCGTATTAAAATGTTGAAAAGACATCGAAAGAAAAGAGGCACTAATGAGAGGTGAGTTAGGCATCTTTACCGTGACTTGATAATATATTTTTTGTATTTTGGCAAGGTTGTTAGGTATGCAACCACAAATACTTAAATCGCCTCATTTAGTTTTGTAAAAGGTAATCAACAATTTTCCCATGGGCTATCCAAGTTTAATTAATTAATGTTATCAATAAACATACAATTGACCTTAATAACAAGTTTGGGTAAATTTTAGAGTAATTTTATCTTGTTTCACAAGATTAAATGCGAAGGTACGAGGCACTTATTTGCGGGAACTACAATGAAGAATTAAATTTGATGTTGTGTGAAATAGTCATCAAGTCCAAAAAAATTATACCATAGAAATGATAGTCATTTAAATTTTTGTGTAATATCCTAGTTTTTACATCAACACATTAACAAACAAAATACAAGCTAACAAACTGTATTACAATTGTGATATGCACATGTCACAACTCACGTTCACAAGCATGATGTTGTAAATTGAATGACAACGCAAAAGGTCTAACAATAAAAACGCTTTAACTCACTTGATTATCATGTTATTAAAGGAGTTTGTAACAAAGAATTTCAATATGCTTAAGCATCATATTTAAGATTATAAATTAAAGAAAAGACGTATATTGTAATTGAGGTGAATTTTGATAGTTCACATGGAAATAAACCATGACAATAATGCAACAAGGAAACATTCAACCAAGTTTAATTCCACTATTACAAGAGACACTTATCTCTTATAATAATGATCCATTGATGAATTTGATTTACTTTGAACATCATAATCAAGCATAAGCAAGATCCATAAACTACTTTCGAACATGAGTACATATTAGGCCTAAATGACATCAAATCAAGATGTACAAAAAATGTAATTTCCATTTCAATTCAAAGGATTACATCAAATCAAATGACACTTATTACATGAATACAAAGCAATTTTCACATCCCAAATATGGATGGAACACACTACTACGATGATGATCCAAATGTATGGTTTAAATATAATTGAAGATTACAACTCTAAATATAAGAAGATATAATAGTAGAAAGCAATGAAGAGTGAAAGACACAAAAGAGCTATAGGATACTCACATTAACTCCATAATTTACTACCATGATTTCAATGTGCATTCTTAATGGTGATCAACGCCACCCAACTATGTGAAGCCCTGAGGTCCATGCCTCTAAACTAAAAGTAGATGACATGGCTATCATTCACACCCATGCCATACACTCACAAGTTGGCCACAATCAAGGACACATTATGCAAAGTTACTCAATCACAAGATGGACTACATGAGTCCAAACAAATACAAAAAACAAGGCTAACCTAGGATAAGGAGTGGTTTGACTCTCAAAGATTGAGTTGGAACTAATTAGACCCTTGATCTCAATAGTAAGGGCCCTTACAGTAATGCTTGTCTAGTGCAATACATTTTTGAAACATCCTTTTGGTAAATTTTTATGTTTAATTCCTTATTAAAATGTGATATATCCTCTTTCAAATATAACATATGATTAGTATTGTGCTTATTCTTGTTGTACAATACTCATTTAATACATTATGTATTGCATAATTAATTCTTGTGTTTCTTATTATGGTGTCACACATCTTCTTTCAACACAACATCCCACATTTAAATTATCATGATGTTGCATGTACTCTTTCAAACATGGCATTGCACATTTAGATTCATTAACTCTAGGTCCTAACTTCAATATCATTCCTACCACATGTTATAAGGAGGCTAACTTATGCAATTAGCTCTTATGAGGGAAATCTACAATTTACATATGATCACACATCTTGAGGAAAATATTCTTTGTTTCTATGGCAAAACCATGTTTCCTTAAAATAATAACCTCCCAAAAGTTTTAATTTCCAGAGCAATCTAATTTAGAATTTTCTAAAATTCATTCAATGTCCAAGTTCCACACTTGATGAACCTTTAGTTTTTCTTCAAAATTAAAACTCAACAGTTCAAAAATTCAAAGATATCCTTTTAAATTTCTAGGGAGATTACATTCCTCGAGTTACATAAATCTTACAAGAAAATCTACATTTTCACACAAAATTTAGAAATGCATTAAATTAAATTTCTGACACCCTTTTGATCCAAATCTACCCAACATCACAAGTATGTTATCACATATTTTTAGGATTTTTTTTTCTTTTTGTTGCAAGGGTTTGGGTAGTGACTTATGTTTTCCCAAATTTTAAAACCTACAAATTAAAATTTACCCAACACAATAAAATTGAACTCTAATATTGAATTCAAACAAACACCATTTGTGCAAGAAAAACAAGAATGAATTCCTTGTATCAAGATCTCAATCCATTTATTTAATTCCTACTAGATTTGCAAATTAAACAAGATAAACAACTCCAAAGAGTGATGACTAAAAAAGAAGTCTCAAATCTTCAACCCACCAAGCAAGTTAAGCAATCCTTTTCACAATCCAAGCTTTTAACTTTGACAAATCCTTTCCAATCCTTAAGTATGTTCTCCTTTTCTACTGTTGCCTCTCCCACTTTCAGTCAAGGGAAAGTTGTATAAAATGAAAAATAAAGAATAAAATGAAAATCACTTTTAAATATAACCAAAACCTAAAACAAAAGCTACCATTTTATTTTCCCACTCAAACTAGATTTTTTCAAAAGAGATTGGACAACTTAACATGCAATAACTCCTCAAAGACACTTTTAACTTTCCTAATAAAGACATTTAGCTCTTTTAAGTAATCCAAAAACATAACATCATTATGAAAAACCATTTAATCATTTTTACACATATCAAATAGAATGCACAAATGAAACTAACCAAAATCATCCAAGATAAAACACATTCATAGATTTTAACACAGGGATTTAGAAACATGATCAATATCGATATTGGTTCTATTGGTTTCAACATCCTATGTCCTATTATTCCATGTGAAGCAAAATGAGTTTACAATGCTAAACAAACCACATGATTTCCTCCAATTAACTAGTGTTAGGATTTTACTTGTACCTCAACACTCAAGCCAAACATTACATGCATTTTCTCGATATGTAGTAATCATTCAAGCATATAGTAAAATCAACCAACATCATATGATCCACATTTTAATAATATAATTTCAATTATGGCATCATCATAATAATATAAACAATACATGATTAAATATGATTTACACATCAAATACATTTTGAACATATTGTTTTGCATTTATCATAATAATATGAACAATACATGATTAAATATGATTTACATGAGCATATTGAAAATCAGGACAAGGCAAGAGTTAACATCGAAGGGCCTTACCTTTTTCGTAAACTTGGAGCTTTGTGTGGGTAATTTTGCAGGCTTGGATCAATTATGCACTATGTGCATTTGTCTAATAACCCACATATTTGATTTGAAAAAATGTATACTTTTGTAGCTTGGTCCACTCCAATCTCTACTATTTGTTCTAGCATAAGAATTGATGGTATTTGAAAATACCTTGGTGAGAGTGCTAAATTGTAAAGGTTCATAATCTTGTTACTCCCTTGGATGGCCAACTTTATGACCTTTAAAAATGTGGGAAAATGATAGGCATGCATGCAAGTGATCTACCATACAAATTTCAATGCACATATTGATTAGTTACTGCACAAAGTTGAAATGATCTCATTGAATGTTCCTTTAATGCTTTAATATTTCAAATGGAAATTAGATGATGCTTAGTCATGTTTTAATAATCAAACAAATCTTTAAATATCAAGACATAATGAATCATCACACAAACATGTATAAATTTTTCTCTCGATGACTAAGACGAAAGGTTGGGAGTTGGCAATTTGAATTTTGAGTTAGGTCCATGTCTATGATTGATCTCGTGCATTGTGAAACTGACATAGGAAAGAGGAATGCATAATTTGAGGTAGGGTTCATGCACATGGGGATGTAGGCTAATAATGATTTGAATGTGTGTGGATTGGCGTAAGCAAGGAAAAGATAGACTAGATGAATATGACTAAGTGAAACTGATAGAAAATGAGGATGGGCAAGGATTAGGGAAGGAGCCAAACATAGCAGAAGAGTGCACCACATATTGTTATGTAATCTATATCATTTGTTCTAGCATAAGGATTGATGATATCTAAAAATACCTTAGGGAGATCACTAAATTGTGAAGGTTCACATTCTCTTTAGTCCCTCTCTTGGATGGTCAATTTCACAAACTTTACCAATGTGGGCAGATGACAAGCATGTGTGTAGGTGGTCTACTATGCAAATTTCAATGCAAGTGCTATTATTTTTAGTGTACTGAGTCAAAATGATCCTATTGAATGCTCCTTTAATTCTCTAGGATTTCAAATGGCAATTAGATGATTTTTATGTATTTTAATAATCAAATAAATGTCTTTAAATACTGAGACAATGAATACTCACACAAATATGTATCAAGTTAGCTCCCAAAAACTATGAGGAAACAGTGGGAGTTGACTTCGATCAAACCCACACCATCCATGAACAATCATGTGCATCGTGAAAATGACCTAGGATAAGGGAACACAAAATTTGAGGTTGGGATCAAGCATATGGAGATCTAGGCTAATAATGATGTGAACGTGTGGGGATTTGTGTAAACAAGGTAAATGAGGATGAACAAGGTTTAGGGAAAGAGCCAAGATTAGCACAAGAGTGCCACATAGGGTGATCCCACAATAGTGGGTTACACTTTTTGGCCAAACTTGACATTGAACTGAACTATTTTAACTAAATCTTCACTTTTAGACATCTATAGTTGCTAAACCATGAGGAATTTGAAGATGATGCAAATTAGTGATTTGTGACATTTTTCCTTATAAATTATATATATATATATATATTAAAATTTTTGGAATCAAATTGCATTTATTTTTCCATCTCTTTCGATAACTAGTTTTTAACAGTAAACACCATTTTTAAAGAGTGATGTTTACTGTATAACACACAACTTTTTTCTATAAAGGATACAATTCTATTTTTTTAATTTAGATTTGTAACTATGTTATCTATCTCCTTCATTTGGTTTCATAGTGTTTTATTGAATATTTTTTTCTTAATTAAGTTTTGAAGTCAATCTAATTACTATTTAGACATAGGTTTACTGTATAACACAACTTTTTTGTATATATCAAAATTAAATATTTTTTTTTGTTGGATCAAGGACATCAATACCAAGAGCATAGATATTTTTTCATTTTTTTATGGGTAATCTACTATTTTTTCACACGCGCAAAACAAAGAGCTTATTTTTGGTGAAAAATTATATTAACAAGAAATTAAAAAAATAAATATAATAATCAAATTAAATATATTTAAAATAATACCTTTTGGGAGGCTTATAATAAGGACTACATACTTACAAAAAACATAAATTTTAAATGAATTTATTTGATCCCCAAAAGGTAAATCAAAACTGGTTTTTTATTAACATTTTGATAGGTGTAGAGGAGACTCGATTATAAGTATGATTCAAAACTAGCAGGGTTCTATCCAAGGGGGTTTGATCTAAGGGGATTTGATTAAACCCTCTTCAATTAAAATCCTTTAAATAGAACCTTTCAAGACTTAAATCATTGTATTTTCTAAAAATATGTGATCTCAAAAAAAAGAAAAGGATGTCCCAAAGTGTATAACCCATCATTGTGACAACATCCCATTTTATTATGTAACGATATTTAAAAATATTGATATGAAGAAATATTGTAAGTTGCCTTGTCCTCATAAATATTAAATAACATATTTTTTTTGAACCAAGCATCATTGCTTCAAGTAAGCCCTTGATTTACAAAGGAAAGTGAGGTTGGATTGTTAATACGTATATGGATGAAGTGAAACTAATTGGATACATAGCCCTTTACTAGCTTGTAACCTCCATCCATCCCCTGAATAGAATTGATCCTTGGTGATGTACAGAAGGAGTTGGTCCTCTTGTCATCACTCACTTCATTATAGATTAGATCTACTCATTTTGGGAGGGCTAGCTAATGCCTTAAAAATGATGTCATCGATCAGGATTTTTGTTGTACCAAGAAAACCATTTCATTATGGAGGAACTAAACTCGCTATGATGCCTAGGAACAAAAATGATGGAGAATTCAACTATGATCCTCCTATTCCTAGGTCGATGCCTGACTGCCCTGTAGGTGGTCGATGTCGTAAGCCTAGTCGACACCATGAAATTCGAGGGACCCCACCCCCATATACAGTAGAGATAATAATAGTCGAGCTCCAACGTTCCATCACCCTTTTTTATGGCTATAGCCCTACTATAACTAAACTATAGTTGGGTGGGATTGGAATCTTATTCGGTGTTATAATTGGAAATTTAAGCTATGGAGTTTCCCTCTAGATAGTAAGGGGCCCTCGAATGGAAAATAGGAGCAAATAGAGGCTTTTGTAGAGACCTTTGCATGGACTCCCTAACCTAGCATCGAACTCGGTCGCCAGTTAGTCATGAGGCCTTAGTTGGGAACTAGCTTTTGAGCCAAGGTTGGAACCCCACCCCCACTAGTAGTATTTTTCCTTGCATGTGGGACCCTACTTTCCAAACTATCTTGTGAGCTTGATCAATACCAATAGAGGTACCTACCATATTGAGGGGAGGGACAAGCTAAAACGTTGTTTCGAAGAGGTAGGGAATTCACTTTCTAGGAGAGAAGGGCCTTGAGTCTATTAGTCTCCTACCTAGAGTTTTGCCACTTAGGAGTGAGTTCTACTAGTTGGGGGAAGAGTTAGAAATACTATCTCTAGGTTTGGGGAGATTGTTGAATTGTGAAGGTTCACATTCTCTTTAGTCCCTCTTTTGGATGATCAACTTACAACCTTTGTGAATGTGGATAGATGACAAAAATGTGTGCAAGTGATCTATTATGCATCTTATAATGTGATCTTTTTAGTGCACCAAGTCGAAGTGATCTATTATTCTTTTTAGTGCACCAAGTCGAAGTGATCTTTTTGAATGCTCCTTTAATGCTCTAGATTTCAAATGGTATTCAAATGATTCTTAGATATGTTTTATGCTCAAATGAATGTCTTTAAATACCAAGACATAATGAATCATCACACAAACATGTATCAAGTTGGCTTCAAATGATTATGAGGAAATGGTGGGAATTGGAAATTTCAATTTTGGGTCAAACCCACTATCATGTACCATCAATCTTGTGCATTGTGAAAATGGACTAGGATAGGGAAATGCATAATTTGAAGTAGGGACTAGTTTTATGGGGATCTAGGCTAATAATGATGTCAATGTATTGGGATTGGTGTAAACAAGACAGAGATAGATCAAATGAGTGATAATGTGTGAAAGTGAGTAAACGAGGATCAATAAGGATTAGGGAAAGAGCCAAACTTACCACAAGAGTTTTCCACATGTTGCTATGCCATCGTATTAAGACTTTCTTGCAAGATTGGCTCAGAACTATATTACTAATTTTAAACTCACGTATATTTAACAACTCTAAATAATATAAATTAAACATAACTCACAATTTTAAATGGACATTATATTTTAAAAAGCCACTACATACACTCTCTTCTTAAGTTAGGTTAATTTTTAATGTTTATATTTATTTTATATTTTTATTCATGTACTAAAATTTCTCTTGCATTTAGGCCTTGGTAAGCTAGCTTTAACTTTTAGGGTTTGAGCTAATCTTTGTACATTGTGTATACTAGCACTTACATCGTTAGGAGGTGCGATGGTTGGTTTGATAAGAAATTTCATGTTAATTAATATGTTAAAGAGTACAAATTGAGGAATGGAGGAGAAACTACTATTTTATTTACAATTTTTATAAACATAGAATATCATTTACAAGTAGATAAATCAAATTTACAATATTGTTGTAGAGTATTTGCTTTGAGAACACCTTGAGATTGGTCTCAAGTTTGACAACCATCAATCCTTTTTTTGCATGTGACATTGAGCTTTTGCTACTTGATCTTGACATGACCTCATTTAAAATTATTTTTGTTCTTAAGCATTAATTTAAAATGTTATTCCACACAAATCTTAAATTCATAATTGTTAATATTTTAAGAATATGTTGTCAACAATGATTATTTTCCTCTCTTTTTTTTAAAGATGTAAATAAAGAGAAGTATATAAATTTTTGATAAGGAGGAAAAATATTTTGTTGTAATGGTTTTTGATTGTTGAGTGTTTCCTCCTCTAAAGCATATACATCATACTATATTAGTTATGAAAGCTTCCATAGATTTGTTGTTAAAATTGCTCTTTGGCAATATGCATATAATGACTTTTTAGGGAAGTTAGTGGTCATTATTATCAACATTTGATTTTCATTGTGTATTTATTGCAACATTGAGCGCTATTGGAAGATTTAATAATTTTGGCTATTTGTTGTTGTGTAATGTCCCTTGATCATTTATAACAAATATGTGCATTGAGAGGTCACACATTTCTCGTGTTAGGTTTTTTGTGTGTAGCTCATTAATAATGTATGACATAAGTAGGCTTGAATTAGAGTGTCATCCAATTGTCAAAAAAATGTTTGTAATGTAACAATTGTTACAAATTTTTGCCATAGCATTTTTGTTGTCAAGTTTGATGTGTGTATATATTTGTTCATAATAGGTGGTCTTTGGGAAAATTCACCTATGGGAATTATAAATATGCCACTGAAGCAAAGATATTGGTGAGAAAATGCCTCAAATAATCTATTGTATATTTTTAATAGTATCTTTGACCCTATGAAGCTCATCTCATCTCATCAATGTATTGTATGCTTTTCATGTCTTCTTGAAACATTGTCAATGTCCTTGTAACAATGACGTTTCTTTAATTGGAATCTTTAGCGTTGCATGCATTGTTGACAAATGTATGTTAAATGGAACAATTCTTGTAGGAGCAAGAGCAAGGAATGGGTTTAGTTTGTGCAATATTAAATTTTGAAGTGCATTCCTTATGCATCTAATTAACTCAATTTTTCTAGTGCTCATAGTTCCTTGAATGATCTTATGTAGTGGTCATTTGAATAATGATCCATATAGTGTTCTATAATGATGTAAGTGCTAGCTATTATTTGGGTGGCACTATATAGTTTGGGTTGTATAAATGTGAAGAGTGGTCTTCTTGTTATAAGTGGGCTTCACAATGTAGTCCTAATTTTATGCACCAATAAAATAAGGAACCTTGTTTTGATGATATTCTGTGTACACGATAGTGTAAATGGGAAATAAAAGGAGAGGTAAGATGAGTACAAAGGAATATACTTAGTATAGTGGGTAAAATAGTAATATGGAAGGACAAGGAGTAAATTCCTTAACATGAATGTTTTAATAAATTAGTCATTATTTAGTTTAGGATTTTGAGAGTGAAGGAAAAGATAAGTATGTATGGAATTAAGAGATGAGGGAGAAGGGAAATTCAAAAGTAGTAATCCAATCTCAAGCCATGTAGACTAGTAGAAAGGGATAGAAGGCACTCTAGGTCAAGAGTTTGAACCTAGAGTGATCTATAGGGTAGATTGATAGAAAGGGAAAATTAGTAGGAAATCTTAATCAAGTAGGGTGCACATTATTTTTTTGATGGATTTTTTTTGGTTTGATGGACGAGATTAATATATTTCAACTTACATGCTTTTTCTATGGATTTCTTTACTTTTATTTTTGATAGAGACATCTCAACCCCATGCAACTAGGAAAATGCAAGAGCTCATCATTAAATTTTAGACCAATCAATTAGGGACATAGTGAACGTGGAATAATGATATATGATATGTGTTTCTTTTGAAATGCAACATATGTTGAGGAAAGAAAGGGGTGCTTTTCCTATAAGTATCTATGGGTCACTAATGAGATCAAATATCATGAAATCTATCCATGGTATTTGAAAATAAATTTTAAATGAATAAACTTCACAAAAAAATTTCTTAACAACCAAGGTTGATTATCAAAGTTTGTCCCTAATATTATTACTATCAAATATAGGCCCTAAAAAATATAATAAAAAAGATATGTTATTTCAATGGATATGAGTAGTTTGGTTTATGTTGGGTATTATTTGATTTTTTATTATCTATAATCTTGTGGTGTTGCAATAATTGACCTATAGTATGATAATCATTTATAAAAACCCAAAATTTATCAAAATTTAAACCCTAAATTTTATTTATATAAAAAATGCAATACATATTGATGACAAATCCTAAATCCTATGAATTGATATATATATATATATATATAGTGAAACCTACGAAAAGATGATGTCAATAGAACCGTGGGGGGAGGAGGTGAAAATAAGTAGTGGGTTGGGCTCACAAACTTAGGTACCCATCTTGAGGCACCTTTTGAAACTCACTGTTGTCATGTCTATATGAAAAAAATGAGCTTAATTTTTTTTTTAAAGAATTATTCATGTTCAAAATGCTACCCATTACAAAATAGGTACACATTATAATGGGTACCCATTTGGGTAGAAGATCTCAAAGTGTAACGGGTGCTCGTTACATAGCAAGTATGGGTTTAGGTTGAAGGCCTCATTCCTAAACAAAATGGGTACCTATTCTTGTTGAGATTTTTTCCAAGCTTGAAACTTCCACTAAATGTGGATCCATTATCTTTTACTTATCTAAAACCTAGTCATCCCTACCCTAGACTTTAATGTTAGTGAACATTGATGCTTTCCCTTGGTGGGGAGAATGCATCTCATTCCATTCTATCTTTTTATTTATGAGAGTTAAGGATAGTGGTCTTGTACCCTATTATTGTGGCTAAAATTAAATCTATCCTTTTGCATGGACATTATGACTTGATGTCCTCATATGATGACATGTAAGTCTTTTTATTGTGTAGTCATTCTATGTGCATTGATATGATATTCTTAGAGTGTATTTATTTTGTATCATGGCATCTATAGTGCATAAGTGTGTAATTGTGACACATTAGTCTTAGAACTATATTGTAAATAAATTATTTCTCTATTCATTGACTACTTTAATATCATGGATGAAATCTTGAGGCATTATATTGACCAAATATATTTATGTGAATGAAGAATATATTCAAATAAAGAAGAAAAATTATAAAGGATGAAGAATCTTAAAGTCAAGATCACTCCCCCAATAAAATCTTAGAGGATAGAAGAAACCCAACCTTTATCTTCTTCACATTTTGATTAGCTTACAAAATAAGGTACAACAAATGAAGACATATGTTTTCAAAATTTGTGCAGGTTTCATGAAAGGTTTGGTCCTCCTTCACCTCACTATATGTTTAGTCCTCTTCAAGAAGAAGTGCATCTCTTATAAAGAACCCCTTCCCCAAAAGCAATTATAGAGGAGGCTCCTTCTCCTCTTAAAGAGACATCTTCACCTTCTAGTAAGATTCCTTCTCCTCCAATTAGGATACCATCTCCAAATAATCCTTCCCATACTAAGAAGAATATTCATCACTATTTATCTCCACTAATGTTAATTTGAGTATGTTTCTGATTATCTTCTTGAGATGATTGCCTATGAAGAGAATAATTTACCCGTTTGGTTGGAACAAAAAAATTAAAAAGAGAAAAAAAATCTTATCAAACCTATAGTTATTTACTTTTCTATTTTAGCATCATGCACCACTATAGAAAAAGATTCAAAATGGCTAAATTTATCTCCACCCTTATTATAGATCCACAAGACATGAGGTATGTAGAGATAACTACACTAGTTACTGAAAAGGATAAAATAGAGATGGAAGAATGTGATTATCAAGGATCAATGATTGAATTGGGAAAGAAAATAGGGAAGGTGACACATAAATTATAAAGACCACCATGCATATAATATTGCACAAGATAGATAAAGATGGAGAGAGTAAATGCAAGTGAAACAAAAAGGTGGAATAATTAATGTCATATGTGCATTAGTTGGTAGATATAATGTTATCTTCTTGTCATGCCCCCGCCATGTTACAACAAGAATTAGATTTACAAATATTATATATTATGCAATAGGGAGTGAATAAAACAAAAGAACAATATGAAAAAATAATCACAAAAGACAAATGTAGAAAAAGAAAAAAATAAAAATAAAACAAAAATAAAAAGGAAGCAATTTTACAAGGAAACAATTCTTTTAATGGCAGCGATTCCCTTTGGTAAAAAAATTAAAAATAACAAACAAACAAAAAAATGATTAGGGTAAAGGGGACATGTCCCTTACGAAGGGACAAACAAGTTGAACAATCATGTCCTTTTGCATCCATTGTGGGGTATAAAAGAAGAGAGATTTCTAAAGGAGAAAATCATCAATCAACTTCAGAAGAATATTTCACTCAAGCATCAAATAAAGGAATAAATTCTATCAACTTCTATTAGAAGATAGAGCAATATGCAACTCTAATATATCAATCAGATTAGAAATCAATAGATTACAACAACATGATTAAATTGGGGGCAAGATTTAGGGCAATCCTAGAAGGAGACATTACAATTGGTATTAGAGCATCATTATTTCCAGCATGAGGGACAAAAGATATAGTCGATGCAACATAGCCAAAGAGCTCAAAGGGAACTTGAGAGAGAAAAAAGGAAACTTGCAATCAACAACTCCACTCAAAGCAACAAAATGATTGAATAGGGTGAACCCACAAAAGTGGTTTACAATTCCAGTGAGGAAGGAAAAGTTGCAAAAAATGACCCCATGCAAAAAAAATTGGTTTTTGAGGGTTCAAATGAACTTATGGTTCGAATGAACCCAAAGGGTGTTCGGTAGAACGCCCCTTCAAGCAAACCCATTTAATGATGGGGCCCACCATTCCCGACAAAAATCCAAAAGCAAAGGCTTATGGAAGGGGGGTCCACTCGAACCAGGGTTCGAGCAAACCCTTTGGGGTTTGAGCGAACCCCCTTGGTTTGCTTGAACCCCCCTTTTCCCCCCTTCTCCCCCTCAGGCACCAAAAATGTCTAGAATTTTGCATTTTGAAGCTTGGGTTGAGGATGAAAATGGAGGAGACTTCATAGACCCAACTAGATGATGGTAGTCCTTAGAACGAGCTATCCAACGAATATAATTTTAAGATGTTTTGGTTTGATTATGTATTTGTTTTTTTAGTTTTATTAAACATAGGTTTTTCACCGAAAATCGAGCTCTTTGTTCTGCACAAGTGGAAAAATAATAGATTATCAAAAAAAATGAAAAATATGAGTGCACCAAATATTAAAGTCCTTGATCCAACAAAAAAAAGAATTTTGATACATACAAAAAATGTTACGAGTTATATGGTCCGCCTATGTCTAAATTGTAATTAGTTTGACTTCAAAACTTGATTAAGGAAAAAATTCAATAAAACACTATGAAACCAATTGGAAGCACTAGATATCGTAGTTACAAATCTAAATTCGAAAAAAATAGAATTTTATCCTTCATGCAAAAAAAGTTGTGTTATACAGTGAGCGTCACTCCTTAAAAATATTGTTTATTGAAAAAAACTAATTTTTGAAGGATATGGAAAAAGAAGTGCAATCTGATTCCAAAAATTCTAAAATAAAATAAAATTAGAATCTATAGACAAAATGTCACAAATCACTAGTTTGCATCATCTTCAAATTCCTCACGGTTTAGCCACTATAGGTGCCCAAAAGTGAAGATTTAGTTAGAAAAAATTATTTTAGTGTCCAATTTGGCCAAAAATTGTAAACCAGCATTGTGGGATCACCCAACAACTAGGAAACAAATTGAGGGCCTTCATGGAGCAAAATGAAAAGACAAATCAAGTGCTCCTCCAAACCTTACAAAACATGAATAATACCCGCAATGCCCTTAGGCCCAACCAAAAAAATGGGAGAGATTTAAACTCTAACCACTCAAAAAATAACAACATATCACCGCAAGGGTCAACACCTAGGGCAACAAGACCCTCATTCCTACCTAGGGAAGGGTTGAGAAGAGAGGAAGAAGAAACCAATCCACAAATTAGGGATTTTGATGAATATATTGCAGCCTACTCAAGGTTAGACCTTGAAATTAAGAGAAATATCTCATTTGAGGCATATTGTGATGCAAGATCATGAACTACTTGTAGAAAAGAAAAAAGACAACCCAACAAATATTTAAAACAAAGGGTAAGTAAAATGACCCTCCCCAATTTTGATGGATTTGGGAAGGTCACGACACGTTCGTGGGTCCAAAATATGGACACTTATCTCTCACTTAGTCCCATGATGGAGGAAGATGCCATAAAATTTTCCATGTACTCCACTTGGAGGGGACAAACCATGATTGGTGGCATCATGGCCTTATCACCCAAGGACACCAACACATAACCACTTATGGTGAACTCACTCAAAGGATTATCAAAAGGTTTGATAAAAAACACCATGAATGGTACTTTAAAGAACTAACACAACTAAAACATGGAATCGTAGAATATTATGCCACTAAATTCTAAAAACTATCAATCATGGTACCCGAGGTTTCTCAAAGTAGACTCACATACCTGTTTGTAGAAGGATCAAAAGAATCAATCAAGGGTATGGTAAGTCCCCTCAACCCTACAACACTTGAAGATGCAATCCAAAAGATAACAAGGTTGGAAATCACATCATCAAAAGACAAAGCCTACACTAAGAATTTTACATCAAACACACATACCAAATACCACTATAAGGAAAATGGGCATAAAAGGGAATTTCCTCCTAAGGAAAACCAAGATGAACTTGAAAGAGAGAGGCAATGCTTTAAATGCAAGAATAGATGGGAGCTAGGACACCATTGTACTCAAGAAGAGTTTCCAAAGAAAAATATATGCTTCAAGTGCAAAGAGAAATGGGAGCCGAGAAATATATGTAGAAGAAAGGACAAGCATGCAACATAGAGGCCTTATCCAATGGAGAAATATGATAAGAACAAGAGGAAAATCCAAAAAAAAGAAATGTTTGATGAATAAGAACAAGAAAATCCAAGAAAGAAAATAAGGTATGATGAAGAACAAGAAACCCTAGTAGCCATCTCTAGAGCCTCCAAACATAACCCTTTCCAAATCAAAAGTTTAATAAAAGGGAAAAAGGTAACTGCCCTTATGGATAGTGGGGCAGCCCACAACTTTATTGACAAAAAATTGGTTGCAAAAATGAAATTAGAAACATAAGATTTTAAGGGCTTTAAGGTAGCCCTGGCAGATGGATCCACTTCCCCATGCACTAGAATAATTCCACAACTAAACATAACCTCAGGGAAACATCCAATCAAAGAATATTTCTACGTAGTGAATTTAGGAGACACTGATGTAATCTTGGGTACCCCATGGGTGGGTGTTGGCAAGAAGTTGAGTCCACTTTTTAGCCAAAAAGTGGAACTGTTTTTCTTGATTTTCAGAATTTGACACACTTGACCTTAAAATTTGAAGCACTTAGAGATGGAATATTCAAAAAAGTCACAAATCATAAAATGTAGTACTCGGAGTCTAGTTTCCAAATATGTAATTTATTTCAATACCCAGATTGTACAAATTGAGTTTCAATAGGCGTTTCTAAAAACCACTATTTAAAAGTCACTTTTCTTTTACCATACCATGCACGTGTACGACATCCATATTCTGACCTAAATTATCGTATTTTTCTAAATCCTTTTGGGAAAAGATTTGTGACTCACTGAAGCTTGTTCTCAATATTTTTTTGTAAAATTTTATTGAATTTTTTTTTTGTTAAATTTTTATTAGGCATATTTGTCGTTTTGAAAAATTGTCGTGTACGACATGCATAAGACCTAAACTTATCATTTTTTGATTTTTTTTAAATTGAAAATAATTTTTTGAAGTTTGTTCTCATGCAATCCGTTTGTCAAAATGTTATGTTGATCAAAGGTTATTAAAATAGTAAAAAACCTTGATATTTAAAGTTTATGGACCAGTTTCATCAGAAATTAATTGAAAAATAGAAAAAATAATCCAATTGTAAAAAAACTTACATATTTGGAATCTGCATTGTCTTATCTAAAATGGGTTTCAATTTTGACAAACAATTCTGCAAAAGAATTCATCATCCATATATGTCCAAACTCGATATTTTTCTCTGACATTGTTAGGACCTTCAACTTGCAGGTCAAACTAGGTTGAAGACCTAGGTTCAGATTCCCAATGCTTTTCTTGAACCAAAATACAAGGTAGAAACCTGACCATAAAGAAAAGCCAATTTCAATATTTTGGAAATAAGATCCTGATTTGTAAAGTGGGATCTTGTTTCACAGTATTAAATGTCGTAACTATTGATAGGGAAACAAGATCCTGCTTTATAAACGGGATCTCGTTCCTTTGTCAACGGTTCCCACATTTAATATAGGGGAACAGGCTCTCATTTTTAATAAACGGGATCCCATTTTATAAATCGGATCCCGTTTGTTTTTAACTGTTCTATTTAAATTTACTGTGAAGTCTGCAACTTCACATGTACGGCCGAGAGCAGTAAAATTGGGCTATTTTTCATCAACCATTGTCTTTACAGGCGGTGAACTTGATTTTTGATTGATTTTTTCAAAGGAGGCATCATGTAAACCATTTTTGAAGTGGAATTGTGTTAGTTTTGTACTTGTTTGGAGGAACAAAAGGTCTTCAACTTGCAATATGGATTGAATTTTTCAAAGGAGGCATGAAGACAAAAAAATTTAAAGTGGAATTGTGCTAGTTTTCTACTTGTTTTGAGGAACACAAGAGGAAGACTTTTGTCCTTATAGGTCTTCAACTTCCAATTTGGATTGAATTTTTTGAAAAATTTCACTATTGACATGAACATTTGTGCTTGAGAATTTTATAATCATGGGAGATAAACTCATAATAAGAGAAGGAAGACATTGACTCCTCAAGAAGTTGAAGCAAAGAGAGAGGAGAGACAAAGACAAAGAGAAAGAAGAATGAGAATTAAATCAATGAATGATGGTGGAGCATCCAGTTTCATAACTATTGAAGATGAAAACATTGAGGAGACAATGGTTGTAGATGAAGCTAATTTGCAAGAAGTCAATTTGGAGAAGAATATGATTATACAAGCAAGTCATACTATGTCTTGAAATCCCTCTTTCAATACTATGGATAATGTTTCAATATGCACAAATCCAGGTACGTCTTCAAATCCACATGTTAGTGAAATGGTAAATTCATATGTAGAAGTTTTACAAGATGTTGGATTTAATGATGTTGACATTGATAATATTCAGAGATGAAACTTTTATAGAATTTGTTGAAAACAAAAAAGAAAAATCTTTTGTTGCAAATGAAAATAAGAATGATCCTTTTGTTGAAATGAAAACAAAAACTGTTTTGTTGATGAAAATGAAAATGAAAACCGTTTTGTTGATGAAAATGAATATGAAAATGTAAATCGTTTTGAAGTTGAAAATGAAAATAAAGATGATGAAAATCTAGAATGTGATTTTGAATTTAATGAAAATACTTTTTTTAAAATTGAAAGTGGCGTTTTCGATAATCTTCTTGGTCAAATTTCTTGGAGGAAAATAAGAATACATGCAAATAGAATATACAAAAAATTCTTTTATCGTAAAAAATTTGAATTTCAATGTCAACTAATGATGTAATTGATGAGAATGCAAAAAATGAGGAAAGTAATGAAAATGTTAGGCTTTTATGTTAAACCAAAAAGAAAAGATCAATCATTAAAACATGTTATGTCTATTGTTGCTAGTGTCATTCAATCTATTGGGGAAAATAGTCGATCTAAAGATAAAAATGCAACAAGAAGAGCTATAAAAATTGCTATAGTTAATAAAGAAACTTTGAATAAAAGAATGGTAAGCAATATTAGTGAAGTTTTAAAAATGCATCCTAAAACATTGCTAAGAGCGGAAAAAAGAAGATAAAGTATAGAAAATGATCCTATCAACCAATGTTGGAGTTTCAGTGGTCGACTCCCAAGGTTTGATATGAAATTGAATGTTGAAATTAAATCTTTGATAAAAAAATATTGGCATGATAATACTAGGGTTTCATCTAATGCTAGAGATGTTTTAAAATTAAGGGTGGGGTCCAAAGTTCGCAATCCTCACCCAAAACACCTATTAGATACAACACAAACTGAATTTTATAGAAAATATTATGGTGATTTAGTGTTACCTGGTAATATTAAAATAAGTCAAAGGTCTTTTGAAAATGTAAACCCTAGTATGTAAAAACTAATAAGCAACAAATATCTTGTTGTTGTAAAACGCATGTTCAATTTCGTTATTTTTATGATTTTTTTTGTATATACATTGTACCTTGCATACTAACATGATTATACAGGAGTGTGGTATTAATATGCCACCTGAAGCAATAAGGGAGTTTATTTCAAGTTTGTTTTGTGAAAGGTCTAATGATAAATTGTTTTATTTAAGTTCTTGTATTTTTGGACAATGCATTAACTGTGGAAATATTTCATTCTTAAGAATTTGTATGCATGAAAGTGTTGATAATGATTTTGGACAACAATTAGTAGATGTTAAAAGATTTAAGAATGTTCACTATCCTTTAAAAGATGAAAAAATAGGAAAGCATTGTGATTTAGTTACAGAAAAAGTTAGTGTGCATGCATTCGTGAGCAAATTTAAGAATAATATTGTACCAAAATATGTCATGCACTCTCAACATGCTCAATGGCTTGATGGAAAATTTTGCGCATGTAGAAACACATTTCCAATTGGTACTATACTTTCAGTGGTTGATTTTGTGGAGAATTATACTCTAGCTCCGCAAGAGGAAATTCAATCCCAGTATTATAATTCAGTGCAAGTAGCTATGTTTGTCCATATTGTTTATAGACATGCAGATGATAGCACTGAGGATGATAGAAAAGTTTTGAGGGAGTATCATTTTTATTTGATTGACAACTGGTTACACTCGTCAGAGTTTTTTCAATATTGTTTTAGTATATTTTATAGAAATTTAAGAGAAAGAGGAATCTAGATGAAAAAACACCTCATATGGTCAGATAATTGTACAGGGTAGTTTAAGAATGCTTGAATGTCCTATTGGTTAAGTAGGGTTCACAAGGAGCTTAATGTCCAACATATATGGAGTTTTTTTGAAGCTGGGCATGGTAAAGGAGAACATGATGGAGTTGGTGCGTGTGTCAAAATAATTCTTGCTAGAGAACAATTAAAATTTGAGGATGCAGTAAAATTTAAAGATGCACGTGGGATTGTGGATTGGTGTAATACAAGACTATTTGTACCTGGTTTGAGTGAGTACTCTACAGTTCATCGATTCTTTTGGTTGGTTGAAGAATAGAACATTGTACCTAGAGTTGACTGTGAGACAATCAGTGGATCTACTAAATGGAATTCATTTAGGAGTTCGACAACAATCACATGGACTATTTGGAAAAGGGAGCTTGCATGTTTTTGCCAGTTTTGTATCTCAGGAGATTGGGAAGCATGTGAAAATATAGAATGAGTTGAATAGTGGGAGCAAAGATTGTTGACACCTGCACAAGCACATGATCACTATGAAAGAACTATTGAAGAAAATGATCAAGTGTTTGCATCTGAAGACTATGACTATGTTTTAGACCTTGTATAAGAAGGTAATTTTAATTCAATTTATTTCAATTTATTTCAATTTATTGAGTTATTTTGAAATACTAAATTATTTATATGGATATGAGCAAGTTATTAAATCAAATTTTGTTTGTATGACATGTGTATGCTATTGTTGTGCAACCTGAGGGGAATGAGGAGAAAACAAAATATTGGTTGGCTCATTGTGTGGAAACTAAACATAAGTTAATAGCACCTCGAGAAGATGATGATGGCTATCATTATCCAATAGGTACGGTGATCCCCTTAAGACATCCCCTTAAGCAAATTTTAATAAAAAGTTTTTGATCCCCTTAAGAAATTTTTTAGAACAAGTCTTTGATCCC
This sequence comes from Sequoia sempervirens, assembly GCA_007258455.2. Taxonomy (NCBI): domain Eukaryota; kingdom Viridiplantae; phylum Streptophyta; class Pinopsida; order Cupressales; family Cupressaceae; genus Sequoia; species Sequoia sempervirens. The sequence continues at coordinate 28,325,160 of VDFB02109042.1, forward strand.
CTTAAGAAAATTTTGATATCTTATTTGATGATGGTTTTCATGTTTTCCAATAGGATCGATGGTGGTTGTTGGCACTTGGCTACGAAATTACCTGACAAGGAAGAATGGTCTACCTGCATTCGAAGATTATGAAACACATAAAAAGATTATACATTATTCACATTTAGTGGTGAGAACAAATATAAAACTAGATTGGTATTGTGGAAGAACTTCAAATAAAGTGCTTTGGACAATTTCTATGGAAGAGCATGAGACAATCATAGATGCATTGCAAAAAAGAGAGGATGCAGATGGTACAATGAGATAAGTAAATACAGGTAAATATAGTTTTAGTTTTATATTGTCCTTTTAAATAGATTAAATACATGTTTTGATATTGGTTAAGTGTGTTATTAGTTGAAATTGATTTAAATTGTCCTTTTATAGATCCTTAAGGCATAATCACAAAAAGGATCTAGTCCATGCAGATTCAACCTAGACAACATGGAATACTTGGTAAAACTAGGTAATTATTATTTAAATACATGTTTTGATTACATATTGATATTGCTTGTACACTAATAGTTAAAATTGATTTATTATCCTTTTTTGTATCCTTAAGCCATCATTGCATTGATCTCATACTTTGAAACAAAAAGGAGAGGATGCCTGGATTCAACCTACACACATGTGTGGAATACTTTTAAATGCATGTACTTTCAAGTTGTGTACATATAGATAGTTTTATATAAATTAAAATATGTATGTTTTGATGATTTCATTGATATTGCTTGTACCTTTTTGATATTAGGTGGTGAAGACCTACTACATTCTGGGCACAAGTTTGAGATGTTCTTGAGATGGCATATCCAAATTTTGTAAACATTGTTTTGAGATGACATATATGTACATACATACAGAATTAAACATTTTGTTCAAATTACAAATACATGTACATACACAATTATGTACTCTATGTACTTCTATGTATCAAAATCGATATTCTATATATTTTGTTTGTTAAATGTGCATGCTTTCCTACTTTGAAACTTTATATTTGATTGTATAATCACTAAATATCATGCATACATTATTGTTAAATCAATTATATCCTTAAGATGTTGTATCATGACCCCTCAAGACATCCCCTTAAGACATTGTATTATGACCCCTTAAGACATCCCCTTAAGATGTTGTATTATGACCCCTCAAGACATCCCCTTAAGACATTGTATTATGACCCCTTGGGACATCCCCTTAAGATGTTGTATTATGACCCCTTAAGACATCCCCTTAAGATGTATTATGACCCCTTAAGATGTCCCCTTAAGACGTTGTATTATGATCCCTTAAGACATCCCCTTAAGACGTCGTACTAGGACCCATTAAGACATCCCCTTAAGAAGTGTCGCATTAGCACATATCCTAAATATTAGACTTAATTATATCATTTGTTATGATGAATCACCCTAAAAATTATAATACTTGTTAATATCACTTAATATTTATACTGAATTATACTCTTCTTTGATCCCCTTAAGACGTCGTATTAGGACCCCTTAAGACATCCCTTTAAGAAAATCTATAATTAGTGTTGGATGCTATTATTTGTTTTGATAGCTTATAAATTAGTATTCGATGCCATTATTTGTTTTGACAGCTTATGAATTAGTATTGGATGCCATTATTTGTTTTAACTGTTTATAAATTAGTATTGGATGCCACTATTTGTTTTGACAGCTTATAAATTAGTATTGGATGTCATTATTTGTTTTGACAACTTATAAATTAGTGTTGGATGTTATTATTTATAGAATTTATTAATGCTTTTGTTCTCTAATCTTGTATTGTATTGTTTATTTCTTAAAATTTTATCCTTTTTGGTATATAAACAAATTGCTTTTGTTTGTAAATTATGATTTATTGACTAATTATTGATTGACGTGAATTGAATAAGTTCATTGACTAATTATCGCTAATTATTGAATGTACATATCATATATGAGATCACTAAATTTGTAAAGTATAAATATTAAAATTTCCTATAATTTCAAATTTAATTTCATACTTATATTTAATTTCACATTAATGTCTTGACTATGAACATAAAATGCATAAATGTACATGTGTAAATTAAAATTTCAAACAATAATAAAGTCCATAATTTATGTAACATATTAAGTGAATGAAACCAATATATTAAGCACGTGAAATAAAGTCCATCAGAGTACAACCCATGAACTAAAGTCCAACTAAGTACTTGAGCCATGAAATATAAAGTCCAACATAGTACATGAGAAACCAGAAATATAGTCCATGAAATAAACAAATATAACCCATAAAATCATGTTTCTAGGTCATTTATTGTCTCTATAATCAAGAGACCTCTTCACACCATGCGGACTATGCGGATGACCTGAAACACTCTGTACAAGAGAAAGATGAAATCAAATGTAAGACAATGAAAAATGATTTAATGAAAATTTAATTTATAATTCATCATAAAATTAAATTACCATCATATCTGCGTCTAGATGCTCTAGTGCACTTGAAGTAACCTCTAAATTCTCTGAATCAATCTACATAAACAAGACAAAGAAAGTTGAAATTAGATGTACAAGTCTACAATTAAAAATGATTTAATTCAATTTAATTTATAATTTATCAAGTTTTAATTGTACCGTATTATGAGGTTGTGCACCCTCTTCTCCATGACTTGTTTGTACATGCTCAACTACAAGATGTGTCTCATGCTATAAAAGAAAAATAATTTAAAACATGTATTAGCTCATATTATATATATATATATACATATTCAATTTAAAATTTAAAATTAAAGTTATATTCATATTATATAATTTATAATTGACTTTAAATATAATAAAAAAATTAAATTACCATTTGATTTGGAGCCTTCTTTGCATGTCCTCTTGGAGGTGTAACTATGTCTAGGTCAGGGCTAAAAGTTGCACTAACAAAGTCCTACAAGATCAAAATTAAAGCATGTATACTTGAATTAGGTTAATATATATATATTCAAGTTTGCACATTTTGTGTAGAATTTTTTTTAAACAACCTAAAAATTAGAGGCCTCACTAGTAGCTGCAACATCTAATGTTTGCTCGATGCCCATTCTCATTGTGGTATCAACCTAGACATACATGTAGACATTTAACGCTTATAATATTTACAAGTGTACATGCACATTTCATATATAGTGAATTCAAAATTCATAATTGTAACTATACTAATGTAAGTTAAACAATTTACAATATAAATGTACCTTCCCTTGATCTACGATGCCCGATAGTGGAGTGCTTGATAACCCCTCAGGTGGAATCGGCGTGGAAGCCGATTGAATCGCATAAACCACCATAAAAATTTCAAACATATTTGTGATTCAATTATAAATTTAAAACTCATAGTTAAAAATCATTTCATATATAATTTAAAAAATTGAAATCAAAATACCCCATAAGGGTTGCCGGATAGGACTGGTGACGATGTATGTACTCGTGGAACAGATAATTGCCCCATCGTTAGTGTCATCTATACACCAAATAGTTTGATTGTTAAAATGTATTGTAAAATTTTCTTTGATATATACATTCATCAAAATTCTTATAAAATGTACATGTAGATGCATATTTATACATGTGTCATAGTGTCCTCAGGATGATGGTCTATTGTAAGAAACTCTACAAATGAACTAACACGACCAAATGAACCACTAGAATTTCCACGTCCACCTGAACTAGGTGTGGCTTGATCAGGTCCATAGCATACTTGATGGAAACTAGTACATACATGTGGGATGAGCCTCGACACTCTTAGAGTCATACTCGAAACAACTCCATAAAACACTCCTCCATCATCATTGTCTCTATGCTCCCCACCCGCTATCACAGAAGCATGTTGATCAAGGTCTCTTGCGAGTGTACTCAGGGAACCTAATTTTGAGACCACAACTCGATGATGCACAGGTGTGGGAATGGGAGGACTAGGAGCAACAACAAGGGGTTACGGATGCATAGGGCATTGGGGATCAACCCTTGGCCCTAACCTTTGTTGTGGCATGCCGCCACCAACACCCTGAAATGATTTAAAATAAAAATAATTGGGATTTTTCCCCATAACAAACTCTACAAACAATTTTCTCAAAAAATACAATAGGCACTCCCAATTAGCATGTAGGGGACTATCAAAAACCATATACCATTGATCCCAAAAATGTGCACTCATTTGTGGATGTATACACCACCTCATATTCTACATTTTTTGGGAGGAATGGGATATTGAGTAATGGGGTCGAGAAAGTAGGGGGCTAGGTGGGATTTTGTTATTTTAAGGTCTAAAATTTGTTTGTAAGAGAGACCTTCAGCATAAAATTGTCTCATTTGTTCTTTGTCTCATCAATGCCTATCTAGATCAGAATCAATGGTCTTGATGGCATCCACAATGTTTTGCATTAAAAAATGTCTCACATGTGGTGGAATCAGTGCTTGACTCTACATAGCATTGATTTGATTTTGTATGGATGCAAGTTGATCATTTATGCATGCTCGCAAGCGAGCCTCATCAGATGCGACAGGTGTTGGAGGTGGCATATTAGGTGGAGGGGGAGGTGGATGTGGTTGTGGCCGAGGTGGTGGATTGATGATATCATCAATGTTAAAATCATCCATGATATGAGATATAAGTGTGCACCTGCTTTAAATTATACAAAATTAACATACAAACTTAAAAAATTACAAGAAATAGTTAAATTTGAAACACACATGCAAATTTGTTTAAATAGGATGTGCATACATATATTAAGATCATATAAAATTGAAACACACATATACATTTATTAAACTTGAGCATGTACATACAAAATTCAAAATTTAACATGTACATACATTTAAAATAAAAAGTACGATGCATAATTTGCATGCATACATAATTAAACTAAACTATGTACATACATACAAATTTCAAAATTTAAGAACTATTTGCAATTTTAATACATGTGTACATACTAAACAATAAACTTGAAACATTCACAAAAAGCTCATTTTATGTCTAACACACACATATATATATATATATATATATATATATTACAATTTTCCAATAGGAGAAATCATGATCTAGTAGATAGTCATAAAATATATACTATTATAAATTCATCATTATAAGTTCATAAATTCCACCAAATTCATAAATTCATGTCACTAAAAATATCCATCTAGAACCAAAATCATAAATTCACATCACTAAAAATATCCATCTAGAACCAAATTCATAAATTCATAACTATTTAAGATCATTGTCTTAATTTAGAAACTATTGTGGCTCTCTACTGCATCTCTTCATTTCTTTGCATTTTCCTTTTCAGAATTGGAAGTTCTCCCCTCCTCTAGCCATTTTAGATGCTCATCTAAGATCCCATCCATAGCCTTGACAGCATCAAAAAGGATTTGCATCCTAGATGCAAACATCCTCACAGGTGGTGCAACACATTCTTCATTTTGAATAATGTTGATTTGATCTTGGATGGTTCTAACATTGGCATTGATTCGTGCTTGCAAACAAGCACCATCAATTTTAGGTGGTGGAGGTGGGGGGTTATGAGGTGGAGTGGGTGGAGGTGGAGGTGAAGGTGGTGGAGATGGATGGCATGGAGGTGGATTGCAAATATTATTGAATCAATCCATGTGATCTCTAAGATATGAGTGAACCTGCATTAGATTTGCATTTTCAAAATGTAAGATACATTTTTAGGAAATACCTTTAAACCATTCAATATAAATAGCCTAATTGAATACAAATGATAAATATGTAAGCCTCATTTATGTCTAAGGCATGTTACTTGAATGAAAATATAATTAACTATTAATATAGGACAATTTATGAATGCTATATGGTTTACGGTTTAGAGTTTAGGATTTAGGTTTTAGGGTAATAGGATGGCTTAAGGGGATCTATGTAGTAAGGTCCTAGTACAAAATGACATGGATTTTAAGTGAATAAAATTTGGTGAAGATGCCCAAGGAAACCAAATTTCATTAAGGTTCGAGGCAACTTCACCAAATTTTATTCACTTGAGCCATGTCATTTTGTCCTAGGAACTTACTAGACATAGATCCCCTTAAGCCATCCTATCACCCTAAACTGTAATTTAATCAACCTAGATCATGATTTATCTCATTCATATTATAATCTTGCATGATCTTATTATTGTTAAATTCGGTTGCCTTGGGCAACTTCACCAAATTTTGAGAACTTATTTGATCCCCTTAAGAAATGTCATATTAGGAACCCTTAAGAAATCAATTTATGGTTTAGGGTGATAGGATGGCTTAAGGGGATATATGTCTAGTGACGTCCTAGGACAAAATGACATGGCTCAAGTGAATAAAATTTGGTGAAGTTGCCCAAGGCACCCAAATTTCATTAAGAGCCTAAGAAAAAATGATGGCTTTAGGGTTTAGGGTTTAGGGTAATAGGATAGCTTAAGGGGATCTATGTAGTAAGATCCTATGACAAAATTACATGGCTTAAGGGAATAAAATTTGGTGCAGTTGCCTAAGGCAACCAAATTTCATTTTAAGGTCCTAGGACAAATGAATGCTTTAGTGTTTAGGGTTTAGATTTTAGAGTTCAAGGTTTAGGTTTTATGGAACTTAGGGTGAAGTTTTGGTGTCCCTTGGAATATAATGAACTTGCAACAAATAAATTTTTCTTGTGGAACAGTTGATTGAGATAGCTCTTGTTTCAACTGACCAATCCAGATAATGAAATCTCATTCATATTATAATCTTGCACGATCTTATTATTGTTAAATTTGGTTCCTTGGGAAACTTCACCAAATTTTGAGAACTTCTTTGATCCCCTTAAGAAATGTCATATTAAGACCCCTTAAGACATCGATTTACGATTTGGGGTGATAGGATGGCTTAAGGGGATCTATGTCTAGTGAGATCCTAGGACAAAATGACATGGATCAAGTGAATAAAATTTGGTGACGTTGCCCAAGGCAACCAAATTTCATTAAGGGCCTATGAAAAAATGATGTCTTTAGGTTTTAGGGTTTAGAGTTTAGAGTTTAGGATTTAGGGTAATAGGATGGCTTAAGGGGATCTTTGTAGTAAGGTCCTACGACAAAATGACATGGCTTAAGGGAATAAAATTTGGTGGAGTTTCCTGAGGCAACCAAATTTCATTTTAAGGTCCTAAGAAAAAATGAATGTTTTAGTGTTAAGGGTTTAGATTTTAGAGTTCAGGGTTTAGGGTTTAGCGAACTTAGGGTGAAGTTTGGGTGGCCCTTGGAATAATGGACTTGCAAGTTAGTGCCTAGTTTATGAATATTTTTTATTTTATGAATAGATTGAATATTTTCATAATAGAAAAACATAATTATGTATTATTAAGATTGAGTTTGATGTATATTTTAACTGGATTATATTTTTTAATTGAATATAAGATTATTTTATTTAACATTTTTTTCATTAATATTTCCCACTTAAATGAATTTTATGATATAAAATGTATAATAAAAAAATAGTTAATGTTGAATCAAGTATTTTATTTTCGATTGTTTGGAATTTAAAGAACCTAAAAGAAAGAAAAGAAAAATATTTAGATTCTTTTAGTGTCTAGGTAACTAGTGCAAAAATTGAGATTTTAGACTAACTAGAAGCCTAATTAACAAGTAATTGACTAGAATGAGGGTTAAGATTGTCAAAAGACAACAAACATCACATGCAAACAAGAAATGGAAACAAGGCATGACTAAGAGAGATCAAAACATAAAATAGAAATGAATGTTGAATACTATCTAATTAAGTGACAATTGGAAATTGATTGTACACTTGGATTTACAAATTTGCTAACTAAATTTGCAAACAAACATTGATAAAATTTATGAATTGTAACTATTCTTTAACATTTTGTTTTCTAATTTAATTATAATTTAACATTGAAACTAAAGTTTAACCTATCATTTTCTCCATACAATGCAAATGAAATTTAAAACATTTAAGCACTCCAAATGAATTTTCTTGAGCTTGAAATTAGGGTTTTCAAAATCAAAATGATTTGTTCGATTTCAATTTAGGGTTTTAGCAAATTTTTTTGTTTCAATTCAATTTAGGGTTTCAATTTGTGAGCAATTAGGGTTTTTAATGCAATTTTTTCATTTCATTTCAAACAAGGGTTTTCAAATTCAATTTTTTTGTTTGATTTGAATTGGGTTTTAAAAAGCTTGATTAGGGTTTCTAAATGCAATTTTTATTTCATTTCAATTTCTAGGGTTTTGGAATGCAATTTTTTTTGTTTCGTTTCAATTAGGGTTTTCAAATACATTTTTTTTTGGTTTGATAGAACAATTTAGGTTTCAAAAGCTAAATTTTGTTTCTAAAATACAATTCAAGGTTCATTTTTTTCGTTTCTATTCAATATCTTTAGGTTTCATTGCATTTTTTCATCTATTTCTACAATTCCTCATTTCTACTATAACAAGAAATAAAATGCTTAAAATGTCAAAAAAATTAAAAAAACATGCTAAAATCAATTCTTCTATTGACAATTCCAATAAAAAATGAAAAAATGCAAAAAAAAATGGGGGTGGACGGGTACTTGGAGGCTATTTTTGGTGGTCACTATCACTCACAACTCGGGATCTCATGCACTGCTAAAATGAAGGTTTGTTCATTTAAAAAAAAGATCCCAATTATTACAAAACAAGATCCCGATTTTTATAAATCGGGATCCCGTTTCGTAGTAATGGGGATCCTGTTTCATAGTAATCAGGATCTTGTTCTGTGTCTGTCGGTTTGAGACCCTTTAACAAATGGGATCCCGATTTTTAAAAAGTGGGATCTCGTTTGACATTTAGGCTCGGGATCCCATTTACAAAAAATGGGATCCCGGTTTTGCAATGTCGATTTCATTTTTTTGGCTAAGGAAAAAACTTCCATGTTTCGTGGACTCAAATTTGTGCACTTACCCAGGTAAAATCCTTGGGGTTTTTTACCTAGACTTTCCAAAGTTGGAACTTTTCTTTAAACATAATGGTAAAGAAGTCCTTTTAAGAGGGTTATCCAATGGATCACCAAGAGTAGTTTCTTCCAAGAAAATGGAAAGAATTTTTAGATGGGGACAAGGAGAATGGGTTGCAAAATCCATGATTCTTGAAAAATCTCCCCCCCAAGGAAAAACTATACACATTGACATCCAAACTACCTTAAAAAAGCACAAAAGGATGTTTCAAGACATTTCAAGAGGGTTACCACAAAAGAGAGGCTTTGAGCACATTATTGAATTAGAGGAAGGGGAAAAACCTATTATTACCACACCTTACCATCATCCATGAGGATATAAAGAGGAAATTGTGAAATCCATAAAGGAGTTATTGGAAATGAGACATATCCAACCTATCTCTAGTCCTTTTGCCTCCTCAGTTGTACTAGTGAAAAAGAAAGATGACACCATGAGAATGTGCATTGACTATAGGGAACTTAATAAAAAACCATACAAAAATGATATCCCATCCCTAGGGTTGATGAACTAATCGATGAACTTCACGGAGTAGTATATTTAAAAAAAAATGATCTACATTCAAGGTACCGTCAAATAAGGGTAAGAGCAGAAGATGTTCCCAATATAACTTTTATATTCAATTATGGATACTTTGAATTTATTTTCCTACCTTTTGGACTAAAAAATTCCCTTGCTACCTTTCGATCATGTAAAAACCACATCTTTAGGAAACAACTAAGGAAATTCCTTTATCTTCTTTGATGATATTTTAATTTATAGAAAAAATTGGGAGGGACACTTAAGACATATAGATGAAGTACTGGAAATACTTGAAAAACAATCCCTATTTGCCAAGCTGTCCAAGTGTGAATTCAGGATGGAAGAAATTTTATATCTTGGGCATAAAATCAATGCCCAAGGAATCACTATAGATGAGGAGAAGATTGAAGCCATAAGGAGTTGGCCAAAACCAAAAACTTTAACACAACTAAGGGGATTCTTGGTACTTTGTAGCTATTAGTGAAGATTCATCAAGGGTTTTTCAAAGTTAACAACCACCTTAACCGACTTGACCAAGAAGGGTGCTTTCACTTGGAACAAAGAAACACAACAAGATTTTGAGAGACTAAAGGAAGTCATGAGCTCCTGCCTGGTCCTAGAAATTCCAATATTTTCTTTACTATTTGAGTTGGAATGTGATGCCTCTGGGGAAGACATTAGAGTCGTATTGATGCAAAAAAAACATCCTATAGCCTTTGAGAGCTGAAAACTAAAGGAAGTTGAAAGAAGCTACTCCATATATGACAAATAAATTCTAGCAATCATGCATGCCTTAGCCAAATTTAGGCAATACTTAGTTTGTAGGAGATTCATTGTAAAAATTGATCACAATAGTCTAAGGTTTTTTCTAAACCAAAAAGATCTAAATAATAGACAATAGAAATGTTGACTTTGATATTGAATACATGAAGGGGAAAATAATGTTTTAGTAGATGCTCTTTCATAGTGGCTCCATCTATGTTCCTTTACAAACATCTCCGTGGATTGGAAGAATTCCATTATTTCCAAGTATGTCAAGGATTCACAAGTCAATGATATCCTAGAAGGGAATATACAAAATGAAGAATACAAGGTAGTGGAAGAACTTATCGTATACAAAAATAGGGCATTCCTTGTACCAAGCTCCAAAATGAAGGAGAATATCATTAAAGAATACCATGACACTCCTTTAGCAAACCACCAAGGATACTACAAAACTTATAAGCAAGTAAGGGAAAAATTATCATGGAAAGGCCTTAAGAAACATGTCCTCAAACATGTTCAAGAATGCCTAATGTGTTAAAGGAACAAAATAGATCAAACCCATCCAGTAGGACTCCTACAAATTTTTCCCATTCCTAATAAAAAAAATGGGAGAGTATTTCTATGGACTTCATAACTATACTTCTAAAAGTGCAAGGAAAAGATTACATATATGTAGTGGTAGATCACCTTACCAAATATGCACATTTCATGGAAATTTCCATTGATTATAGATCTCCTCAAGTAGCTAATTTCTTCAAATAAAGTTTTAGGTTGCATGGTCTCCCCAAATACATTGTCAGTAATAGAGACAACTGATTCCTTAGCCTATTTTGGTAAGAACTCTTCCACCTACTAGGGACCGAACTCAAACCAAGTACAAGATATCATCCCCAAAAGGATGGACAAACAAATATTGTAAACAAATGGGTGGAAGAATATTTAAGAAACTATGCCACAAGACAATAGAATGCATGGATCAAGTGGTTACATCTTGGAGAGTATTGTTACAACACCACCCATCTCATGACAATAGGAATGAGCCCCTTCAAATCCTTGTATGGATACAAGGCAACCTTATTTGAAAGTTTGATCCTTCAAGAAATTCATGTGCCAGGAGCCAAGGACTTTGTGCAACAAAACATGGACATTATGAATGCACTCTAAGGACAATATACACCATGCACAAAACCAAAAAAATATGTATGTCGACTGATACAAAATTAAGAGGACATTTGAAGTTGGAGATTTGATTTTCCTATGAATACAACCATACAAGCAATCATCAATTAAGGTTAGTGGAGTTGAGAAACTCAAACACTAATTCTATAGACCATATAAAATTTTGAGAATGATAGGAGAGGTAGCCTATGAATTGGAACTACCAGCTAATAGAAAGATTCATAATTTATTTCATGTCTCTTGTCTCAAAAAAGTACTAGAAAAACATGTGACTCCCTATACATAGTTACCCCCATTGGATGATGAAGGTAAGCTGATTTTGGAACCTAAAATAATTCTTAACATGTGAGAGAAGAGATTAAGGAACAAGACTATTCCTAAATATTTGGTTAAATGGAAGGAACTACTCGAAGAGGATGCCACTTGGAAAGGAGCCGAGATCTTTGATCACCAAAATTTAAAATTGCTTGAGGACAAGCAATCTCGAGAAGGGCGGACTATCATGCCCTGCCATGTTCACCAAGAATTAGATTTACAAATATTATATATTATGCAACAAGGAGTGAATAAAACAAAAGAATAATATAAGACAAAAAAAACAGAAAAGAAAAATATAGAAAAAGACAAAAAAAACAAAAAAAAGGAAGCGATTTTAGAAGGCAACAATTCCCTTTGGTAAAACAATTAAAAATAACAAACAAAAAAATAGTGATTAGGCTAAAGGGGACGTGTCCCTTACCAAGGGACAAACAGGTTGAATAGTCATGTCCCTTTGCATCCATCATGGGGTATAAAAGAAGAGAGATTTCCGAAGGAGAAAATAATCTATCAGCTTCAGAAGAATATTTCACTCAGGCATCAAATAAAGGAATAAAGTATATCAATGTCTATTAGAAGATGAAGCAATCTGCAAATCTGATATATTAATCAAATTAGAAATTACTAGATTACAACATATCATGCTTAAATTGTGGGCAAGATTTAGGGCAATCCCAAAATGGGACATTACACTTCTATTGTTCCAAATTAGCCTCACACTATAATATTTGATAAAGGGGTGCCCATAATAGGTGAGGTGAAATGTGTAGCTAAGCCCATTCAAACTTAGATTAAAATTTACTTGCAGAAGGGCTCAAGTCAATTGATCAATTTTTTCATCACATCATAAAATTTAAGATGACATGAATTGAATGATGTAGCTACAAGAAATTTTTAATTTAGAACTATTGAATATGGAATTGAACTTTCTAATCATAAAATAAATCATAAATGTTATTACTAAAATTTTAGTGGTTGGCAGTATTATGGAATGTTCATATTGTGAGTTATTATTGAATGGTAGGGAGTAGCTAAATAAAAAATTAAATTAATGAAAGAAACCAATGATAGAATTACAAATATTGGCGATTCTAGTATGGATGTTATGATTGACATTCAAGAGTTTATATAAAAGACATCTCTAACATATTATAAAGAGAGTAACATGGTCATTCCTACTAATGTTTTGAAGAGTTAACTTATAAAGATAATAAAATTAGAATCACCTAGAGAATCAAGCTTCAAATCCTCATCAATTGATAAATTCATGATTATAAGGAATTTATTCTTTGAATTTGAGAAAATATTATTAGAAAATATGATATGTAATTACAATCCTAATGTGCTAATATTGTGTCTTCAACAATTTTGGGACATGGGTCCTTATTCACCCATGTTGTTGAGAGATATTATTTTATTATTATTTTTCCTTTCTGATTTGAAATATTAGTTGTACTGGTATTCATGAAGAAGGTGGATCACTATGGTGATAGTTAAAAATTTATTTGAACTTATTTTTTGTACTTTCCCAATTCTAGCTTCTAGAAAAAGGTGTGGAGGATCTTCATTATGGTGGATGAGCCTCACATGAGTTGTGATCCCCATAATGGATCACTATACTTGTAGATGTGATCCATCAAAGAATTATTGGTTAAAGATGCCTTTAGATTTATGTTCTCTATTTATGGATACATTGATTATTCCCATGTGAAGTCATTCATTGGGATTTACTATTCATGAAAGACACTCTTCAAATGGTGTATGGTTTTTTTCATGATACCATGGTTTGGTAATATTATTTTGGGAAACCATTTTTAATTTTTTCTCTCTAATTGTTCTATATATTGGAGGCATAAGATATTAGTTTCATCATGCTAATATAGGTTCATAGGTGCTACCAAAGCGCTATTAGATTGAAGAGAGAAGTGTGTTGATTATGTAGCATTATTTCACAAGGTTAATACATACTTGAACATTTGTTTGATGGTGGAGTTTATTCTCATAGGGTTTCTTCATATACATATAGTGTCATGTGCTAATTTATTATGGTTTACTAATTTTTTATGCATTCTTCATTTCATTTATATATTGGCTCATACATGAACACTAAAATTTGTATATGAAGTTGATGTTATTGCTACACTAGTTTACTTTAATTTTCAACACTTAGTATTAGATCCTTCATTTTGATCAAAGGGTGATGCATTTCATAAAGTGTTGTGATTTTCTTGTGTTGCAATGGAAGCATAATGCTTTTTGTGTTTGTATTTATATGTGTGTATATTGGAAGCCATGCAAAGTACATCTTGATAAGAGATTGAGAAAGTCAATGGATATAGCAAAGAGATTTGGAAACTGAAAATGTAGGATCACCTTGAAGAGAGACCAATGAAGAGCTATTTCAAATGAAAAGAAAGATGATATATTTGTTGATGATTGGAATGAGTTTGATAAAAAAACATGAGTAACCATTTGGTTGCATCTTTTAGATTATATCTTGTTGAATGTTTCTAAGGAGGCCATTGCATATATTCTTTGGAAAAGTATTGGTGAGATATACCAAACAAGATTTTGGTAAATAAATTGTATTTTAAAAGAAAAATATATTTGTTAAAATGAAAGATTGTGGCTCAATATAAAAACATATGAATTCATCTAATTTGATTTTAAGTTAGTTAGGATCCATTGATGTCAAGATAGATGAGAAGGATAAGTGTATATTTCTATTTTTCTCTTTGCTTGGATTGTGGGAAAATATAATCCTTTGAACTTTTAGATGATATATCCAAGTTAAACATCCTTATTTTCTTGTAGAGGAAATATGGAGAAAATACACGGGAGAGAGATTCAAAGGATGCATTACATATTTGGGAAGGGACCAAGGATAAAGGAGGGTCAAAAGGGATAGGAAAAAGTCTATAAATAAATATGTCTTGTATCTATTATACAACATCAAGAAAGATTAGAGTGAAGTGCTCAAATTGTGGTAAATAGGGGCATGCAAAAAGGAGTACAAAAAAAGGGTTATGAGTCCTTTATGGAAAAATCCTTTGATGAAGGTGATGAATCCTTGTTTATTTATTTTTTAATACTATTTCTAATGAATCATGATTGATTGATTGAGGCTATTTGTATCATATGAATCCTTACAAGGAGTTGTCCTCTTCTTTCCATGTATATGTTGAGGGACAAGTGTATTTGAGTGACAGTAATTTGCATTAGATTGTTGGTCATGGTATGGTAGGTGTGTCTCAGTGATGGAAGGGTGACAACACTTATTAGTGTTTTACATATTCTTGGACTTGATAGATATTTGATTTCTATTTTTGAGTTGAATGATTTAGCAATGCATGTGATATTTGATAAGTCTAGTTGTAGGTTGGTGAGAGAAAATTGGTATTTTTTAAAGAGGATATTATGTTGAAACTTTTTGAGGGTGAATTCATCTACTTTTTTTCAAATCTACTAAAGTAACTAACATAAAAATAAATGTATGTTGTGACACCAATATTTAGGAAACACTAGTGAAAAAGGGCTTAGGATCCTGCTTAATAATATTTTAGCTGACGAATTTTCTTATTACTATTTTTGTGAACATTGCAAGTTTAGAAAATAAAAAAGAGTATATTTTCCTTTAGGTAGTTACAAAGCTAAGAGATTGTTACAAATTATTCTTTCATATGTGTTTGATATAATGAGTGTTAAATCTATGTAAATATCTTATTATTTCATTATTTCATTGATGATGATTCAAGATACACTTGAATTTATTTTATGCACACAAAATGTAAAGTTTCACCAAGTTTAAGGAATTTAAAGCCTTGGTTGGAAAACAAACAAATTATAAAATAAAAGTGTTGAAATTTGACAATCAAGGTGAACACTATTTTAAGGAATTTGATGAGTCCTGTAAGCATGCACATATTGTTTGATAAAAGAATGTACCATACACACATCAACAAATTAGGGTGGTAGAAATAATAAATTGAACCTTGTTAGAAATAGCTAGAAGTATGCTAAGAGCTGTGTAGCTAGTTTAGTATTTTTAGGAAAAGGCTATAAGTATTACATGTTACTTGATTAATAGATCTCATCATAAATGGCTTTTGTATATAAAACACCTTATGAAATATGGGCATGGAAGAAAATTCTATTTCAAATTTAAGTGTATTTAGTTATGAATTATATGCATAAAAATGAGGGACTAAGAGAGGGTCAAAAGTGGCCATTTTTTTTGAAATTAGTAAAAATTTATCTTGGATGAGTAATCTAGTTTCTAAAAAAATGAAAGTTGATGGAAAGAATGCTCAACATTTTTTTTCTACATTTTGTAGATTTTTTTTTTAGGTGTAGACATGCAATCCAAACCCTTTGGGGTGGATACCCAAGGAAAATACAACCCTAAGGGTTGGCACTATCCAAGCCAAGTTATAGTGCAAGCATGCTATAATGCACTCACATTATAACATGCTCATGGTATATTGTATGTTTCTTTGTATGTAAAAAATAAAAAACAGTAAAACATCATATGTATTCCATGATTTAGCACTCACATGCTCTATTTTACCCTCCAAACTACATATTTTATGACATACAAACATAATTTTAATGCATTAAAAAAATTATAATTATTATTTGATTAGTCTATCACCTTTTTTTCTTCTATTGATGTAGAATGTTGATTTTTTTAATTTTTAAATTTAGTTTGATAGTATCAATCATTATTTTCATATTTTGAATAACTTGAATGACGCAGGGCATCATATTTCGTTTGCATTGCCTAATTTTGGTGTGAATGTTTTGCATTAATTTTTGGTTTTGCTTTGTTTTAATCTTTTGGTCAGGTGGCGACTGAGGCAGTTGGCTTTTGGTGGCCTATCAAGTTTGTATAAAGGAAACTTTGTTATAGGTATGGTTTAAAACTAGTAGGGTTCTATCCAAGGGGGTTTGATCTAAGGTAGTTTGATCAAACCCTCTTCAATTGGAATGGTTTAAATGGAACTTTTAAAGGCTTAAATCATTATATTTTCTAAAAATATGTGATTTCAATAAAAAATAGAATCTCCCAAAAATTGTAAACCAACTTTGTGCGATCACCCTACAACCAGGTATTGCCATTATATTTTGGTATCAGATCCGAAGAGATTGGGTAATTGGGAAGTGGGAAGAATTCCACCAAGGAGAATGTGAAGAGTGCCTGAGGTGGTGGTCAAAGAGGCCATGAAGGAGGGATCTTGGAGATGTTGCAAAGCCTGATAGAAAGCATAGATGAAATGGAACAAGCACAATGAAGGGGAGTAGTTGCAAATGATACCAGTGAAATTGAGGAAGAAGAGCTCAACCAAAAGCTAAAGATGAAGATCAAGAAGAACCTGAAGGAGTGGAAGAGATATTGAATAGATTTGTGATGAATGTGGGAACCAAGCCAAGAATTGAAGTTCCTACTTACCCAAGAAGCCTAAATGGAGAATAGCTTATCAACTGGATTAATGATTTGGATAAGTATTTTGAATATGAAGGGGTTGAAGAAGAAAGAAAAGTGAAATTTGCATGTGCAAGGCTTAAAGGCCACACTGCAATGTGGTGGGATTTCATTTAGTCAGAAAGATGAAAGAAAAACAAAGAAAATATTACCTCTTGAGATTGAATGGTTTCCAAATTAAAGGAAAAATTTCTTCCAGTAGACTACCAAACCAATCTTTTCAAAAGATTACAGAATATGAAATAGAAATATATGTCAGTCAAAGAATACGTGGAAGAGTTCTATAAGTTGGTGATTCGGTTAGGCCAAAGTGAAGAAGATGTGGAAAAGGTGGCAAGGTATTTGAATGGGTTGAAGTATAGTTTGTAGGATGAATTAAGTTTAGTGTCTCTGAGAACTCTTGAGGAAGCCTATCAGTTTTCCATTAAGGCAGAAGAGAAGCTCATGAGGAAGCAAAATCAAAAAGGAAGGAAAAGAGGAAGAGGCTTTAGAGGAAGAGGATGACAAGCTGGTAGGGGACAACAAACTCATCATGATGAAGGGGTTGGAAGTTCTAGTAGACCAGTTAATCACGAAAGAGGAGGTTATCAGAACAAAGGGTGAAGATCATTTGGTAGAGGTGGTTATCGAGGAAGAGGAAGAGGATTCATAGGTAAATGTTTCAAATGCAATCAGTATGCTGGTCACAAGAGTTGGGAGTGTCCGAATTTTGTAAAGGAAGGGAACACAAGGCCAAAAAGAAGCACTTAGATCATGCAAGATGATCAAGAAAGTGTGGAATCACCTACTCATCACACTAAAGAACTTGAGACTAGAGAGTCCTTGTTGTTCAAGAGTGTTGTTGAAGGAGAGTAAAGAACCAAAAAAAAGGAGAGTCTTATTCAAGACAAAGTTCAAGGAAAAAGGTAAGTGCTACAAATTGATTATTGACAGTGGTAGTATGAATAATTTAGTGGTTGTAGAAATGGTGGATAAGATAGGTCTTAAAAGGATTAAACATCCTACTCCTTGTAGATTTTATTGGCTTCATAAAGGGAATCAATTTTTGGTAGATGAATAGGAATTAGTGGAATTTCAGATTGGAATTTATAAGGATAGTGTGATATGTGACATCATGCCCATGGATGTGTGCCATGTATTGCTTGGCATGCCTTGGCAGTTTGATAAAAAAATTGTACATGAAGGGAGTAACACATATACCTTTGAAAAGGATGGAATCAAGCATACTTTGCTACCTATGTGTGAACAAGAAGAGGACATCAATAGTAGTAGCAATAATAAGATAATGTTGGTGACTAGTAAAGAGTTCTTGCATATCATGAAGAAGGAGGAAATGGGAGTTGCTTTGGTGCTTAAACCCAAGGATTTTCTTACCTCTAAAAAATTGGAGGATCTATCCAAGGAGGTACAAGAAATATTGGATGACCATAAGGATATTGTTGCAATTGATTTGCCTAATGAGTTGCCTCTTATGCGTAGCATTAGCCATAATATGGATTTGATTCTAGGGGCTAGCCTTCCAAACAAGGCTGCATATAGGTTGACTCCTTAAGAGAATGATGAGATTAGAAGGAAAGTGGAGGAATTACTTTAGAAAGGGTTGATAAGAGAGATTTTGAGTCCTTGTGTAGTGCCTACAGTCTTGGTGCCAAAGAAGGGAAATGAATGGAGAATGTGCATAGAATCTTGGGCCATCAACAAGATAACTATCAGATACAGGTTTCCAATTCCCAAAATAGATGATTTGATGGATTGCTTGGGTGGTGTTAAGTATTTTTTGAAGATAGATTTGAAAAGTGGTTATGATCAAATTCAGATCAAACCCGAAGATGAGTGGAAGACAACATTTAAAACTAATGATGAACTCTACGAGTGGTTGGTTATGCCCTTTGTGCTCATGAATACACCTGGTACTTTTATGAGGCTCATGAATGAAGTCTTAAAACCTTTTTCTAGGGAAATTTTTTACTGCATATCTTGATGAAATCTTGGTGATTAGCAGGTCTAAAGAAGAGCATCTACAATATTTGAGGATGGTAATGATGAGGCTGCATGAAGAGAAGTTACAAATTAATATAAAGAAGTGCATGTTTATGTAAATGGAATTGATTTATTTGGGTTTTTTGGTGTTTAGTGAAGGGCTGAAAATGGATAAGGATAAGGTTCAAGCTATTATTTAATGGCCAACACCAAGGAGTGCACCTAAGGTAAGGAGTTTTCATGGGCTTGCTAGATTTTATAGGAAATTCATTAGAAATTTTAGTCATATAGTAGCTTCTATACTTGAAACCATTAAGGGGTCTAAAAAGAAGTTTATGTGGACTCAAGAGGTTGAAAGGAGGTTTAAGTTTCTTAAACATATAGTAACTGAGCAATCTATTCTTGCATTGCCCGATTTCAATAAAGTATTTCAAGTTGAATTTGATGTCAATGGATTGGAAATAGGGGTTGTTCTTAGCCAGAAAGGTAAACTAGTGGCTTATTTTAGTGAGAAATTAAATGATGCTAAAAAGAAATATTATGCTTATGATCTTGAATTCTATGCATTGGTCCAATCATTGAAGAAGTGAAGGCATTACCTGCTTCCTAAATAGTTTGTTGTGTACACTAATAACCATGCATTATAGTTCATTAATAGTCAACATAAGCTAAATCAGAGGCATGCCAAGTGGGTAGTGTATTTGCAAAGTTATGATTTTTTCTTGAAGCATAAGAGTGGGTAAACAAATAAGGTTGTTGACACATTAAGTAGAAGTTTATTGTTACATGAAATTCAAGCTAGCAGTGTTGATTTTGATAGTTTGAAGGAGTTGTATGTAGATGATGCAGATTTCAAAGATGCTTATGAAGCTTGCAGCAATCCAATCTATAGAGATAAAGGACCTCAAATTGAGTATATGCTACAAGAAGGTTTATTGTTTAAAGGCAGTCAATTGTGGATACCTAGGGGTTCAATGAGGGAGAATCTCTTGAAAGAGAAGCATAGTGGTAGTCTAGGACACTTTGGACAAGATAAAACTTATTTGTAGTTGAGTATGCACTATTATTGTCGAAGAATGAGGGCTGATTTCAAGAAGTATGTGGAGAGATGCAAAGTATGTCAACATGCTAAGGCAAATTCATAATACAAGGTTCTATCAACCATTTCCAATTCCATCTCGACCATGGGATTCTGTAAGTATGGATTTTATCATGGGTTTTCCTAGGACTCAAAGGGGCAATGATTCTATATTTGTAGTTGTGGATAGGTTCTCTAAAATGGTGCATTTTATCCCATGTAAAAAGGCTAGTGATGTAACCCATATTGCTAAAAAAAAATTCAAAGAAGTGTTTCATTTACATGGCATTCCATGGAGTATTGTGTCAGATAGAGATACAATTTTTTTTGAGCATTTATGGAGAAACCTTTGGAAAAAGCTGAGAACTCAACTTAGTTTTAGTTCATCCTATCACCCCCAAATGGAAGGCCAAACTGAAGTAGTGAATAGAATTCTTGGTGACATGTTGAGGTGCCTTGTTGGGAAAACGCTTGGTAGCTAGGATATGACTTTGGCACAAGTAGAGTTTGCTTACAATGACTCTCCAAATCAGAGTACAGGTTTCAGTCCTTTTTATGTTGTTTATGGGATGCATCCTAGGGGTGTCTTGGAACTCAAAAATCTTTGTGACATGGAGAAAAGAAGTGCAAATGGTGAATATTTTGCACAAGCCATTCATGGCCTTCATGAGGAGGTTAAGATGAACATTGATTGAAGTAACCAACAATACAAATAGTATGTTGATAAGAAGCAAAGAGAGGTTCATTTTTAAGTGGGTGATCTCGTGTTAGCACATCTTCGGAAAGAAATATTTCTTATAGGTGAATACAATAAACTAAAGATGAATAAAGTTGGTCCATGAAAAATTCTTTGGAAGTTGTCAGCGAATGACTACAAGATTAGTCTTCCTCTAGGCATGGGGATCTCACCAATCTTGAATGTGACAGATTTGTATCCATATCAAGGTGCTACAGATGAAGAAATAATTGAGTTGGAGTTGAGATCCATTGAAGACCAACACATAACCAAACTTGTTCCACTGAAAATTGAATGTGTGGACATCAAAATCTGCAAATGGTTAAATAACTAACAATTCAACAAGCATGGTTAGTGTTCAAACAAATCAAGATTTTAACATCCATATGAGATGAGTCAACATGCTTTAATGATGCAATCAAAACAACAAAAGAATTAGATAAACTAGATGAAAGCATACAATAAATCATGAAGTAAATAACATCTCATATTGGATTGGTGCTATTGTGGAAAATAGCCCTTTCCCAATCCTTGCTTAATCTCCATGATATGAAAATGATATATTGATGATCGAGATGATGAATGGGCAAGATTAGCTCTCAATTGAAGAGAGTAACCTTGCATGAGATTTGTGGATCCAGTTGTGGAGTTGTGGAGGATTTGAACAAGAATGAAGCCTTTCATTTATAGATTTTCTTGATGAGGGATTGGCCAAATGGATGAATGTGGGACTAAAAACAGACCAATGAGATGAGGACACTTGTCATCTTGCCATAGGATTGAGGATGTGCAAGATTTGGGAAATGTGCCCAAGAGGGGGAAATTTCAAATTTGAATTTGAGAGTTAATGCTTAGTTTGACCTTTGCAAGGGATATGTAAGAGACATTAATTGCTTTGTTGGATGTACATGTCCACTTGATTTTGAATTCAAACTTGAGGGAATATTCCTCAAAGATGATGTGAGCCTTTGATTTATTTAAATGAATAACCTTAGGACTAAAGACCTAATTTACCTAGTGAATGGATTTGATGAGCTTGGTTAATTTAATGAGCGGATGCATAATGTTAATTTTGCATGTCTACATTTTGCCCCTCTTTGAAGCAATGTACTTGTTGTGTTGGTTCAAAGAATAAACTTTCTGCGATCAAAATTCAATTTTTTTTTAATTTTTCAGATGCCCCAGTGGAAAGTACACTGGTACATTGCCCCCTCGAGAGATCAAGCGAAAAGATTCGATTTGAGAGTCGATCTCGCGATAAAGAGATTCAAAATGGATGGTTATGGATGATGATGCAAATGAGATGATTTTAAGATGCTTAGAATAACAAATCTATATTATCCTAAACAACTTAAATGATGTAAGATGGATGAGATTGATGATGTGATATGTTGTGATATTGGCATCGATTTCATCATAAGGATTCTTTGTGCTCCCTATGTTGACGTTTGCTTGAGATGAAGTTGCCCCTAGTATGGTAGTAGTAGTACCTTCATGCTTTGATTCTGCTTGTTTTGAGATGTCTTGTTTAGTAAGCATGCTCTGACAAATGACCACTATAGATGATGTTATTTCGATTGGATGCTCTGCTGACTTTGGAATATACTGTTCTGTCTAACTTGTTTCCTTGAGCGGATAATGCTAGATATCTGCATACCTTATGTCCTTATTCTGAATTTGGGATATATTTGATCTTGATGTTGACAACTCGGTTTGACTGTAGGAATCAATAACCTGCTCTTTTTGTGTAATAATGTCAGGATTAAAGGAATCTTGTTCTGAATGAAGATTATCTATGTGTCCATCCATAGAAAGCATCTCATGGGTAGATGGAGGAGTATGTGCTACATGGATATGATCATCATTTTCAACATCTTGTATAGATAGGAGAGTGTCCATTAGATCATTATAGTATCTTTGAGATACAAATTCTTGATCTTGATTTATTTCGGGGTTGCTTTCGACATGCTTTGGATCAAGTTCTTGACATGGATTAGTTTCAAAGGATGGATTAATTACAAAGGGTTCTTGGATGTCATAATTAGACATGGTAAGTGGTTCAATATCCTCAAGTGTCGAGTTCAAGGTTCCTTCAGTATTTGTAACCATGAGGTCGAAGGATGTCTGAAATATGTCTTGGAAAGGACCATTGCTAGACCTTGGTGAAAGATTTTGATCATGCTTTGGAATAAATTCTTGAGATATGTCCTCTAACTCATAAGGCGATGTAGAGACATTTTCAACATGATCATAGGTGAACGGATTGTGCATTATGTCAATAGGATCAAATAATCCTAACACTCCTTGAAATAGATCACTAAAAAGTGGCTCTTGATGTATGGTGAGTTGATCATCGGATGGGGTGGAAACATCTTCAAGGTGCTCATCGATGGAGAGATCTTGATCATTGTTTTCAACAATTGTGGTGGAGATTGTGAATGTATTCAACCATAGAGCCAAATGATGTTGACATTTCTTGAATTGGATCATTGTTGGTTAGTGGATTTTGATCATGATTGAAAAATGACTCTTGACCTATGTTGATTTGATCACTGGACGAGATAGAAACACCTTCAATGTGCTCTTTGATAGATAGATCTTGATCATTGCTTTCAACAATTGTGGTGGAGAGATTGTCAATGCTATCACCAGTGGTTGAATGTTCATCGGTATCCCCAATAATTATCATCTTTCGTGTTTGTGCTTGTGTTTGTTGGATAGCTTGAGAGGCTTGGGCAGCTTGGGTAGCTTGAACGGTGTAGGTAGCTTGAGCGGTGTGGGTAGCTTGATATTGTTGAAGCGCTTGCTGGTAGGCTTGATGTGCTTTTAGTGCGATGTTACAATATTGACTTATTGCACTTGGTTTTGGTGGTAGTGGTGGTGTATTTGGAATCGTGTTGGATGTAGTGATGAGTGGTTGAGATATGCTTGGAGCGATCATGGTAGTGAGGGGTTGAGATATGATGGGTGTGATACGGGTGGTTGGAGTGATCAAAGTGATAGGCCCTTGGGAGACCATATTTTGATTTTTCAGGATTGATGTTGTCATTTGATTAGATACCATCTGTTGGTGTGATGTTGATGGTATATCCAAAGGATTTGATGTGATGACTTGATTGGTGTTAGGTGGATTGATTTGGATGGAGTGATTGGTGCTAGGTAGAAGGGGAATCCCTAAACTAAGGAATGATGTTGATATGGGTAATGGTGGTGGAGATGTCTCTTGGCGCAATGACTCAACTATTTTGGTAAGTGCAACAATTTGATCTCGCCAAATTTGATCTTGATTTTGATCTTGACTCCCTTGGTATTTTGATTTGTTTTTTGTTCAAGCAGATTTGGGATGCATACTTGTGATTTTTGAATGGGATCATGGAGAAATTGATTTTGGACTTTGTTCTGATTTGGCATGATAGGTTGAAATTGAACATTGTTGATGTTGGGAATCACATTGCCTTTTTTTGGAGTCATTAACATCTTGTTTGGATTTTGAACAATATTTGTATGATTTGCAAACATATTTATCCCAGAGTTTGCCAGATTCATGTTTGGAAAACTTGTACTTGGTACATTCACGTTGTTCGTTTGAAGGCTCATGCATTGATTGTTTGGTTGGAAAACTTGTAGGTTTGGATTTAGATCTACCATCGGGAAATGTGTTCCAATCTTTGATTTCGGCATACTCACACTTGTTGTGCCATTGACATTTGTAGAAGGTAATGATCCCATGTATGGATTGTATAAGTGTGAGTTTTGATAATCAATTGGCATTGTAAGGCTTTGATAGCTTAGTTGACTTTGATAATCAATTGGCATTGTAAGGCTTTGATAGCTTAGTTGACTTGGATTACTCATGATGTATGGATCAAGTTTATATTCCATGTTCCTCTTGTGTTTTGACCTTGTTGCAAAAGTGACCTCTAAGGTTCTTAGGACTAATGACGAGATGAAGGATGAAAGGTGTAAATGATATGAGTGATGAACGTTTAGGAACTTTGGATCAATGCTAGACTTAGGGTTTGATTTTGATTGGTTTGATTTGGATGATGAACTTGTAAACCCTAAGATGTTGGATGTGATCTTAGGATGAATTTGTTCAAAAGGATTCCGAATTCAATTAAATGTATGAGAAAGGATGCATTCATGCACGTAACTAAACAAGGTGGTTTAGATTTTGAGGATGTACCCAAGTCTAGATAATGATGTTTCCAACGATCTAAAGTTGTTTGGTGGGATGGATTTTGATAAGTGTTTGGGATTTGGATGAATTTTTTGATGTGATCCTAAATGAACCTAGGAAGGACTTGTTTACAAGACCAAGATAGCGAAGAACATGCCTTTCTCTAAGAGTAATTCAAAATCAAAAGACCAATGTTTACATGAAAACCATATGACTAAAAGATGTCAAGCACATATGTGGGGTCCAATTGATTTAATATTTTCTTAATGGATTCTTTTTACCACAAACACACCCTTGATTAGATTTTGAATCTAGATGTCTAATGTCTCAACTTTCCCCTTATCCCGCAAAGTGTATTATGCGAAAACCAAGGAAATTTGAGGCAAGAGTTACCTAAAGTTGACTTTAGTAGAAGCAAATTGAGATGAAATCCAAATGTTTAGATGCCTCTAAGGACATGAATCCCAAGGGAAAGCAATAACATGCGAATTTGTTCAAGGATATTTGCCTCTCCTAAAGGGTTTGCAATTTTGATGATTTGTTGAATGTTGGTTTTCCAATGTTTTCGATTAAATCACTGTGTTTTCAAACTGAC
>VDFB02109042.1:28351115-28495463 GCA_007258455.2 Sequoia sempervirens
GGGTGAATAGGTTAAGTCTAGGTAACCATATTACTATCTCCTAGCACGGGGGGTGGACCTACGGGTACCACATGGGTGGGTGGAATGTGCACCTTACTCCGTTGGGTCCCAGTTTATGTTCGTGGCAATGAGAGCTTCATGGATGGAGAGCTCGTACTTGGATACATATGTGTACCTTCTTTATTGCATTATTGGAAATCTTGTATATGTAACATCCCTCAATTGTTTATGAGGTGAACATTTGTAAAAAGTGAATGTAACTATTATTGATCTGCCTCATCAGATGAATGAGTATTGTAATATTATTTCAAATGCAATGTAAGAATCATATTTGTACTTTATACTTTCATGAATGGAATTTAAATGATATGCAAAGTTTACTTTTATGTTTATGTTAATTAAATATGTGCAATGCTAAATACTAAAGTCGTCTAGATGGAACCTCAAGTAGTGTAACGTCACATAACTTATTGAATGTATGCAACTAATTAAGTTAATATTAAATTATTTTTAAAAAAAATTATTACACTTACATAGACAATTTCAACATTCCTTAGGTTATAAGACGGGGCATTACACTACACCAACTCACTTGTGGTAGCTTACACTAGTATAACATTACTCCTGATTGCTTGTACTATTTAGTGCCATCTTCTAGGATATTATCCTACCCTCAAATCTTATTGTATTTTCACCATATCTACCACATGTGCTCTTGCATGATTGGTCATACTCCATCAAATACTTAACTCATATGCAATTGTGACTTCTTCCAAATACCTTGTAGTTTTTAGCATGACATCATCACATGTGAAATAACATATATACTATAACACCTATAATGTATCATTATCATATGTAGATAAACATGTCTATTATACAACAATATTTGGTAGATCACTACACTACCACAAAGAAGACTCCAAACAACTTTTCCTACAAGAACTCTACAACTAAATATCACCCAATTCCCAATACAAAAAACCATCAATCCTAGCTCAATATTAAAATACTTAGGTTGTCTGATAATCTATTTACCTTGAGAATGAAAAACTGTAAGTTGGTTGATTTGTATGTAGCTTGAGAGTGGAAAATATGATGAACACAAGGAAATCAAGAAAACGACTTAGGTCGATTGATGCTCTATTCACCTTGAAAATGGAAAATAATAGTTTAGTTGATTGTAGGTAGCTTGAGAAGGGAAAATCTAGGATAAGCATTGGGAAAATAAGAAAAAAACTCTCTTCATAGAAAAAGAGATGAAGAAAATTAGGCTAGATGTCAAAATTTAGATGTGGCAAATTGGCTATCACAAGAAAGAAAAAATATGTGTCCATATAAAATAGTATTGGGCTATTTATGATAAGTTTTAACTTAAGAAGTTCAGTGGCGTTGATATGCCTCTTAGCAGGTTCAATTGGTTTAGACAAGTATTTAGATGAACTCATTTGTGTGTGTGTGGATTGCCTAGTTGGATTGCATCAGGTAATCACCCAGAAGAAGTCATCAATTTGGATTAGTATATGTAAAAGCTCATTTGGTTTAGGATTTGAATAAATTTCTACCTATTCATTATATTAGTTTTACCTCAAACAAGAATATAATAAGATATCGGGTACTTAAAGTTAGTGTCATGGAGGTCGGTTTTATTCTTCCTGGTCCTATCCTCTTGTTCATAGCATAGATCTATTCCTAGGGATTGAGTTTCTAGCATATACATATTTTCACTATTTCTAACTTTGTTGTTTTGGTTCTAAATGTTGAGAAAGTGTCTCAACCTTGCTTTGTTTTTAAATTATTAATTGGCAATTTGTAATTATCTTTTAGTTGTCATGAAAGTTGCTAAATACAACTATGACAACTTGCAAAGTGTTTTAATTGTCAAATTAAAAAGAGGATGAAAAAAAGGGGAAGATAAATGTGAGTTTGGAAAAAAGATAAAATAGATTTTTTAGTTGAATGTGCACATTACTAAAAAATGGATAAAATCACAAGTTGGAAGAGAAAGTTTCTTTTCTTTGTGATTTATGACTACATGGTTTTGGAAACCATTCTTGATTTGTGTTTTCTCTCATGCCTATATATTTAGTGCTTGATTTGAAGGGAAAATAAGTTAAGTTGCAGGTTGTTGAAGCCATGAAGTGGTGTAGTTATTCAGAGGGAGAAGTTGTATAATTGATGTAACTCATTTGAAGGACTAATACAAGTCTTGGATCTCTTTGGGTGTGGAGTTTTTTCTCGCAAGAGTTTCTCCACATAATTCTTGAGTTATGGTTTGCATATATCTTTTGTAGTCTAGTTTCAACTGTGATTTATTACTCTATTTTAATTTGGATGCATGAATTTATTTGCATATTTTCATTGCAAGTTTTATCCTATTTTTCAACACTAAACTCATATCTTAAGCATATTGTTCTTTTCATCCACAATACCTGGGATTTTTGCAGTACTATATTTTCGACGAGCTCTATTGAAAGTTGGTACCATGATTGGTGAAATTATGAGTGGTTATATTGTAGACTATCTTGGTAGAAAAGGGGTAGGTTTCTAGAGAACTACACTTATTTTCTCGACTCAAGGCCTATAGATCAAGCTAATTTTAGATTACATTTGAATGTAGGCTTTGAGACTCTATTCATTGTTCTAACTTCTCTAGATAACAAAGGTAAACAAAATAACTTATTCTCCTCTACACCAACCCCTCACTTGTGGTAGCTTACACTAGTATAACATTACTCCTGATTGCTTGTACTATTTAGTGCAATCTTCTAGGATATTATCCTACACTCAAATCCTACTATATGTTCAGGTCATATCTACCACATGTGCTCTTGCATCATTGGTCATACTATATCAAATTCTTATCTCATGTGCAATTATGATTTCTTCTTCCAAATAACCTTGTGGTTTTTAGCATGACATCATCACATGTGAAATAACATATATGATGTACTATAACACCTACAACATCATTGTCATATGTAGATCACCATGTCTACTATACCACAATATTTGATAGATCACTACACACTACCACAAAGAAGACTCCAAATAACTTTTCCTATAAGAACTCTCTACAACTAAATATCACCCAAATCCCAACACAAAAAAACTATCAATACTAACTCAATATTAAAATAATAATGATGCAATCATTTTAAGAAAACAAATTTACAAATGATTCTATCATGAAAAACAAATGTACATTGTAACTAACAAATTCATCAAAATACATGCATTAAAACTTAGAAATATTGTCTATAATGCAATTTAATATAAACTACAATTTTGTACTTCAATAGATAGATAGACAAAATTTAGATAAACATATGGACCCTCCACCAAATCACTTATATTTAACATACGCACACTAGTCTATTGATCATTGTAGATATAGGGATAATAAATTCACAATATTTAATTTAATTATTCTTAGTGTAGATGCACTTAGGCTAGAGTGCACACACATTTTCTTCTTTCTCCATATAATTGATTGCACATGGAAACCAAAAGGTAAATAGGGGCTTGATCATTTGTGACAATCTCCCAAGAAATCCAAATCTTCATTTTTATTCCAACTATAGGTTTTTAATTTCAAAAATGAAAAGGTTTGATCATACTCTTCACATCTCTTCATGGTTTTTTTATTTCACTTTCTTAGCTATAATTTCTATATCATCTTGTATTCCCTAGTTTCCAATTGTGCCTGTATTTTATCTCCTATTGTGTAGAAAAACCAAAATTTGGTTGTACAATTTTTTGGAATGACATTGTGTAACTTGGATGATAAAATGAAAATCAAATAACAACACATCACATAGGGGAAATGACCCAATAGTTGAGCATGTTTCAATAGTTGTTATAGCATTTGTTGATCTAATGCCCAATATTTTTGACAATATTGAACCAATAGTTGTGACTTTAAAGCTGTTAGTGTCAAGGATAACTACCAATAATTGAACAAGACGTAATCATTGGATCTAAAAAACAACAAATCATGCGATGCCACATCAACGCGCCAATAAAACATGATTTAGTTCACAAGTATCAATCTCACTTTTTTTTGGACCTTTTTGGACACTTCTACAAAAAGCATGTTGATGTGGCATCATATTTGATGGTGTGGCCTTGAAACCTTAGTTATAAGCAGGGGCATTGCCAAGCAAGCTATTGTAAAAATTTGGGAATTTTATAAAATTTCTACGTAGGATTTTAAGAAGTGCGAAGTTAGGGTGCTCAACTACCAGGTCCTCTCCCCTAGAC
This sequence comes from Sequoia sempervirens, assembly GCA_007258455.2. Taxonomy (NCBI): domain Eukaryota; kingdom Viridiplantae; phylum Streptophyta; class Pinopsida; order Cupressales; family Cupressaceae; genus Sequoia; species Sequoia sempervirens. The sequence goes on from VDFB02109042.1 coordinate 28,355,379, forward strand.
ATACACACATTGTGGTTGTAACCTAGATAGTAAGCTTCATTATTTGGTGCCAAGTTTAACTTTTTTTTATCAATTACAGTTATGAATTTAGTTTCTTAATTCTATGGTTCAATTTTTTGAAATTAAACATTTTCCATAAACTTAAATCTCTCTCCTTCATCTCACAAAGTAGGAAAGATAATTTTATCAAGATAAGATTTAATTTAATTTATGTTATCATAGCAGTAAATTATTTTTTTAGGTACAAAAAAATATTTCATTTCATTTTAATCTTGTCTAGATATCATCAATTGAGATTAGTTGTAAAACATTAAGACATGTAAGGTAAAACAAAATAACTTATTCTCCTCTACACCAACTCCTCACTTGTGGTAGCTTACACTAGTATAACATTACTCCTAATTTCTTGTACTATTTAGTCCTATCTTCTAGGATATTATCCTACCCTTGAATCCTACTGCATGTTCATCATATCTACCACATGTGCTCTTGCATCATTGGTCATACTCCATCAAATACTGAACTCATATGCAATTGTGACTTCTTATTCCAAATACCTCGTGGATTTTAGCATGGCATCATCACATGTGAAATACCATCTATGATATATTATAACATCTGCAACATCATTATCATATGTAGATCACCATGTAGATACTATATCACAATATTTGATAGATGGCTACACACTACCACAAAGAAGACTCCAAACAACTTTTCTTATAAGAACTATCTACAACTAAATATCACCCAAATCTCAACACAAAAAACTATCAGTCCTGACTCAATATTAAAATAAAAATGATACAATCTTTTAAGAAAATAAATTTACAAATAATTATATCTAAAATAAAAGAAGCGAATATAAAACAAACACTATTGAAAAAATGTGTACATTGCAACCAACAAATTTATCAACAAACATGCATTAAAACTTAGAAATATTGACTATAATGCAATTTAATATAAACTACATCAGATAGATAAACACAAGGACCCTCCACCAAATCACTTGAGCAGGAAAAAATATATTTTCAAGTTTCTCAAAGTTTCTCAGCTCCAACCAACCAATATAAACCACCTTTTTATAGACATGTCTGGACAAGATTACATGAATGATTCCAGATTACATGAATGATACATTCCTCTAAGTCAGTAGCAACCTTAATGTCTAAAAATTTCAAATCCAATCTCATTTGAAAGTAGGCATTTAATGATTATATGCCATCTTATACATCAGGATTGGCTTTCACAAAATATTTGAATTTTACAAAAGAAACTAATGATAGAAATCCTAGATGGCCATATTGATAGTCACAACCATGCCTCTTTACAACTTTGGGCACAGGGTGTACATGGCCATTATGATTTTCACTGAAGCAAGTGTCTATGATACATTAGGTATAATTCATTCAATCCTGAGAATATCTGATTTGTTTTGTATTTTGTTTCCTCAAAGACACCTGCCAGTTAGACAATCGATATCAATTTCAATGCTTATTACTTAAGTGATTTGGAATCTATCAATCAAGAAATCGGATTATAAAATTCTTCTATGTTAATATTTTTTTTTATAAAATTCTATTATTTGGGTAAGTCTTGATGTGTTGGGTTCATCAGATTACACAGCAAAAGAGAAAGTGTCCAATATGAGTAGTTGAACATCATATTCACCTTGGAATATTATTTGAAGGAATTAAAGTTTTTGATCGTTCCAAATGAACAGTTGTCTGATGAATATAAACATGGAAATGGTATAATTTCATTGTCATCTGCATTGTGATTCATGTGAAATATTATATAAACACAGTGACAATATAACTTCCCATTATTGAAATTATAATACAGTATTATTACTTATATAAAACAATGATGATAAATAAAATTTGCTGTTCTAGACAGGATTCCTTTGACTGAGAAAGGGAAGGCTGCCAGATTCCTTGGACATGATATTCAAAGATCTGGTTAAGAAGGATTTGTCCTTCATGGATATCGTTGTCTTCTGTTTTTATTCTCATTTAATCTTTGTCTTCTTCGCCTGCATCACATAATTTCTTATATTTTTCCATTGATGTAATTGATTATGTTATAATATATTATTTTGATTGTTTTTTGTGTGCTCATAAAATATATCAATTATGATGGTTGTATAGTGATGGTGAGATTATACTTAAATATTATATTTTTTAGTAAGAGTTAATAGTAATTGGCTAGCAAGTATGCATTCTATTTATTTGGTTGGTATTTGTTTTGATTTAAAAAGTTCTATTTTCTTATCCAATACTTTTTGTTCTTATAGAATTTTATGAAAAGGTAGAAATTATTGTAGTCAAATATTTCATTTGTTCACTAGATATGTTTGCTTTTGTTTGTGTGCTCATAAAATATATCAATCATGATTGTTGTATATAGTGATGGTGATATTATAAATAAGATAAGTATTCAACAACATATTATGCTTAAATATTATATTTTCTAGTAAGAGTTAATAATAATTGGTTAGCAAGTATAAATTTTATTTATTTGGTTGGTATTTGTTTTGACCTAAGAAGTTCTATTTTATTATCCAATACTTTTGTTCCTATAGAATTTTAAGAAAAGGTAGATTATTTTGGTCAAATATTTCATTTGTTCACCAGATATCATTTGCTTTTGTTCCTTGAATCTTGACTAGGGATTTTAATATCATTCTTACTTTTGAGGAGAAACTTGAGGGCTTGAGTTGAATTGACCAATATTCAATTTTGTTTTGAAACAGTATGTCATTTATTGATCTTGTGGATGTTAAACCAAGTGGTGGCCTTTTCACTTGGAACAATAGGAGGTGCGGTCGTGCTTCTATTTCTAAGTGGTTGATAGGCTTTTAGTATCTAATTGTTGGATTGGGTATAATTGAAATAATTCCTATGAAATTTTGTAGTGGGATTTTGGATCATTGGCCCATTAATATTTTTTCCTCTTTTTTCTATACTAAAAAACCTCTTGTTCAAGTTCTACTTAAAATATGGTTTTGGGATCAACCTTTATGTGAACACATGGCAATATGGTGGATGGAGGGTAAGCTTTCCTTTGTCACTACTATGTATTCATTTTTTAAAAAGCTTCAATATGCCAAGTTCAAGGTTAAATAGTGGAACAAATCTAGATTTCATAATATTTTTTATAGAAGAAAATCGTGCAAGAAAGATTGAATGATACTACTTTTTAGATGAGAGAATTTGGTGTGACTAGGGAATGACTTTAGGAAGAGTTCTCTCTGTCCAAATAAATTCATGAATGGGAAAGATTATAATATGATAACTTCCCTTAGATTATCTTGGTATTCCTTTGTTGGTTGATAATACTAATCATCTTTAGTGGAAACACATTATTGATAGTTTTAGGATGTGGGTTTATCATTAGACTCAAGTTGATGATTATCTTTGCAAGACCTATTATACCCTTTTAAAATTTATGTTGTATGCTCAATTATTTACTAATGTAGGGGGATCAATTTTTTTGAATATTTCCCTATCATTCCTTCACTCACCACCATGTATGCTTGTGGCAATTTGAAAATTGAATTTTTGGACCATTTGAAGCTGCAGCTACCAACGTGCAAACACATTTAATGAACAACAGCAGGGGAAAATGAAAGAGGGCCAATTTAAGTAGGATTTTTGGAACCCAAATGGGAGATAAGCATTTATTATGGGATTTTGGAGCATTAAGAATTTAGGAAATATTTTTGTGGAAGAAGCTTCTAGATGTTGGGATTGGGAAGAAAATAATAGAATAGAAGAGAGGAGGAAAAAGAAGGAACAAAAAAAGAGAGAATAGGGGTCAGAGTAGAAGTAGCATAAGATAGTTGTTGGGAATAGAAGTTGCAAAGAACAATAGAAGAGCACGTAGCAGATGAGAAGAAGAAAGACAAAGATATAGATTGGCTTGTGGAATCATTGTTGATATGTATTGTAATTGTGGCTGTATATTGGCTTGTGGAATCATTGTTGATATGTAGTTTGAGATAGAGGTGCATGTGAACATAAGACCATGTAAGTTTATGTGATTATAGATATTAAATCTTTGGCCAAAGTAATGCAAAATCGATGCTTGCATTTTTAGTTTACTATGTCTAAAGTTGCATTATAATAAAAAATGTCATGCATAGCTAAAGGGTATCTAGAAGTTGATTGATAGATTAAATGCATTAGTACACAACACTAGATCTCAGATGGCTTGACGACCTTGTAATTTCTCCAAATCTACTACTCTTGTGAAGGGTAGGGCCACTTTCAATAGGAAGGCATGTGGGGGACCATTGGTATATGGATGGAGGAAAAGCACTTGGGCGATGCTCTCCCTCTTGTAGTTGATTATCGAAGAATCGAACTATCAGAGACATGATTCATGATTCTTATTGTTATTGTATTAATGATGTAATATTGTTTACATCTAGATGAGACGACTTATGTAATCAATTTCTATGCATTATGAAAAAGATGTAAAGAGATGTAAATATGATTTTGTACATTTGAAAGAATATTTTATAAATTTGAAAGATTGAGATGTAGAAATTTGATCAATATTGTTATTGTTATTCAATACTCATCCAACTGATAGCACCACCAAACATCATGAACACATAGCCACTGGTGGATCTTCTAATGTCAATGCCACCAACCCAATCTGAATCCACATATCCATAAATACTAATTGAATGTTGAGTTCCAATAAGATAACCATGAAAACATAGGGAATAATCAGAGTACTCGACAAGTATTTGAACACTCTCTTCACTGCATCCCAATGTACCTATCCAGAATTAGCCATAAACCAACTAAGAACTCCCACTTTTTAGGAAATGTGTGGACTTGTATAGACCATAGCATACAAAAGACTACCAACAACACTCACATATGGTACTCTATTCATGTCCTCCATCTCAATAGAATATTTTGGGCAGTTCTCCACATAAGGCTTCATCCCTTGTATTATAGGAACAACTAATTGTCTACAAGTTTTCATGCTAAATTTCTCCAACACTAAGTTCACATACTTATTTTGGCCTAGCCAAAGCTTTATGCTAGCTCTGTCTCTTCTAATCTCCATCCCTGTAATATACATTTTCACACCTAAATCTTTCATTTCAAACTATGCTAACAATTAAGACTTCAAAACTAAAATCATACTTTTACCATTCCCAATAAACAACATATCATCTACATATAAAATAATTATGAGAATATGACCATTATCAAATTTGTAATACACAGTGGTTAGATTTAGATATCATAAATCCCAATGGCAACAAATAGGTGTCAAATTTATGGTACCACATCCTAAGAGATTGCTTAAGACCATACAAAGAATTTTTCAACTTGCATACTAGACATTCTTTACCATTAACCACAAAATTCTCTAAATGGGACATATAAATTTCTTCCTCCAAGTTACCATGAAGAAACATTATCTTCACATCCTTATATTCCACTTGTAGATCATACATTATTTCAAGAGATAACAGGAACTGAATAGATGTCAATTTTGCAACAAGAGATAATATCTCACCATAGTCAATTCCCTCCACCTTATAATACCCATTAGCAACCAACCATTCCTTATGATTCTCAACACTACCATCAAGACCACATGTCTTCTTGAATACCCATTTACAACCAACATATTTTCATTTTTCAAGTAAGGATATCAGATCCCAAGTATTATTTTCTTCAATACAACTATCTCTTCATACATGTCTTTCATCTAGGAATCTACATCACTCATACCCATAGCCTCTCTAATAGTCCTAGGCTCATTAGTGTTATAAATCAAAGCAAAAATACAATTGGAATCCAAAAAATAACAACCAAACCTTTTCAATCGCCAACTAACACATGTAGACCTCCTTAATGGCTAAGGTTGAGGTTTATCTTCTTCTTCAAAAATTTCAGAGCTTCTTGAGCTCTCCTCATCACCAGGTCTAATAGGGGCATGTAGTTCACCTTTTATTGAAGTAGGTGGAATCCAAACTACTTATTTCTTCTATTTCTCCTCTTTCTCTAGTTGCAGCTCAATAGTGGAAGGTTTCATCTCTCTTAAATTTACCTCTACTATAGAGAACCTTTTGGGCCACTAGATCCCAAAGCTTGTACCCCTTTACATCAACACCATAGCTGATGGAGATAGATTTTTAGTTCCCTTTTCTCCAACTTAGACCTCTTTTCACTTGGCACATGAGCATATACTTCACAAAAAAATACTCTAGGATGTCTCATTGAAGGATTTTTACTAGACCATTCCACCAAGGTTGTCTTATCAACAAGATTTGATGTGGGAGATCTATTGATCAAATAACATGTAGTAGCTATAGCTTTATCCTAAAAATTTTGCTCTCAATATCACCACTTAGCATAATCCTAGCCCTCTCCATCAATGTCATGTGCATCCTATCTGCAACTCTATTTTGTTGTGGGGTGCATGGAGTTTTCTTATGTCTCTCAACCCCATGCTCTTTATAGAACTTGTTGAATTCTCCTGAATAGAACTCACCACCATTATCAGTCCTCAAAAACTTAATTTTTCTATTGGTCTAATTTTCAACCAAGGATTTAAATTCCTTAAACCAAGAAAACACTTTTGATTTACTCCTGAGAAAATAAACAAATGTCCTACTATAGTCATCTATGAATGAAACAAAATATACATATTTAGATAATGAAGGAACATTAACATGACTAAACACATCTGCATAAACATAGTCCAAAACCCCAAAATACTTATGAGAACTAGAATAAAAAAAAACATGATGTTGTTTTCCATATACACAATGTTCATAAAAGTCAAACTTTAGATTACAATCATCAATGCCTTCAACCAAGCTTTTATTTTTCAGAGTTTTAAGACACCTTCTCACCAATGTGGTTGTCTTTGGTGCCATAACATTGTTTTATTCATAGGAAGCTTCATTTATAAGGAATGATCACCCTTAGGTATCCAAAATGTACAACCATCAAATGTAGCTAGATGGTTGTAGCTAATACAAACTTCTTCTCTGCTCAATCTAATGATGAGGATGAAGAATCCAAAGGTCTCTTCTTTATCTTGTCAAAAAAACTATTGCACTGAATCGTGCATGCATCCACCTTGTACAAGGTTCCAATCCCAACACCCTTATCCAACACCATAGCTTCTCTTGTCATCTTACATCCTCCACTTAATAAAACAACTTGCACACCCAAATCATTCAATTTACTCACAAAGAGTAGGTTGTGTGCCAACCCTGAGATATGCAAGACAACATTAATTCCATTCACTCTACCATCAAGGAATTTGATCTTGATTCTACCATGGCCAACAATCCTCATATGAGAGTTATCACCTAGATACACCTTCCCACCATCATATTCTTCATGCTTTGTAAACCAAACCCTATGTGAAGTCATGTGTAAAGAAGAACCCAAATCTATTAACCACACATATTCTGTGGCATGCATTTCCAAGGATGCATAAAAGGAATCTATATAATCCTAAGAGGATTTATCAAAGTAAAAATTAAAAAAATTCTTTTTACTTTCTTTTTCTTCTCCTCCTTGCACTCTTTGCGAAAATAACCGATTTTTCCATAGTTCCAAAATTTCTCCTTGGACTTTCTAGGAGACTTAGATCTCCTCGATGATTTGGATTTCAAATTCTTGTCTTTTTTATTTTCTTTCTCTTTAGATCTTCCACAAACAACAAGGACCTCCTTATCCATCTCAAAAAAATTCCTCCACATCTCTTTAGATAAAAGTGATGCAACCACCTCATCCATTTGGAAACTACTGGTAGTACTCCCAATAGCCATTTCCAAGTGATCCCACAATTCTAGAAAATAACATAACAAAAGCATGCAATTCAATCCTCATCTTTAATCTTCTCACCAATAGAACCAACTTGAGTTAATAGCATATTAAAAGCATTTAGGTGATCTACAACGAACCCTCCATACTCCATCTTCAAAGAATACAATTCATTCTATATGAATAACTTGTTTATCATGGATTTAGCCTAGTAAAAATTTCCAAGTTTCTTTCAAAGATATTTTGCAGACTTCTCTTCATGAACATTCAAGAGCATAAAATCAGCCAAACAGATTCTTAGAAAACCCTTGGCTTTCCAATCCATCATATCCCAATCTTCCTATGTCATGTTAGTTGGTTTTGTACTAAATATTGCAACTCACAGGTCTCTATCCATGAACATATCCTCCATTTTTAACTTCCATAACTCAAGGTTTCCAGCATTAAACTTCTTTATTTTGAATCTACCAAATGTTGTTTCCATCTTTTTCTTGCAACAAGGTTACAAAATACCCTTCTACAAAACTCCCACTAAAATAGAGATAAGCTAAAAACACCCTTCAACCCAACAACAAAATCAAGGTTGGTCGGGCTTTGATACCAACTAAAACGAAGTTGAGTGCATAAAAGCAGCTTCCTACACCAATCTAAGTAGGAGATAGTTGAAAATATCCTTTTAAAACCTTAAATATTTATAGCTACAAAAAAATGCACATTCAAAATATGAAGAACAAACAAACAAGGAAAACCATAACACAATAATTTACCTGGGAAAACTCTTTCAATAAAAAACTACACTCCAAACACACAACTCAATCCATATTATTCAACAAAAAAGGTCACAATACAATGTTAAAGTAATGCTCTTCAAATTTTCTCACACTACAACAAGAATTTGAAGCGATTATGACAATATCTTAGCAAATATTCAATCTATCATATTACAAATGCACTAAGGCATCACATATATATACAACTCCAAATGAAGAGAGGGCACCAAAAGCATGTAAAAAACAAAGCCCATACCTAGGTGTGTACATGAGTCCATTATGGCATGTTTACATAGTGAAGACCCATAAATTATGGATTTTTTCTAATTCTAACACCTGTCTCCTCATAATTACTATCACTCAACATGCAAGGTTCTTTTACACGTGCAACTACTAATACACATTTGGGTGTCCCCTTACATGTAGCCTATCTATCATAGCATGAATTGGAAACTAGCGGTTCCATTTATTAGCCTCTTTTTTGTTGTTTTTATGCATACTTTCAGACACTATTAGACAATCTTTTCATACCATACTCCTATACTACGCTATCTTTTTATACTTATTATACAACCTTGGACCTAAATTCTAGCAATGGAAATATGATTATGATATAATAGTATTACATGGTTTATATGTAAGCATGTATGAAATGTGGATGGAATTTTGTGATTAATTATGGTAGTTAGCTTTGTGCACATGTTTTGTGGATTAACCTTTTTGCAGCCAAGGAGAAACTGTAGCTCATAGCAACTGAAGATGTAACTCGTAGTAAAAGAAAGACTACAACAGGGAAACAGGGGAAATGCTAGATCAAGCTAAATACAATAACTACTGCATGAAGACACCAAGTGGAGCTGGTTGTGCATCATTATGGAAAGTTAATAAATCACTGGAGGAGAATAATTCTTTTGATAATAGGATTTTGCATAACTGTTTGTGTATTTTACATGCAAATCTGTTTCACATAGTTTCAATTCCATTAGAACTCTTCTTTCTTTCTAATTATGATTTGAACATTCAATCTTAACTATATACTCTAATATCTCGACATTGTAGTTAATTATTGCAATTAGTTGTTGCTTAGAATAAGACTCCCCTGTACTTGTATATAGCCAGTGGTTGAGTCCTTAGATTAGTTAGTTGATTTCAGTATCTGGTTATCAATTATTTTTTAGTTTTCAGTTATCAAGTACAGACATGATTATTTAGAATGATTTCTTTGGATACAATCTATGAAGAATATTTTGTGTAATCTTTTATGATGCATAATAAATGAAGTTCAATTTCATATGAATGCATAGAATTTGATAGATAGATTTGGTTTAGTTGAGTGAAGACAGGCACTTGAGCAGGTCACTCAAGATAACTGCTCCACTATATTAGTAGTTCTTTTATTTATGTTAGTAGCTATTTTTTGTTTATCATTGTTTCATAAATTGCATGTAAAGCAGAATAGATTTTCATACTTTGATTATTAGTAATGAACATTCATGAGCACGCATGCATTTGGTTAATCAGTAGTACTCTAGAGGTTAGAATAAGTTTAGTTACCAAGTTTTGATTAGTTTTGAGTCAATACATCAATTATTTATTAGCAGCAGTTCAGTTATAGGTTAAGTTGTAGGCACTTGTATCTATTAGCACTAGTTGTTTCTTTCACTGTTATTCAATTCTATGAATTTCCAACAAGTATAATACCTTAATTAGGATAATCTAGGTAGCCTCGGGTCTTTGAAGTCACATATAGTGCAACACCATCACAAGTTTACAAACCTTGGTTGATAATTTAATGTAGTCTTTACAATGTTGAGTGGATTGTTCAGCTAGTTATACCTTTGAATTGTGTATCTTACCAAGTTTACAAGACACTAGTTTAGACTCTACATTTTTGGCACCATTGTCGGGGAGGGTGCCATCTTCATAGACTTGTTTTTCAATGCTTTCATAGTTTGCATTTTGTTTACAACACTAGGACTGTTAGACTAAAACTTTTTCAACACACCAGAAAGTTCCACTAACATTGTGTAGGACTGCTACTATATAAAGCCATATTTATTGTATGTGGAGGCAAAGATATCCTTTGGGCATATTCCTCCCCTCTACACACCAAGAATCCATAGCAAAAATTAGTGAATCTAGTACTCAAAGTGAGGCTTATACTAAAGAATAAATTTCCCTATCACCAACATCTAGCACACAGAAAAAGGGGGCATACCGAATCATGGGTGATGCAGTGAATGATCTTGAATGTCCAACCTTTGAGTTCCCAATCACCAACCAAGAAAGGGCTATAGTGTTGAAGAATATCCCTCCTTCAACATTACCATTATTTTATGGGTTGGTGATTGAAGACCTAGATACATTTATGTTTGAATTTGATGTCCTGCGCAGAATTTATGACTATACTCTTGATGCTCATAGGCTCAAACTCTTCCCTACTACTCTAAAAGATGCAGCCCTAAGATGGTTTATGGGATTAGGAAAGGATGTAGTCCCTAATTGGGAAACCATGAAAACATTGTTCTTGGAGAAGTACCAAGACTATTGTAGAGGACTTGATAGGAGGAGAGATGATGTTTTCAGAATGTCACAGAAGGAGGATGAGCCATTAGAAGATTATGTGGAAAGATTTCAGTTTTCTTTGAAGAAATACCCACAGAATAAGTTATCTAACGAATCCCTCAAGTTAGTATTTTTTAGAGTAAATGAGGATTATATGGATGCCCTAAATCTTATTGGACAAGGAGATATCTTTCAAATTCCATTTGAAGACATCTACAAGGTCTACAAAAATTATTCCAGGACCTTCACTAGGAGGGCAAGAGGAGAGAGGACATCCATTATTGGAAAATCATCTACTGGGGTCTCCAAGATAGAGAAGCAATTTTTTGTCCAACATGGAGGACATTATCATTCATCTTGCCACTCATTTGGACACTATCCACATAAAGAAGAAGCAAGAGGAAGCTGAGGCAATGCTCACTTAATATTGTCCTAGTTGTAGGCAAAGGAAAGCCAATTGTGAATTCAAAAGGGTGGCTAGTATTCAACAAGACAAAATTGAGAAACCTAATTTTCAGCCACTTGAAGGAGAGGATGGACAACTCTTTTACATAGCTCAGAGAAGGCCATGGCAATAGAGACAAGGTATGCCACATGACCCTCTTAATTTTAATTCATCTTTTCCCATTGGTAATCATATTTTTTCTACTTGGAGTTCCCAGCCATGGTCCAACAACCAAAGCCCACATGGAAAAATCATCCACAATGTCAACAACCTCAACAAAATTGGAACAATCAGCAACCAAATCCTTGGTCACTATTTTTTTTTCCAAGGTTCCAATTATAATCCCCAATGGCCAACACAGTAGAACCAGTGGTAGCCTCAGTGGAAAAAAGGTCAACAATGGCAACAACAAAACATGAATTATTAGCAACTTATGCTTCCTCCTCAACCCCAACAACAATCCATTATGCCTCCATCAAATCCTACATCCTAGCTAGCAAGACTACTATATTTACCTTCCCAACCTACACCTAACCCTAACAACAAGTCTGTCCAACAAGCTTATACTAACGAGGCTATGCAATACCCCACTTATGGGTACAAAGATGAGTGGTGTTCATCTTAGGTCAAGGAAACAACTAGCCGGACCTTCATCCCCTCAAATAACTAAAATGGAGGATGAATAACCTATAGTTGAAGCTTCAGACAAATCACCTTTGGAACCCAAGTCAAATCTGGTACACCAAACTACTACAAGTCTAAAGCCTCCTTTCCCCTAAACACTTAGCCATTCAAAAATATTACACACAAGATGAGACAAACCTCCTAGGTAAATTAAAGGATGTGAGAATAAATATTCCACTCATCCAAGCTATCAAATACATCCTTATTTATACTAAAATTATGACGGACCTATGTCTTAAGAAACTAGGGAGGAAAAGGAAGGATCCTCAGACAATCCATGTCTTGGGAAACCTTTTTGATATCATGTTAGGGGACATTACTATCCCTAAATACATAGACCTTGGTAGTATAATAGTGGATGTCATGATTAATGGAACCCTTACTAAGAATACCTTGATAGACTTGGGGGAAACAATCAATATAATGACTAAAGAAACAATGCAGTTACTTCAGTTAGCCAACCTTAGACCTACACAAATTTTTTGCAGTTAGTTGATAGGTCCACAGTCAAGCCAAAAGGAATCATTGAAGATCTATTTATTGCATTAGACTCTTGGGAATATCTTGTTGATTTCATAGTTTTATAACCCAAGGTTAATCTTGCAATATATCCACTCATCCTAGGTATACCATGGTTAGCCACAATAGATGAATTCATAGACTGTAGGTCTAGAAATATGATAATATCTAATGGGATAGTGACCAAGAAATTGGTCCTCTATCCTCCATCCCAACCTTATGCTAATCTTGAGCAAACTATTTGGCCCACTTTGGATGAGGAAGATAGTTATTCCCTACATACTTTAATGACAATAGAACACAACCCTCTATAGGATGATCAAGATGAAGATTCTCATTGATTACTCATATAATACATAATGACCACAGAAGGAACTCATGGCAAAAAGACTATCTCACATGCCTACAAGACCCCTTACAAAGTATTATACTTTCCAATTCCTTAGAAGAAATATCTTAGATATTTCATTTCTTACTATCACAACAGTGTGTACCAATCATTCCAAGCCTTGACCTCTCATATGTGCAAGGATCATCCAAAGAACTAGAAGTCATGCTAGGTAAAATGTTGAATGCCAACAATTCCTTGACTAAGGAGCAGTAGACTTCCCTACACACAGTGCTACAGGCACACACAACAACATATGCATGAGATTACCATGATATGAAAGGCATAGATCCTAACTTATGTATGCATAGGATCTATATCAGTGATTTTTATAGACCCATTAGACAACTTCAAAGATGAATGAACCCTGCCTTGAGAGAAATTGTCAAAGCTAAACTTCAAAAACTCCTTGAAGAAAAATTCATTTATCCTATATCTAATAGTGAATGGGTCTCACCTTTAGTCATTGTTCCCAAGAAAGGTGGAAAATGGAGAGTTTGTGTAGATTATAGGGAACTAAAAACAACCACCAGGAAGGACCACTTTCCATTTCCTTTTATAGATCAAGTGCTTCAATCTTTTGCTAGGAAGAAGTACTTTTCATTCCTAGATGGTTTCAATGGTTACAATCAAATCAAAATTTCTCTAGAGGATCAAGATAAGACAATATTTAAATGTCCTTGGGGTACTTATTCCTACTTTTTTATTCCCTTTGGTTTATGCAATGCTCTAGATACTTTTTAGAAGGTAGTGCTCAACGTCTTTTCTGATTATTCTCATGAATGTATGAAGATATGTATGGATGACTTCACCACATATGAGGAAACTTATGAGGAAGTCCTTAGCAATCCGAAAAAGGTATTAAAGAGATGTAAAGAACACAACTTGTCCCTCAATAATGAAAGGAGCTTTATGATGATGACTCAAGGAATTGTTTTAGGGCACTTCATATACAGTGAAGAGATTCAGATTGATCCACATAAGATAGAAATCATATCTAAATTACTTGTTCGATAGAAGCAAAGAGATATTAGAAGTTTCCTTGGCCATGTAGGCTACTACAAGAGGCTTATTAAAGAATTCAATAAGATTTTTGCACCATTTTTGTTTTACTAACAAAAGATATTGAATTTGATTGCACAATAGAGTGCCAACATTCCCTTAAAGAGTTGAAGAAGGCCTTAACCCAAGCACCTATTTTGAGGGGACCAAATTAGACCTTACCCTTTCACATACATAGTGATGCTTCATATTTTTCTATTGGATTAGTTTTGGGTTAGAAAGAGGGTAACAAAGAATATGCAATTTATTACATTAGCAATAATCTTCAAGGAGAAGAGTTGAATTATATTATTATTGAAAAGGAGATGCTAGCAGTGGTATGTTCCATCAATAAATTTAGGCATTATATCACTGGTTATTTAGTTTTTGTCCATATAGACCATACAACTATCAAATATTTGATGAAAAATCCTATAGTAGGGGGTAGACTAGTCATATGGTTGCTCCTTCTACAAGAGTTTGATATTACAATAGTGGAAAATCCTGGTAAAGCTAATGTAGTTGCAGATTTTTTGTCAAGATTTCCAACACAATCAATAGAAGGGGTAGTGGATGACTCATTTCTAGATGAAAATTTATTTTCTCTTAATATACATGTACCCTGGTATGCTGACATTGCAAATTATTTAGTGACAAGGCATATTACACCACACTTTTATCCAAGAGAAAAGAGACATCTGGTCCATAAATGTTTTTCATACTCTTGGGTATCAAGTTATTTGTTCTGCACTGGCCTTGACAACATCATGAGAAGGTGCATAAGGGAAGATGGAATCTATGATATAATGAAGGATTTCCATGATGAACCATGTGGGGGTCATTTTGCAGCATAAAAGAGCAACATTCAAAATCCTCACAATTGGTTATTACTAGCCTACTTTACACAAGGATTTTGTCAAGTACACAAGGATTTGTGATAGGTGCCAAAGAATGTGGAAACCAACAAGGAATGATGAAATTCCATTACAACCTTAGGTAACACTAGCTCCCTTTGATAAATGGGGTTTAGACTTTATAGGACCAATCTCACCTACTTCCAATAACGAGTATATCCTAGTTTGCACTGATTATCTAACTAAAGGGGTAGAAGTAAAGGAATTACAGTTTGTCAAAGATAGAAATGTGGCTAAATTCTTGTATGAAGACATTTTTACTAGGTATGGAGTACCTAGGGAAATAGTGATTGATCAAGGTCCACAATTTATCACCAAATTGGTTCAAGAATACGAAATCAGGAACAAAAAGTCAACCCCTTATCACCTTAGGCCAATGGTTAGCAGAGGTTACCAATAGGGAAATTGAGAGTATTCTAACCAAGACAGTGCAATTACATAAGAAGGATTGGGTTTCTAGGTTATTAGAAGTAATATGGGCATATAGAACAACCTGGAAAACAACCACTGGTTTTACACCCTATAAGCTAGTATATGGTAAAACAACAATCCTCCCAATTGAATTTGAATATAAAAAATTAAGAACATCAGTAGAAATGGACATGGATCTCACAACAACTTAAAAGGATAAATTACACCATTTAAATGGTTTGGATGAAATAAGGATGGAGGCCATCCATCACACTGAGATAGTACAATAGCAGAGGACAAAGTGGCATGACCAATATATCAAAATAAAAGAATTCACTATAGGAGACTAGGCCTTGCTATATGATTCAAGATACAAGGATTTCAAGGGAAAACATCAATCAAGGTGGTTAGGACCTTATGAAATAAGTAAAGTATTTCCTAATGGAGTAGTATAGTTGCATACAATAGATGTAGTGAGGTTCTCACTTTTGGTTAATGGCCATTGATTGAAGCTTTATAAGAAATCAATACAGAAGGAAGATTTTATTTTCTCTATTTCAGCAGTATGGACCTCACAGTAATCTAGATACAAGTTCAAATACACAGGGTGATGCCTTAGTAGCAACAGATATACTAGGTCTTTCAAGTGATTCAGAGATTGAGCTACACAACTCAATCCCTGAGATCACTCAGGATTAGTCTTTTTATTCTACCTCACAAGCACACACAACACGGTTATAATGATGTATGTACTTTTTCTAGAGGGACCTGTTTTCTATAAACAACTATCAATATTCAAAAAGGGCCCTATTGCCATAGGGACCTGTAGCATCATAGTTGTCATCATTTAGAAATGACCTGGTGTTGAAGGTTCCTATAGCATAGTCTATAAAAAAAAATCAAATTACTTGGTGCCACATTAATTGTAGTTCACACATTTTCACCTCAAAATTCTCACATGCAATATCCATCTTTTCATAACACGTACCCACAACATGCTTCTTTCATTTCATGCTGTCAATTCAAATTTGAAATGTTTGAACTGTCACATCACCAACTACTATCTGTCTAATTTGTTTCATTACCTAACATTCACCACCTCACCATTCATTCAACCGAAACTACATCTTGTCACATCACATCCTATTGTAGATGCATTTGAATCATTTCACACGTGTGATGATCAGTTAGTCTCTTCTGACAGGTACGAAAGGTATGCTATCATAATTACCATAGATTTCTTAATGCTTTCATTATGTCTTTCATATTAAATTATGCATGTGATATACTCATAACATTAATTTCCATACTTTCTAATCATACCCTTGCCTATCACAAGTTGAAGTGGGGTCACTTCAACATTTAAGTTTGGGGGGGTATAATTCAACCAGTTTTTTGATCTTGCCACCTAAAACCAAATGCAATAGATAGATATGACATGAAAAACCCTCGTAAAATTGCACTACTTTTTGTTGATACTTTCAATTACCAATTTTCTAACCCTGTGAACTTGAGCTAAGTTGAACCTAGAACCTATTGTCGAGCTCAATTAAGCTGATACTAAGAAAGGGAGTTGTAGTTAAAGTATGATAGTGGAAGTGCATGAGGAAACAACAAAAGAGGAGAAGGGTTTTGAAGGTGGTGTAGTGGAATTGAGCTAAATTTACAAGGTTAAATACATTGAGTTGAGTAAAGAGAGTCATAATGGGAGGTGATGTTAAAAGGAGAGAGTTGTCGGCTCATAAGCAAATACTAGAAAATAATGTAAATTTCTTAGTCACCTTCGGCACAATAGGCTAGTAAATGTTCCAAATTTCCTTTATAACATGTTGAAAAGAATGACATCAAAGTATCAAAGGAAACAAATTGACACTACCTTATCATACCACTATTTGATTTCCCTACTAGTAAAAAGAGGTTTGAGAATTCAGTACCCACAAGTAGATTGGGAAGATTTTAAGAAATGTGGAGATATTAATAGTTTACTAGAGGCACCTGTAGTGCCTGAGACTTTAGATCCATAATATAAACTTATAGATGAGATAGAGGAGCATAATTATCCAAAGGAGAATAATGAGCCAGAGGAGCATAATGAGATAGAGGAGCATAATGAGCCAGAGTCTAGGTCACCAGTAGTGGAAGAAATTCCATCTTCTTCAAAACCACCAAAAGCCAATACTAGAATAAGTAGTACATCCACCACATCCAAATTAACCTTCTAAAATAGAAAAGAAGAAGGAGGATGTTTAAAAGAAGAAGAAGGATGTTGCAAAGGAAACCCCCACACCTAGGAAATGTTCAGGAAGATTAAGGAAACAAGGTGTCATGAGGGGAAGTGTGGAGAAACCTAAAGAAGAGGAAAAGGGAAAAGACCAGCAAGAGGAAAATATAATGTTAGTAGAGACATAATTTGAAGGGAAGGGAGATATCCATAGTAATGTAAATACACCTATGAAAAGGAAGAAATATGTGTCTACCACTTTTGATTCAAAGTCAGAAGATGTGTTTGTTGCTAAGAAAACACAAAAGAAAACCCCAAATAGTCTGACTTATGAAGATTATTATTGTCCAAGGGTGGTGATGAGCAGTTTATGGAAATAGAGGAAATGTATATAAAATATATAGATGACAATAAAGAGCTTCAAGAAGCCTTGGATATAATAATTTTTTTGGAAGAGTTATTATAGAGTTATGAAAAGAAAGACAAGTAAAGGGAGATCAGAATACAGGAATTAGAAGAAAAATTTCAAACATATGGCCATGGTACAAAAGTGGATTTATTGGCATAGTTGGATATTACTAAAACAAGGGATAGAGAACTTATAGTACCAAATCAGAGACCTCCTACCATAAGAACTCCAATTCACCATACAACCTTGTCTTTGGGTTATTAGCTATAGAGGGTGATTGATGAGTTTGCACAAGCAAAAGAAAAGTGGAAGAAAGAAAGAGAAACATTGATTGAAGAACATACTAAATTACTAGAAGGAAAAGAGATGGAGATCAAAAAAACAATAGTCAAATTGGAAGAAGTGGCAGACAAAGATGCAAAAATCATAAGATGTAGGCCTCCAACAAGGACATATGCACTATTTTTGTAGGAAATATTTTTGAGTTTTCAGTTTAGTAGGCTAATTAGTAATTAGTCAGTTGGGATGAGTAGGCAGTTTGAGTTTCTTAATGTTTTTTCTAATTCTACACCAAAGGAGTAGGATCAACTATGTGAATTATATTTACACAACCATGTAGTGTTAGAAGAAACAAAGTGGAATCTTCTGATATTTTCAGGGGATCTCCAGGTAAGAGCACTAGCATCTTATTACAGGAATGAAAAATTGAGGGGAGAAATAATGGAAGAATATAAGGAGAGGGAGAAATCAATTGCTCTCTGCCTAAGGAAATAATCTAAAGACTTTGATGTAGTTCTAGATTAATGTTTGAAGCTCCTGGATCATAAGGGTGTAGGAAGGAAAATTATGAAACTGGAGACATAGGATTACAAAAGGATGCAAACATTAGCTATAGGATTGGGACAACATTGTTACAATTATATGTAGAGTAGATGGAATAGCTTGACCCCAGATTTTTAGAGAAAGAAAACTCATTCCATGTACAATTTCACCACCATGCTTGAAAGGGTACACGGATACATGAGAATTGATGTTGACATAGGAATTCAATGGATACCACTTACATTTCACCCACCTATGCTACTCTATCCAATTCCACAATGGACTAGAAAAATGATGAGGAATGTGAGAAAGATGGGATTATTAGAATGAAGCAACTTACAAAGGCTTCTACTTAAAGCAAATCAAGGGAGTTGATGTTGTCATGGACCTCAGGGAAATCACTCTACATTGTAATCTCTACCCCTAGTGTTTTTCTTGAGGACAAGAAAAATTATAGTTGGGGGAATGATGGATTCATTTATTAGCCCCTTTTTTCTGTTGTTTTTATGCATAATTTCATACACTATTACACAATATTTTCATACCATACTATTAATACTATGCTATCTTTTCATACTTATTATACAACCTTGGACCTAAATTCTAGCAATTGAAATATGATTATGATATAATAGTATTGCATGGTTTATATGTAAGTATGTATGAAATGTGGATGTAATTATGTGTTTAATTATGGTAGTTAGCTTTGTGCACATGTTTTGTGGATTAACCTTTTCGCAACCAAGGAGAAACTATAGCATGTAGCAACTAATTTTGTAACCTACAACAAAAGGAAGACTGGGACAACGAAATAGGGGAAATGCTAGATCAAACTAAATGCAATAATTGTTGGATGAAGACACCTGATGGAGCTGGTCATGCATCATTATGAAAAGTTAGTAAAGCACTAGAGGAGAATAATTCTTTTGATAATAGGATTTTGCATAACTGTTTGTGTGTTCTACATACAAATTTGTTTCATAGAGTTTTAGTTCTATTAGGACTCTTCTTTCTTTCCAGTTATGATTTGAATAATTCAATATTAATTATATACTCTATTATCTAGGAGTTGTAGTTAATGATTGCAGTTAGTTGTTGCTTAGAATAAGACTCCCTCATGCTTGCATATAGCCAATGGTTGAGTCCTTAGAGTAGTTAGTTGATTTCAGTATCTAGTTATCAGTTATTTTTCATTTTTCAGTTTTCAAGTATAGACATGTTGATTATTCAAAATTATTTCTTTGGATACAATCCGTGACGAATATTTTGTGTAATATTCTATGATGTGTAATGAATGAAGTTCAATTTCACATGGATGCATAAAATCTAATAGTTAGATTTGGTTTAGTTGAGTGAAGACAGGCACTTGAGCAGACCACTCAAGGTAACTGCTCTTCACTATATTTATGGTTATTTTATTTATGTTAGTAGCTATTTTTGTTTATCATTGTTTCATAAATTGTATGTAAAGAAGAATAGATTTTCATACTTTGATTATTAGTAAAGAATGTTCTTGAGCATGCATGCATTTGGTTAATCAATAGTACTCTGAAGGTTATAATAATTTTAGTTACTAAGTTTTGATAAGTTTTGAGTCAATACAACAATTCTTTATTAGCAACAATTTAGTTACTGGTTAAGCTATAGGTAATCATAGCCATTAGCGCTAGTTGTTTCTTTCACTATTATTCAATTTTGTAAATTTCTAGCAAGTAGAATACGTTAATTAGGATAATCTAGGCAGCCTCAGGTCTATGAAGTCACATATAGTGCAGCACCATCACAAGTTTACAAACCTTAGTTGATAATTTAATGTAGTCTTTACAAAGTTGAGTGGATTGTTCAGCTAGTTATACCTCTAAATTGTGTATCTTACCAAGTTTACAAGACACTAGTTTAGACTCTACAAAAACTATCATACATGACTTTAACAATTGTCATGACTTGTCATAAAAATTTGTCATAAACCTTGACATAGTAACTTATGACAAAATCCACCAAGTTAGCCACAAATGTAGGTTCTCCAAAGTGGGTGCCCAACTTCTTAAATAATAGGCACTTGTCATATTCATCACTTTCCATGTATGATGCCACCTCATCATTGGTCCCACAAAGTGATATGACAACTTAGAAAGTTAAAACAATAGGAAATATAAATTAAACACCAAATAATAATAAATTAAATTCTATAACTCAAAGTTTGAGACACCTTAATCCCAACAAACTCAAATTCATTTTCCCATAGTGGCAAAAAACACAATGGTTCATAATGCTCCAATTTCATTCACTAAAAGGGTGCTAGGATTGATATTTTACATTTCACACCTCATGGAAACAAATTGATCATGTAAGAAGGTGGATGGGTTACTATTACTAGAGGTGTCATCTTGCCTCCCAAGTGTCTTATCCTCCTATGCTACAATGGTTTGAAAAAGTCTCTCAAGAGCCCTAACACCAAAAATTGTCAAACTCTGGTATGACTATTATCTCAAATTATGGTACCCAAGAATCTCTTATCTAGATTTTTAGGTATACATTAGGTCCACCTACAAAAAAAAAATGTAATATTACCAAATGCTTCAATTTCATTAAATGAAATGAAGTTATGAGCAATATTTGATATTTTGTACCTTGTGGAACTTAACCAACTATACCAACATATCTAAGTGGATTGGATAATACTATTGGAGGAATCATTTCACTACCCAAGCATCCCAATCCTTCTAAGTTACAATGGTTTGTGAAGTCTTTTGAGATCCTTGAGACCAAAAAAGTGTCAAAATTTAATGTGATTATTCTATCAAAATATGACACACAAGAATACATCATATAAAGTTTTAGGTATAAATTAGATTCACCTATGAAACACTCTTTCAATTTTCTCAAATTAAATTCATTTTCTTGTGGTGGTGATGAATGCATTATTGCAAAATATTTCAATTTCATTTAGTGAAAGGGTGCTAGGAGCTATATTTTATATTTTGTACCTTGTGAAACAAAAATTACCATACCAACATGTTTGAGTGTGATATATATTTCTAGTAGACCTGTTTCATTTCACTACCCAAGTAACCTAATACTTTTGGGCTACAATGGTTTGATGAAGTCCCTATATAGCCTCGAGACCAAAAGAGGTCCAAACTTTAGTACAACTATTCTCTTAATAAAACATCTTAGGAACCTCTTGTATAAATCTATAGGTAGAAACTAATTCTACCTACAAAATCCTATTTCATTTCTCTTAACTCAAGTTCATTTTCCTATGGAAAAACAATAAACATAATGTTACAAAATTCTTCAATTTTATTTAGTAAAATGGTGCTCAGAGTGATATTTTATATTCCACTTTTAATTGCATTGAACCAATTTCCCTAATATGCCTAAGTGGGATGTTAATTTTTCTAAAGATGTCAAATATTTTCCCATACATTTCAGTCCTTATGGTTCACATCATGAGTGAAGTCCCTTAAGATCCTTTTGACCAAAAAGATTCCTAAACTTTGGTATGACTATTCTCGAGCTAATCATCACATCCAACAATCTCTCATCAAAACCTTCAAATGGATTAGATCCACCTATAAAATCCTTAATTATTTTTCGTCAACTTGAATTTATTTTCCCACATAAGTGAAAAATGTAAAGTTACAAAATTCTTTAATTTTATTTATTAAAATGGTGCTTAGAGTGATATTTACATATTATGATCCTTGTTGCACCAAACTAATCACACCAACACATCTTGGTGAGATATTTGATAGAAATATACACATAAAAGAGCTACCAAGACATCTAAATCCCTCTATGCTACATCACTGGCAAAGCCTCTTAAGAGCCACATACCTAGAAAAATTGGCATATTGCTAACAAAATTGACTATGTGCATTACCATAGACCTTATTAGGTCCTACATGGATTTAATTTTCATTTATATTTCACTATGATACACATATAAACCTTTATTGACCACTATTTGGAATTAGGATAGCTTTGAATATGTTGAATTCTCGTTATGTTATACATGTGTATCCTTCTATGGTTTATAAATCACTATTGTAGAGGATTTTTAGTATCACTTAGGGGGAGTTTGTTGGTTCTTAGTTGTGATCATATGGTTTGTCCTTGATGACAAAATCCCTTTCAGTTGATTCTACTTGTTGATAGTTTCAGATTGGTTTCTCATGCTTTATCTTGGTACAATTTTTTCTATATGGTTTACGTGTCTTGGCATTCAGTCGACAATTTACATTCAGAATTTTAATATCTTAAGGTACTGATCAGTTTGAGCTTTGTGCAGTCTCAGGTTAACTTATTTGTACATTGTTTCAGTGACATAAAAAGAACATATCGGCGTAAGAATGCCAGGGTCTCCCCAATCCATTTTTCTGATAAACATTTGTGTTGCCTATCGACAAGATGTTTTTGATGTCATGATGATTTGTTTTTACATACAGGTGGCTTTTGGCAGGACTTCTCCATGGTTTCAACGATTGAGATCCATCTCCAGGAATCTATCGGCATGATAAACACATTGTCTCACCAACCGAAGGAAAAGGAACATATCGGCAGGAGTGTTGTATTCGGTATGTGGTCTCACCGAAGACATATTGTCTCTCTGATCATGCACCGAAAGGTCTTATCGACAAAGGTTGTGGCTTCGATGAAATGTCATAGCGATTTCATGGTGTCTTATCGACTTGTGCACAAAGGTTATATCGGTATGAGTTAATGATATTCAGAGTAATGTCTCAACGACTTTGTTGGGTCTTGCTGACGAAGTCTTATGTGGGGCTTTCGGCAAGAGGTTGGTATTGTCTCAGCGACTCAAAGTGGATAAAGATTTTTGGTATGACATAGTGTGCTCTCCAAGAGGTCTCCCCGACATTGATATGTCTCAGTAATGCATAAAACAAAAGGAACATTTAGGTATGACTCATGTGCAACAAAGAAAGGTCTTGCCGAGTTTGATTTCTTATACTGACCGACAACATAGAGGTATTCATCTTGGTAAGAGTTAGGGTTTTCGGCGTGAGGTCTCGGCGAGTGACCTCCAGTCTCACCGATGGAACACAAAAGGACTTTTTCGACATAGGATCTAACTTGTATCAACGACACACAAGATGGTTGGTGACTTTAGGTATGACTCAAGCATTCTACAAGAGGTCTCCCTGATGTCGGTATGTTATAGCGACCCTCATAAGATAGAAGGATGCATCGGCGAGAGAACCATTATGTTACAGCAACTTACAAGGGGTAAAAGGAGACTTTCAGTGAAAGACAATGTGATCTACATAGGGCCTTTCCGATATCAAAAGGTTACAATGACAGTGAATGAAATGAAAAGGGGATCTCGGTGAGAAACCTTCTTATGTCTCAGTGATTGGAAAGAACATAAAATATGAGCTCTTGGCGTGACATAATGTATTCGTTATGTCTTCTCCCTGACTTTGATGGGTCATTGTGAAAGCGATGTCTAAGGGGAATGACTAATGATTTAATTGCCTTTGGTAGGACTATCTGGATGTCTCAACGAATGATTAACAAAATCTGTCACTGTGGCCGTCATGGGAATTTCTAAATATAGTTGCAGGCCGACATCATTGGTTGGCATTGATTCTCTGGTATTTATGCGTTTCATGCTACACATACTAGTTTATAATCACCATTTTTAGAACTGCTCTCTGCATCTCAGTTACTAATGTGGCAAATAATGCACTGTCAGAGTATTGTTATTCATGCATTGAGGTTTTATGAATTTATGTTTATGGGCAGTCATGAATCTTGAAAGATATGCCAGTTTCATTACTGACACATTACATTCGTTACAAATTGATGGATTCTGCATATGGGTATTCTGAAAATAGTTTCAAATGAGTATTTTGTTTTAGCATCTAGTTTTTGTGAAAGGCATTTGCAGTTTCAAAAAAAAAAGGAACTTTGATTGTTATTTTATTGACAGCCTATTGCACAGGGGTTACTCTTGCAGACATTTATTTTTTTGGCATCCTTTTTCTTGAAAATAGAAAGGAGGTTTCAGCTCTCCTTTGACCTCGAATCTCTTTGAAGACTACACACTAGAAAAGATGTATAAAACGTAGTGTTGTGAATACTAAAAAGCTGTTGGATAGAAATTTTGAGACATAGTTATTTTTTCCCATATCAAGAGATGTATTGGATGTGATACAAAATTTGGAGAACATGATGCATAATAGAGAGTTATGAGCTTAACTAAAAATAGAGAGATCCTCTGAGATATTATTATTGTTCTGAAAATAATTTGAGGGGTTGGTGCTCCTTGAAATTGGTGTTTCAAAATGAGGGGTTGGTGCTCCTTGAGTTGGTGCTCAGAAATTAGCCTATAAGGCATTGTTAACAGTGGTTTTTGAAGATTAAGCCAGTAAGGCAGTTTAGGAGTGGTTTTTCTACCCCAGGAGGGTTTTCCACTCAACAAATCTTTTATCTTATGGTCTCTTTGTTTTGATGTCATAATTTTTCTTGATTGTGATAATTTTTATCAGTCTGAACCTTTTTGATTGATAGTTCCTTCATATCTACAAATATTTAGTTCAAATATCTTGCACAAGTCATTGCTGAAAAATCTAATTCAAAAGGAAGCTTAAAATTTCTCATTTGATTCATTGCTCAAGAATAGTTATAATTAGCTAAAGGTGTTTGTTGTCTCAATACCTTTCTTGTCTTTAAATTTGCATTCAAATCAATTGTTTAAGAAGTGAGTCAATAATGTTGATCATCATTTGCACAGTCTTATGAGTTGCACCTGCACTGTCATCATGCCTTGATTGTTAATCAATGTCAGCCATAACTGTTTTGGAAAATGCAAGATATCTCACTCAAATAATATTTTCATAAGTTGTCTAATAGTCTGAGTTAATATTGTCATATCTTTGTTCTTTCAAAAGTGATTGCTCTACTCTATTGTTGAAAGAAAAGGAAATCATAATTAAAAATCTTGGTTGAAATAGAAAATTTTTTGACACTGATTCACCCCCCCTCTCAGTGTCTGTCCATAACTCCAACAATTGGTATCAGAGCGTAGGGTCCTTTGATAGGTCTAAACCACCTAGGATTGTTCCTAGTTTCTTGGAGTACTTTGGTTAATATGGGAAAGAACAAAAGGAATAAGGGAAAAAGATGTTCTTAGCAAAATGCTATTCATCATGTTCAACCTAAATCTAGTATAAGGAATAACGAGGAAGAGTTCATAAACAATAGCTCTGAAATGGTAGAGTATCCTAGATCTGCAACTCCTCAGTTTGAAGGAACAAACTTTATTATATGGAAAAATAGGATGGAAACATACTTACTTTCTTTAGGATCTAAAGTGTGGGCAGCAGTTGAAAAGGGTTGTACTACATCTGCAACATCTCCTTTCACTCTTGAAGAGAAGAAAGCACTTGAATTTAATACCAGAGCTATAAATGCTATTTTTAATAACTTTCCAAATAAACTCATTACAAAAGTCATTCATTACAGCAGTGCTAAGGAAGTTTGGGACAAGTTGACTGAAATGAATCAGAATAGTGAGTTACAAGAGGAGATATCTTTGGATACTGAAATAAGTTGTGAAACATCTGAGAGTGAAGAAGGTGTAAAACTTCATAGTTTTGAAAAGAAGTCCAAGGAGATCATTAATGAATATTTAAATGATCAAGAAACTTGTGTAAAAGTAGATCAATCTTTGGGTGAAGTTAACTCTGAACAAGAATATAATGAACCAGAAAGTGAGGTTGATTTGGAAGGTGAACTCCTATGTGCCTTAGATACTATTAAGCAACTTAGAAAAGAAAACCAAATTTTAACAAGACAACTTCAACAAGAAGAGAGTTTGGAAGTCAAGTTAAAAGACAAGGATGGATTGTGTAATAAACTAGAAAATGAGATTGATTCTTTAAAGAAATATTCAGATAATGATTCCTTGTTAAAAGAACTAACCCTTAAGGACGATATGATTATAAGTCAGAAAATTGAAATTGAATAATATAAGAGGATTGCAGATGTTGTGAGTTCTGATTTGGAGATTAAAAAGATTGTTTGTCTAAAACTTGAAGAAGAGGTAGTTGCTTTAAGAAAAGAGCTTGAAAGTATTAAGGCTCAATCTGGTAAAATTCAGAAATTTGATCATAGTACTAATATATTGAATGAGATGTTGGGCAGGAAAAAGCATTCTAAAGATCTTACAGGAGTGGGATATGAGGTTGGACAAAGCTCTACAGACAAATCTAAACATGAAACAATGTTTACTACTTCAGATGGAAAGAATTTTATAGCCAAGCAAACACCAAGAATGAAGATTGATCTTGGTTACATTATTTTGCATCAAAGGATAACATTGACACTAGAAGACAATCTAAAGGTATTCATAGAGAAAGGAAAAATTTCTTCAGATCTTCACATCCTTGGCATGATCATTCATTCAGGTATAATCATTCTTTCCAAGGATATTGTTATGTTTGTAATGACTATGGTCATAAGGCAGTTGATTGCATAAGATGGTCAAATAAGAATCAATCTAATGTCCCTAGAAATGAGGATGTGGTGTGTTACAACTGTAAAAATTTTGGTCACTTGAGAAGAGACTGTAGAATAAATACAAGTGATAATAATGTAGGGAACAATGCTGGAAATGTCTGTAGGAAGTCTTCTATTTCTCAGAACAATCACAAAGTCATTTGTTTCAGATGTAATAACATTGGACATAAAGTACAACAATGCAAATTCAATAGAAAGATAGGTACTTTAAGCAAACAAGTGAAAAAGTCTTCATTGGAGTGGAGAAGAAAGAGCAATCAAGATGACAAGAAGAGCAATAAAGATGCTTCTGAGAAAACTCCTTGTGCACTCCTTGCACAAGTGTTGCCTTCCAGGTCTTGAGAAGAAGCAAAGACTCAAGGGGAGTTTGTTATGGTAATATATTTTACCCCTATGGAGTCTAGAATGAGGTATGATATCTTGCATTTGCTTCTGGTGGTATAAGATGTAAAGAAATGGCCTGTAAATGCCACTATTTCTTTATGTTTATTCTTATTGAACTAATTATGGAGGTCTGCATATGTTTTTGAAATTCAAGTTTGAAGTACATTGACAGTTCTTTGGTGAGGTTGATGCTCAATTCTTAAGGTGCTGATGAATCTCTGCATTAAGGAATGTTTTTGCTTGGTCTAGTGGTTGACAGTTTTCAGAAGTTTTTGAAATGACAGTGCACTTTGTTTTTAAATGAACTTTTTGGATGCTTGGGTTTTGGAAATAATGGTATGTCCTTATGACATCTTTGAGCGGTGTGGAGACATATAGATGAGTTCCTCAATATATTAAAGATATGAAAGCCTTTGTTTTGAAGTGATGTCGATGTATTTATCTTTGGAGAATAGTGATTGAAAAACATGTTTGATGTTATGAGTTATTTCTGTGATGATATTATTCGGTATTGTGTGAGGGCTGAGTTTAATTATCTTTGGTATTTTTTCATCGTTCTCGGTGTGGTAATAAAAGCTCTCATATGGACTGAGGATGGGTGTACAAGAACAGATTGACGATGAATTATGCAGTATACATGCTTTCAAGTTATATTTTGTGTATGAAAAGAGTAAAATGGTGTATGTCGTTTGAAGAAGAATAACCAGTATCATTGGTCTTTGTTGTGTATTGTCATGGACAGTGACTGAGGTTACTTGTGCTAAGAAGAGGTTGGTTGTTTCTGCTCAAATTATGGTATTGCTAGATTGAAGTTAATCAAATTGAATGTGGAATAGGTGATCTTGAATGTGCCTTGATCGAACATGACAAAGAAGGCGGTATGTTCAAGTAACAACTCTTCAATCTTTAGGTAACAATTTGGTTTGTTACATTATAATATTTTGGTACCTTTGTTTTGGCGTTGATGATATGGACCGAGATTCTTGAAAAGGACATTGTATTTGGTTGGCTTCTTAGTTGTGTTTCCTGGCATTGCACATTCTTCTCTTCTATCCTTTGTCATTGAGGAAAAAAGGGGGAGAGTCATTTGTGTTTTTCCATCAAAGACAAAGGGGGATTTTGTTGGTTCTCAGTTGTGATCATATGGTTTGTCCTTGATGACAAAATGCCTTTCAGTTGATTCTACTTGTTGATAGTTTCAGATTGGTTTCTCATGCTTTATCTTGGTACAGTTTTGTCTATATGGTTTACGTGTTTTGGCATTCAGTGGACAATTTACATTCAAAATTTTAATATCTTATGGTACTGATCAGTTTGAGCTTCGTGCAGTCTCAGGTTAACTTATTTGTACATTGTTTCGGTGACAGAAAAAGAACATATTGGCGTAAGAACGCTAGGGTCTCCTCGATCCATTTTTCTGATAAACATCTATGTTGCCTATCGGCAAGACGTTTATGATGTCATGATGATTTTTTTTTACATATAGGCAACTTTCAGCAGGACTTCTCCATGGTTTCAGTGATCGGGATCCATCTCCAGGCATCTTTCGGCATGACAAACACATTGTCTCACCGACCAAAGGAAAAGGAACATATCGGTAGGAGTGTTGTATTCGGTATGTGGTCTCACCGAAGACATATTGTCTCTCTGACCGTGCACCAAAAGGTCTTATTGGAAAAGGTTGTGGCTTCGATGAAATGTCATAGCGATTTCATGGTGTCTTACTGACTTGTGCACAAAGGTTATATCGGTATGAGTTAATGATATTCGGAGTAATGTCTCAACGACTTTGTTGGGTCTTGTCGACTAAGTCTTATGTGGGGCTTTCGGTGAGAGGTTGGTATTGTCTCAGCGACTCAGAGTGGATAAAGATTTTTGGTATGACATAGTGTGCTCTCCAAGAGGTTTCCCTGACATTGATATGTCTCGGCAATGCATAAAACAAAAGGAACATTTCGGTATGACTCATGTGCAACGAAGAAAGGTCTTGGCGAGTTTGATTTCTTATACTGACCAAAAACATAAAGGTATTCATCTCGGTAAGAGTTAGGGTTTTCAGCGTGAGGTCTCAGCAAGTGACCTCCGGTCTCGCCAATGGAACACAAAAGGACTTTTTTGACATAGGATCTGACTTGTCTCAACGACACACAAGATGGTTGGTGACTTTTGGTATGACTCAAGCATTCTACGAGAGGTCTCCCCGATGTCGGTATTTTATAGCGACCCTCATAAGATAGAAGGATGCATCGGCGAGAGAACCATTATGTTACATCGACTTACAAGGGGTAAAAGGAGACTTTCGGTGAAACACAGTGTGATCTGCATAGGGTCTTTCCGATATCAAAAGGTTATAGCGACAGTGAATGAAACGAAAAGGGGATCTTGATGAGAAACCTTCTTATGTCTCAGCAATTGGAAAGAACATAAAATATGAGCTCTCGGTGTGACATAATATATTCGTTATGTCTTCTCCCTGACTCTGATGGGGCATGGAGAAAGCGATATCTAAGGGAATGACTGATGATTTAATTGCCTTCAACAGGACTATCTAGATGTCTTGGCGAACGATTAACAAACTCTATCACTGTGGCCATCATGGGAATTTCTAAATATAGTTGCAGGCCGACATCATTGGTTGGCATCGAATCTCTGGTATTTATGCGTTTCGTGCTGCACATATTGGTTTATAATCACCATTTTTAGAACTGCTCTCTGCATCTCAGTTACTAATGTGGCAAATAATGCCCTGTCAGAGTATTGTTATTCATGCATTGAGGTTTTATGAATTTCTGTTTATGGGCAATCACGAATCTTGAAAGATCTGCCAGTTTCATTACTGACACATTACATTCGTTACAAATTGATGGATTCTGCATATGGGTATTCTAAAAATAGTTTCAAATGAGTATTTTGTTTTGGCATCTAGTTTTTGTGAAAGGCATTTGCAGTTTCAAAAAAAAAAGGAACTTTGATTGTTAGTTTATTGATAGCCTATTGCATAGGCGTTACTCTTGCAGACATTTATTTTTCTGGAATCCTTTTTCCTAAAAATAGAAAGGAGGTTTCAACTCTCCTTTGACCTTGAATCTCTTTGAAGACTACACACTGGAAAAGATGTATAAAATGCAGTGTTGTGAATACTGAAAAGTTGCTGGATAGAAATTCTGAGACAGTTATTTTTGGCCGTATCAAGAGATGTATTGGAAAACTCTATGATACAAAATTTGGAGAACATGATGCATAATAGAGAGTTATGAGCTTAACTGAAAATAGAGAGATCCTCTAAGATATTATTATTGTTCTGAAAATAATTTGAGGGGTTGGTGCTCCTTGAGTTGGTGCTCAGAAATTAGCCTATAAGGCATTGTTAATAGTGGTTTTTGAAGATTAAGCCAGTAAGGCAGTTTAGGAGTGGTTTTCCTACCCCAGGAGGGTTTTCCACTTGGAAAATATTTTGTCTTATGGTCTCTTTGTTTTGATGTCATAATGTTTCTTGATTGTGATAATTTTTATTAGTCTGAACCTTTTTGATTGATAGTTCCTTCATATCTACAAATATTTAGTTCAAATATATTGCACAAGTCATTGCTGAAAAGTCTAATTCAAAAGGAAGCTTAAAAGTTCTCATTTGATTCATTGCTCAAGAATAGTTATAATTAGCTAAAGGTGTTTGTTGTCTCAATACCTTTCTTGTCTTTAAAGCTGCATTCAAATCAATTGTTTAAGAAGTGAGTCAATAATGTTGATCATCATTTGCACAGTCTTATGAGTTGCACCTGCATTGTCATCATGCCTTGATTGTTAATCAATGTCAGCCATAACTATTTTGGAAAATGCAAGATATCTCACTCAAATCATATTTTCATAAGTTGTCTAATAGTCTGAGTTAATGTTGTTATATCTTTGTGCTTTCAAAAGTGATTACTCTACTCTATTGTTGAAAGAAAAGGAAATCAAAATTAAAAATCTTGGTCGAAGTAGAAAAAGCTTTGACACTGATTCATCCCCCCTCTCAATGTTTGTCCATAACTCCAACACCCTTATCACTATTCATGTGCATACAAGAATCATTCAACATATAAACTCACCAAGCAAAGGTAGAGAGAGGAAGAGAGATAGAAAGAAAGGGTGAGAGAGATAGGGAGAGGAGAGAATGAGAGATTGAGAGAGAGGGGGAGAGATATAGAGAGGGATAGAGATGAATAAATTTTATAAAATACCCAAATGTAAAATGCAATAATGTATTAACAAACTAAGGTAGAGAGGGTACACAAAAATCTTATTTTTAATTGCATATCAATAATGAAGGCAATACTAATTTTGAAGTGAGCATTAAAACCATTTGAACTATTTACAATCACTCTCAAAAAAGACTATTTCTAATCCTTATTATTCAAACCATTTAATCCATGATTACATACAAAATATTTATATATAGTATTATCAATAAGTCCATTAAGGAATTGCATAGCATAATGAAAAATTCAAATGCTACTAGTAGGCTTATAATTCCATACAGACATATAAAATATGTCTCAAATTCACATGGAGATGCAATGATATACATAAGAAAAATATAAATCTATGCCTACATTCCATGAAGGCATACAAAAAAATCCTTACATATCATGTAGCTAGGGAGTATCATCAAACAATTGATAAATATTGTCCCACCACAAAGATGAAGATCTAGTATCATAATGGATAGATACCCTCTTCTACTTGGACATACTATGCTCATAACTAGATTGTAGCTCTACCTATCAATACAATTAAAAAATATACACATTAGTATAAAAATTATGGAAACCACAATAGCATGATCTCTCTAAATGATAAGCAATATAGAGTAAAGATGGTTTTTAATAGAATAAATTAATAATGGAATTTACATTACTAGTACATACTTGTGTAAGATGCATAGAAGATTTAATATTACTATATTAACTCTCATATCTAATGATCCACAATGATAGGGAATGATCTCTAATAAATTTATACACTAAAAAAAACAATAAGGTTATCTAACCAAAATACTAAAACTTGCATAAATAAATACATAACATGATGATTGAAAATATTAAAACTTACCTTGGTAAAACTAGAAAAGTTAATACTACCACCAACATGTCTAAATATCAAAGTTCCAAAATCCATGTGTTGAACATCAAATTATCTTTTTAAGATCAGCGTTGCTATATGAAAAATAAAAATAAATGACACCTAATATATTTGTTAATTTATTTTAAATAAACATTAGGTTTTTTGAAGCCTACATAAGTATGTGATGAAGTGGTGCCATAGGATGTAGGATGAATTTATTGACACAAAAATTCTATAATACACATATTTTGTAATACCACTCCTCTTACTGTTTGGATTTATTATTATTTTTATGTCTTCGTTTGATACTGTGTGACTGTGGAAGTACTATTATTGTTTGGTTTGGTTAGTAGACTATTTGGTGATTATGCTTATACATTTGAGGACATGGATATTTCTTATGATATTGTGGTTTGGTGATATTAGTTTAATTTCAGTAATATATTGCAATGCAATGATGTAGTAATTTATTTTATGATATGATCTGTTAGTTAGGAATGTTATTTCATCATTAATATTAAAATTGTTAGAATAGATGTGATGAAAGGACATTGTAGCATCACTCGTTTGCGAGTGCCCTGCTATGCTGTAATTCCTTCTCATAATGTAATGATTTGAGTTTATATATATGTACATGTATACAACTTTGTTTGGATGCAAGGATTGCAGGGACAGAGTCTCGATTCCACCTGCTTCGGCAGGACAGGGCGAGCACCAATAACCCAATGGTATAATGTTGAAACAGAGATGACTAGGAAGTCACCCCGTCCCATGTTGTCAAACCATTCCAATTGAATGGTATTGTGTGTCGTTGTTTTGTCATTTCAGTAATTTGTTACTGTGGTTTGTGTAGGGTCTTGTTCGTATGTATTGTACGTTGGTATTTTATAAGTTGTGATCTATTTAATTAAATGGTGGTAATAATTATTTATTATAATGTTAAATTAATTTGTATTTAAATATTTAAAAGTTTTATTTTAAAAGACATGTGTTTTAGTTAAATGTTAATTAAATATTAAATTGTGTTTTGTTAATTTAATTAAATTACCTTGTTGAAGATAATTATAAAATAAATAAATTAAATTATGTGCATAGCAAGTAAAGCTTGCAAAAGGAAATTTAAAAACAAAAAGTATTGATAATTTAGGAAACATAAATAAATAAAAGAATAGAAAAGATAAAAGGACGAATGCGAATTAAGTGTTGGCTGAAAAAACTAAATTAAATTAGATAGTTTCTTTTATATTGGATTTTTTAGAGTTTTCAAAAAAGGAAAGAAGTATCTTTTATTTAATTAAAAAATTGGTGAGTTTTTTGACACATAGGAAGAATTGGAAGAAAGTTGCAAAATAAAAATATGGCTTTGAATGTTGAGATTTTCTGAAGTTTTCTGGGAATGGATTTGTCATTCTATTGCTTCATGGTTCTGGAGAGGGTTTTTGAGTAGATTACTAGATTTGTTTTGAACACGGTTTTTTGGAGAGGAGATTTCGGAAAAGGAACAAGAAGCTCTTCATAGAGGTCATCGGGATCAAGTGAGCATCATCAGATTCTCAAATAGCATAGGACTCCAGGTTCCAGTTGTTTCTTCTCCTTCTGCTTTCTATTTCAAAAGAAAATAAATAAATAAATAGCTCTTCCTTGAAGGATATTCTTTTTTTTAGAAAATAGTTTGAATTGCAAACAAAATAGAAAGTTAGGCTGTCAAATCTTTGGTTGAGATTACCCAATTTCTTTATCTTTTGTCATGGAATAGACCAAGCTACCTTCCTTATAAATGTGTTGAGGTGTGTATATATATATATAAGAATGTATATATGTTATAATTTGTATATTTCAAGAATTATTTTGTCTGAATCTATAAAGAAACAGTTTTCTCAGTTGTTTGTAAGATTAATATTTTTTAGAGAAGTGCATATACACAAAAAGATATGTATAAATATAAATATTCATATACACAGTAATGATATTATGTTATGTGTTTATTTATTTATTTTTATTCTACCTATAAGCTCTTTTGTTAAGGTTTTATGGAATATATATATATATATATATATATTGATATATATTGATATATATTGTGTTTACATTTAAATTTTATATCAAACTGTGTGTGGAAATTGATAAAATCGAGGCTGAATTCGCATCCATTAGTCGGACATTCTGTATTTTAAAAAAAAAAATATGAAAAGAAAATTTGAAACGAAATCATTTCGGACTTATTTATTTTAAGGAAATTTTGATTTATTAAATTTATTAGGGAGGGTTGAAGGGATGGCCGAAGTCGTCCCCTTCTCCCCATACCCCTGCCGTGGCATACTGCCACAGCAGTCTTATAGACTGTTGCGGGCAGTACATAGGGCCGACAGCCTGGGGATTCATATTGTTAGTTTTTGTTTACATATATATATATATGTGGGGGGGATTTTATTTAATATCTTATTTAATTTATATATATATATACATATATATATAGTGTATTTAATTTAATATTTTAATAAATGGTTATATATATATGGCATAACTTTATCTTTTATTATGTTGAATAAACAATTTTAAACAAAAATTAGCCTTATCCCTAGTTGCATATGTACTTAGACTCATATAGAGATGGATATATTTTCTTGAATTTGGAAATTTGAACTTTAATTTGTTTGTAATGATCAGAAAATTAGGGAAATTAATTTAATTGATTAATTGGGATTGAATTAAATTTAATGGTGCAATCTTGCAAAATTAATTTGAGTTTTCTCTTTTCCATTATGGTTATTGTTTAGTGTTGTCCATGTGGGAATCCTGTTGTCTTACAAACCCTTGTTCCATAGGCATGTTTTATATCCTTGGATGTTATTCTTGTACTATTGTGATCAGAATGTTACATGATTTTTAAGCATTATTATTTGGAAGGGTTGTACGAGATTGTGGTTATTGTGATTATGAGTTATCGCGAGAAGGGTTTTCCTCGCATGTCTTGTTTTGTGTTATATGCCTTATACTTGATGGTACAACCCTTGCCTAGTTTTGATTTATGTTAGGGGTCTTAGGGAGAGTGGCTCTTCGTGGGGGCTGGTGCCTCGAAAGGAGGAAGAGCACAGGATAACCCATGTAAGAGTAGTATAACAAGTGATAACCTAAAAATAGAATTTAGGGGGATGGGTAGTAAAACACACAAGATAATAAATATTGGATACCTTGTCTATGCATTAGGGCTATCATAGACTAATGATAGACTGAGAAGGCCGTGGTCGGCAAAGTCATCTCGTCTTCATGAGAGGTTATCGGCTTCACATAAGCTACCCTATGGTGTCGGTGCCTCAAGTAGGAGGAAGGGCTAGGATATCCATAGATGGGCGCCGACGCCTCAAGTTGGAGAAAGGGCCAGGATAACCCATGAGAGCTATGCGATGACACTCTCCACTAGACACTTGTTTCCCTTGTTTCCTTATTGCCTCTGGGATTGTATTTTGAATGTTGTATTAGTTCTTTTGGAATCGTATTCTATTCATTGTTTTAGTTTCGTTTGTAAATGTTTTATGAATGTTCTTTCGTTACCTGGTTAATGGTTATTGCCTTGTTTTGATATGATGAGATTTATGACTTTAAGTTATTATGTTGACTCGTGAATGTTGTTGGTTATGTCTTTGTAATCCTTGATGTTGTACTTGAGTTTTGTACTATATTTTTTTGTTGGAGTCATTTGGCATTCATGGTCGTGATCTCTTCCTTGTCATCTCTGAGCACGGGGGGTGAGTTATTTATAACTCACATGGTTGGGTGGAACGTGCTCCGCACCCATTGGGTTCCCCATCATTGGTCATCTCCTCAGCATTCTTCAGTTGGAGTTTGTTCCAGTGGTTCACTTGGTGATTCTGATGTTATTGTACTTTGTATCATCCCTCATGTATGGGAAATTTGTTGTAACTCATTCTTGAGAACATGTAATGTAATCTTCAAATGAGGATGTAATAATTTGGATCCTTGTAAACATTATTGTAAGAGATTATTTATGATTGTAATATGTGATGTAGTGATAGTCTCACTCTTGGTTCATGGATGTACTTTTATTAATGATTATTGTAATGTTATTGGATAAGTTGTTTAATAAATTATCTTTTACTTTTGTTAGTAGTTGTGTTGCAATGTGACCTTGCGTGCCCCAGAGAATGTAACGTTAAGTTTTTAATGTGCAATGTAAATGTAATTAATGTTTAGTTGCATGTTTACTTTGTGTTATTTAAAAAAAAATGGTTGCAAAGTTTGTTCTCTGGGGTTTGCACGACGGGCGTTACATATTTTTTATTGATTTTTATTCATTAATGGATTAATATTGTGAATTATAAAATTCAATATGAAATACACTAAATTACATAACTTTATTTAAAATTACTTGTGAGTCAATACCAAAGGTATCTTCTATTAAGGTATCTATGATGATCGTATTCTCTAAGATATTAGCATGAAGTTTCATCTTGTATGCCATACATTTGTGGAGCATCCTAGTCTAGCTATAATGCATTACCATACATGTCATATGATCTATGCCTCATCACAAAGTCTTGTGACTAAACTAAATAAACCTTTCAAGATTGAGAGATTTTATGTGATACCTCATGCCTTAGATACTTCCCCTCATTACCATAGGTTAGATGCATGCTACATTAAACCAAGGTTTGTGTCAAGGAACTAATAGACTGTAACATTTGAACCTCTACATTGTCTTGCACAACTAAAGGGATTGTGACATGGTGAATAAACAACCAACCAAGGGGTCTCACCAACTAGTTTTGTGCATGACATACCCACTCTCTTCCTTGATCAAAGACTTTGCCTATAACCTAGAAATATCAATCATCAAAATAGTTTAGGATCTTGTTGAGGATAAACTTACAATATAAATTTCGTAAGAAATATTGAGGTACCTCATAGTTATTACATGGAGGCTAAAAAACCATCCATCACCTATCACAAAAACTTTTTTTTGGTGGGTCCACCAATGGATTGGTAAATGTTTGTAATTTATTCTTAATGGTAAACTAGTTCTTGGGTCAAGTAATAATGCACACAATTTCTCTTTTCCTATTTTTTTCCTTCACAAAATCTTAAGATAGTTTTATTGCATAATACTCATAAAAAATTTCTCTATAAGTTTCCCATGTGTTAATTTTGGCAATGTGAGTAATCAAGGATTCTAAGGAGGCTACTAAAGCTTTTGAGTGGGTGAGTGCTCATGACATGAATTTCTTAAGGTTTGTATCAACATCTAAAGCTAATTTTTATTGATTTTTCTTTGTCTTATGATAATTCCTTGTGTTTCTAGAGGATGGGTCTTGAGGTGGAGGAGGAGGGTTTTTATTAACAAAAAATAAATAAAAAATTATAAAAATTCATGAAAAAATATTTCACCTTAGATAAATATACTAAAAATTTGATAAAAAATTGTCTCTTTGATGTCAAGGAATTTTCAATGGGTATTATTTGACTATG
Organism: Sequoia sempervirens; assembly: GCA_007258455.2. Taxonomy (NCBI): domain Eukaryota; kingdom Viridiplantae; phylum Streptophyta; class Pinopsida; order Cupressales; family Cupressaceae; genus Sequoia; species Sequoia sempervirens. The sequence continues at coordinate 28,393,906 of VDFB02109042.1, forward strand.
AAATTTACTTGTGTAATTCCACACTCACATTCTATTATGTGTATCTAGGGTAAAATTGAAATAAGGTTCTAACCATGCACTTTTTATTTTTATTTTCATCAAACCTAAATGTTTTCACATTCAAAACATGATTGAGCCCTAACACACTCATATCATAAAGTGTGATATTCTCTACTTTTCTTCCTAAACATTATTTGGACAATATTTTGTCCTGCATATTTTTGCACTTATCCTCCATTATGGAGACCACAACTCAGTAGGAAGCATATATCATAACAAAGATCCTCCACTCCCTTTTTCAAGTGCCTAAAATTTGGAAACTATAATTAGTGTGTCCAAATCAGTTTGTAACTACCACCATAATGATCCACCTCCTTATGAATTCCAATACAACTAATATTCAAAGTCAACAAGGAGATTTAATAATAAAATTATAGTATCTCAACATGGGCATCCAAGTACCCATTTGAAGATGCAACATTAGTAAATTAATATTAAATAAAATATTGTGCATTCCTAATAGTTTCTCCCACTTGATATTATACATTACAATGAAATCCACAAGAAACATAAAATAAATGAAATACAAGATCCAAGGCCCATGACCTTCTTACACCAAGATAACTTCTCTGTGCTCATTGGTTTTGTGATGGAACTTGCAACATTATATTAGTTATCAACATTTTTTGACATAACCTTATAATTATCTACCATATCAAACAAAAAATGATATCATGCATCAAAATTCTTAGTATGATCATGCTACATAGAGGTTTTGTTCAAAAAAATAGTACTTTAACAATCACAACTTATTTTAACCACCCTGCAATCAAAACCAATACCTAAACGCAATCCTAGTAACCATACCACTTCCTCAGAGGCATGTGTAGAATCCATATACTCTACTTCAATAATTTAAAATGTAACTATGATATTTTTCTTGGCATATAGAAAATTCATCGCCAACAATTCACCAATGGAAAATTCACCACCAACAATTCATTGCCACAGAAAATTCACTGACGAAAAATTCACCGCCAAGTAAAATTCACCACCAGCAATTCACCACCTTGGAAAATTAACCACATTAATATTTTTAATAAAATCAAAATTTTCAAAATATATATTAAAAAATATTAATGCAGTTAATTTTCCACAACGGTGAATTGTTGGCGATGAATTTTACTTGGTGGTGAATTTTCTGTCGGTGAATTTTCCATGGCAGTGAATTGTTGGCGGTGAATTTTCCATCGATGAATTGCTGGTGATGAATTTTCCTAGAGCCATTTTTCTTATTTATCCAACTCACTATGTACACCAAACAAAGAGAACGCATAGCCACTAGTTCAATATTTACTATCCAAGTCACCTTCCCAATTTGCATTCACAAAACAACATATGTCCAACATCTTATCTACATCATCAATACTATAATAACATAAATAGTAATTATAATTCCCTCACAAATTTATAAACACTATCTTAACATAATTCTAATGCTCCTTACCAAGGTTAGAAATAAACCCACTCAAGGCTCCCATTGCTTGGGTAATATTTGGTCTTGTGTAGACAATTGCATACATTAGGCTACCAATAACACTATCATATTGCATGTTAGGAACATCCTCAAAATAATCATCTAGCTTAGAATCTACATCTATTTAAATCTTAGTGCCAATATAAATGGAATTCTCAAAAGTTTTTAATTTTGTATACCAAATCTCTACAAAATGGTATCAACATACTTAATGATGAGGGCGCAGCCCGAGACTTAGAAAATAACCCGCAAATAAGAGAATAATTTTATTATTCAGAAAATGGAGCTTCTTACATGCAGAGGATCTCAAATCCCCAAGTTCTACAACACATGCAAGTTATAGAAAGCTATAGAATCACCCTTTCACAATATGCGAGCTTGTCCCCAAAAAGTTACCCAAAAATTAGAAATCTACCCATAAATAGAGCTCCTCTTTAGTTTGGAGCCAAAACAACATTCAAATTTGAGTTTAGGCAGTTTGGCGCCAAAAAATTACAACTTGAAGTTCAAATTTTAAAAGAACATTTGCAATTGTATCTTCTAGAAAGTGTGCCAACTTCCCGGGGCCATAACTTTTGATCCAGGACTCTGATTCGCGAACCGTTTAAGCCGTTGGAAAGGTCTCGAAGTCAATAACACACTTGAAATTTGCTAAGCCGATTTTAGAAAGTTTTGGGGCCGTTTCGGAAGCTCTAAGTGCCTCAAATCTAACTCGAAGATTTTTAGGTGCAAATCTGGGAAACTAAAACTGCAATATCTTTCAACCCAGGAATAGAAAATAAAAACCGTAAATTGGAAATTTCATTATGACGAAAAGGGTATCCAAAAATGTAAAAACATCTAAAAACTGAGAAACTTGAAATTTAACTATTTTTGGGTGATGCAAGATTGCCCTTACACCACTGGATGCTCCTGCATCAGACACCCAGGGTAATTTGAGAAGTGACCCCGTCATGTCTCAGATGGTGGAGGAAAACTCAAATGGTCAACCTCTGCCTTAGGCAACCAAGATGAATCTTCAACAGGCCTTCCTTTCCATTTCACCAGATATTCTTCATACTACTTGTTCTTGGTACTCCTTCCCACACGACTATCCAGGATTTCTTCAATCTCCTCCTTTTCTGAAGTAGGTGCTGGAATCCCACACTGCTCCATCATTGGTACTTCCTCGCCACCTTCATGATACTCACAACCAAAATGTTGAATACAAGGGAAATGTTGAATCCATCCGCAACTCTACCTCATATGCATTCCCCGAATCATGCTTCTTCAAAATTTTACAGGGACCGAACTTCTTCATCTTCAATTTGTTATATGTTCCCACTGGAAACCTTTCTTTCCTCAAGTGGACCATCACTTCATCACCAATCTGAAACTCCTTATACCTCCTCTTTTGATATGCCTTAGCCTTATATTTCATATTCATCTTGTTAATATGTTCTCTTACCTTCTCATGTATGTCCTTGATGTGTTCTGCAAAATCTTCGGCTTCAACACTTATTTTCTTCTTTTGGTCCATCTTCCTCAATTCTGGAGCTATTCTGGGGCTACCTCCATACACAATCTGGAATGGTGATCTACCAGTGCTTCTGTTGACAGAATTGTTGTAAGAAAATTCTACTTGGGGTAAGATCAAGTCCCATCCCTTGGGTTTATCTCCTACCAAACATCTCAGAGGTTACCCACTCCTGTTAACAACCTCTCGTCCCATCTGCTTTTGGATGGTGTGTAGAACTGAACTTCAACTCTATCTTCAACTTCTTCCACAAGGTCCTCCAAAAGTACCCCACAAATTTGGTGTCATGATCTGAAACAATACTCTTTGGCAGACCATGTAGCCTCACCACCTCTTTGAAGAACAAGTAAGCAATGTGGACTGCATCATGGGTCTTCTGACATGGAATGAAATGTGCCATCTTCAAAAACCTATCAACCACCACAAAGACTGAATCATTCCCTTGTTGTGTCCTTGGAAAACCAAGAACAAAGTCCATACTTATATCTTCCCATGGCCTCTTGCAGGTAAGGGTTGATATAAGCCTGTATTCTACTCACTCCTTTAGCCATCTAACATACCCTGCAGCTTTGTACAAACTTCTTCACATCATGTGACAACTGAGGCCAATAATAATGCTCACTGATAATGGCAATGGTCTTATCCCGACCAAAATGTCCTGCCATTCCTCCACTATGCTTCTCCTTTATCGGTTCTCCCTCATGGAACTCCTCGGGATACACAATTGACTTCCCTTAAATAACATGCCATCTTGGATTATGAAATCTAGCCACCTTGTCCTGTCCACTGAACAGGTTCCTTGCAAGCTTTCCAAGCCTCTAAATCGGATCTTCTGCATATAGTGTCTTAAGTTCATTGAACCCAACCACTTCAATCTGCATCTTTGTCATCAATGTATGCCTCCTACTTAAGGCATCTGCAACCCTATTTGACTTCCCACTCTTATGTTTCAAAACAAAGGTATAACTCTACAAAAACTCTACCCATTTCATATGCCTCTGATTTAATTTTCCCTGACTATTTAGGTACTGCAAGGCCTGATGATCAGTATATAGTACAAATTCCTTCGGCAACAAATAATGTCTCCATTTCTTTAATGCTTGAACTATTGCATAAAATTCCCGATCATATACAAAATACTTTCTCTTGGCATCATTTAACTTTTCACTGAAATAGGCAATGGGCTTACCTTCTTGGCTCAACACGCTCCAATGGCACAACCACTGCATCACAATCCACCTGAAACACCTTGTTGAAATTTGGGAGGGCTAGAATAGGTTGCTCACACCTTCTGCTTCAACAGTTCAAAATTTTGCCACTACTCTCCACTTGAATTCTTTTCTATCCCTCTCATTGTTTCAGTCAGGGGTCAACAAATACTAAAGTTTCTAATGAACTTTCTATAAAAACTAGCCAAACCATGGAAAGATCTCACCTCGGTAGCAGTTCTTGGGGTAGGCCATTCCAGAATAGCCTTCACCTTCTCTGGGTCCATCTTGAGACCTTCTGCTGAGACAACAAACCCCAAGTACACTAACTCCCTCTTCACAAAACTGACACTTCTTCAGATTAATCAACAGTTTCTCTTCTCTTAACTTCTCAAAGGCTCTCCGAATATGCATCAGATGCTCATCCAATGTCTTACTGAAAATCAAAATATCATCTAAATACACAATAACAAAACTTCCCAGAAATTCTTTTAGTACCTTGTTCATGAGCCATGAATGTGCTCGGTGAATTGGTTAGCCCAAAAGGCATGACTAACCACTCGTACAGGCCCTCTTTGGTCTTGAAGGCAGTCTTCCATTCATCTCCCTCTCAAATCCAGATCTGGTGATATCCACTCTTCAGATCAATCTTTGTGAAGTACTGAGCTCCACTCAAACAGTCCATCAGGTCATCCATCCTTGGCAGGGGAAATCTGTACTTGATTGTTATCTTGTTTATGGCTCAGGAATCTGTACACATCCTCCACTCCCCATTTTTCTTTGGTGCTAGTACTGCAGGTACTGCACATGGACTCAAACTCTCCCGTATCAAACCCTTTCTCAACAACTCTTGAATTTGTCTGTTCAACTCCTCATTTTCTGCTGGAGTCATTCTATGAGCTGCCTTATTTGGCAAATTGGCTCCAGGAATCAAGTCAATCTGATGACTGATCTTCCTTATTGGTGGTAAACCCTCAGGTACATTATCGAAACAATATCCTAAAACTCATCCAACATCCCAAAACTTCTTCGGAACCTTCTCACTATCCTCCTTACTCACTCTAGGAATCAATGCATAACACACACGCTCATGCTTCATACCTTCTAAAAATTTCTTCCATCTACATAACAAATTCTAGCACTACTACATACCTTTTCTTCGGTCTCCTTCAGGGGTTTCAACTTGTGACGAACCCCATCCTTTGTCAAGGAATAGGTGTTTGCATGGCCATCATGTATAGCTCGCCTATCGAACTGCCACGGCCTCCCCAACAACATGTGACATGCATCCATGGGGATGATATCACAGAGTACCTCATCATGGTAGCTCCCGATCTTGAACTTTACTAGGCACTGCTCATTGACCAAAACTTTGTGGTCTTTTTGCAACCAGGCAATCCGATACGGATGCGGGTGCCTTTCCCTCTTCAGCTTCAACTTTGTGACCATCTCCTTTGACACTAGATTATCGGTGCTCCCACCGTCAATAATGACATCACAACATTTTCCTTCACACTTGCACCTTGTGCGAAACAGATTCTTCCTATGTTTTGGTTCCTTTTCCTCAGTCACCAGGGCTCTCCTAATCACTAGGGCTTCTCCCCTTTCAACATCATCTGAATGTTCAGATTGGGCCTCCTCATCTACATGCGCAACCCTTCCACGACCTTCTGACCTTTTGTCTGCCCTTCCTTGGTGTTTTGGACATTCATAGGCTCGATGCCCTTCTTCACCACACTGGAAATATGTTCCTTTGAAACCACCTCTTCCAGATCCTTGTCCATATCTCCCTCGTCCTCTACCTCTTTGATCACCACTATTTTGATTATGAGGGCGATAGAAGTTGTCATTCCTTTGGCTTCGGCTGGTACCCACATCTTCACTTTTCTTTTCATCATCATTTTGGCTTCCTGAAGGTCTTCCACTGCCCCTTCCACTTTGACATCCTCGTCCTTTTTGCTTTCCATCAAATCTTTTGTTCAACTTCTCTTCCACCTTCAAAGCAAACTGATACACATCCTAAATGGTGGTCATTCTGACTAGGCTTAACTCCTCCTGAATGCTTGGTCGTAACCCATTAAGATATCGGGCTACTTTCTCCTTATTGGCCTCTGTGTGGCCTGTTCTGATGATAATCTTGTGAAAATCTTCAGTATATTTTTTCACAGATTTGCTTCCTTGCTTCAACCCTTGCAATTTCTTCAATAGATCTAACTCGTAGTCCACTAGTATGAACTGCTTCTTCAGTTTCTCTACCATGCGATCCCATCTAGTGATATTTCTTTTTCCTCTTCGATTTCTTTCCAACTGGACCTCTTTCCACCAAATATTGGCATGAACCTTCAACTTCATTTTCGCAAACTTAACCCTATCTGGGTCGTCTATTTCCTCATACTCAAAATATTCTTCTAGCTCGTTGATCCAGTCGATCAACTCTTTCGGGTTCAGACTTCCAGAATAACTGGGGACTTCTACTTTGGGTCTTTTCCCGATCTTCGAAATGGCCCTTATTAGCCACATTTGGTCTTGATCAATTGCTTCTTCTTCCTCTTCTACATTTGAATCTTCTTCCTCTGCTTCATTCTCACTTTCCTCCCTCAGGTTTAACCCTCTTCTCAACTGCTCTTGTAATGCGTCAATCTGTCTCTGAAGGGCTGCCAGTGCATCTCTTCCACCAGCATTTCTGCCGCCTCGACCACCTCTGGCACCACCATGCCTACCAGGCATCACTCTTGGAGGCATCTTTCTTGACCTCGACCCACAACCACGGTCCTGGTGCGAACTACCTCACGATCGTGATCTGTCCACACGCTCAAGAAAACGGCTCGATACCACTTGATGAGGGCGCAGCCGAGACTTAGAAAATAACCCAAAAACAAGAGAATAATTTTATTATTCAAAAAATGGAGCTTCTTACATGCAGAGGATCTCAAATCCCCAAGTTCTTCAACACATGCAAGTTATAGAAAGCTACATAATCACCCTTTCACAATATGCGAGCTTGTCCCCAAAAAGTTACCCAAAAATTAGAAATCCGCCCATAAATAGAGCTCTTCTTTAGTTTGGAGCCAAAACAACATTCAAATTTGAGTTTAGGCGGTTTGGCACCGAAAAATTACAACTTGAAGTTCAAATTTTAAAAGAACATTTGCAATTGTATCTTCTAGAAAGTGCGCCAACTTCCTGGGGCCATAACTTTTGATCTAGGACTCTGATTTGCGAACCGTTTGAACCATTGGAAAGGTCTCGAAGTCAATAACGCGCTTTAAATCCACTACGGAAATTTTGGCAAGTTTTAGGGCCGTTCTGGAAGCTCTAAGTGCCTCAAATCTAACTTGGAAGATTTTCAGGTGTAAATCTAGGAAACTAAAACTGCAATATCTTTCAACCTAGGAATAGAAAATAAAAAACCATAAATTGGGAATTTCATTATGACGAAAAGGGTATCCAAAAATGTAAAAACATCTAAAAACTAAGAAACTTGAAATTTAACTATTTTTGGGTGATGCAAGATTGCCCTTACACCACTGGATGCTCCTGCATCACTTAATCTAACTTAACCAAATCTTTTATGTACCTAATGCCTACTAATATCTATAAAAAATGTATCTTGTATCCCCAAAAGTATGTATTTTAAATGTGACAAAAATCTATTTTTTTATTTCTTTAATAATCATAGGTTGTTACCAATAAACAAAATTTGTTCCACATATAAAATAATGATTAGAGTATGATCGTCAATCATTTTAATATAAACACAGTGGTCTTCCTCACTCTTAAGAAAACCAATTTTTAATTAAAATATATTAATATTTTGGAATAACATGCATTATGACTAATTTATACCATAATGGCCATTTCAACCTTCAAACAAAATGGTCCATCCCCTATATAATTGTAGTTAGGGAAAATTAGCTATAAAATTAAAACAACAAGATATCAAACCCTAACTAGCACAATAGAGTACGAGAAAGCATGAAAATCAAAATAACAAGCAAATGCAAACCCAAATCCATACTAAACTCAATTTATCTCCATTGCTCTTCTCAACCTCTCATGAGAATGAAAGATTTCGAAGGATTGTTGATGGAGGAATGTTGGTTGCTCACTATTTAGTATAATGTTGAGATGAAAGATGATAGAAGAAGATAGATATATAGATGAGAAGATTGAAATAATTTTGGCAGAGTGAGGATACTAGAAGAAGATGGATCCAAATGGCCTGTGTGAGGCTAGATTTATAGGCAAGAGCTGATTTGATTCGATGGACAAGATTAAAAGTCAATTATGTTCAATGTGTATGGCTAGGATTAAAAGTTGATTTTAGTTCCTATGATGCACATTAAGTGGGTTATGACATGAGGCTAAAATTAGGATGTGAGTGAATAAGTGGGATTCTTTTATTTATTTGGGAGGAAAATATGCCTATGACGCACAAATAAGTGGGGCTAAAAATAGGATGTGAGTGGGAATCTCATAATTTAAATAATAAAATTATTTAAATTATTTGTGCATGTGAAGAGTTGTAGTCATGTGACACATGTTGCAATGTGGTAATAAGTGAGGGATTAATTCAAATATTTAATTTGAATTATTTTGAGTCATGTGAAGGGGAATTAATTAAAGAAATTAGATTTATTTAATTAATTGGGAAGGTGATTAAGTGGAATAAATGGGATAAGTGGGATAATGTAATGACCTAGGGTAAAATATTACAAGATGTCTTACAAGGTCATGTATCGACTAGGTAATGTTATGACATGGACAATTTTGGGTTTCTACATTTTGCCCATCTTTGAGATGATGTTTGAGATGATGATATTTATGTCGTGTAACATCATTTCAAAGAAGCTAAGGTATGTATAGAGGAAAAAAAGATGATTCCCTAGCCACTTGAGGAAGTGGGGAGTAAGATGAATGAAGAAAAGGGATGATAGAAGAATATGATGATGTAAAAGATAAGAAGAAATGGGATAATGATATAGGATATGATAATGATGATGATGCCCCCTCGAGAGGATAGGCAGGTTAGACAAACATGGGTGTGCTCTCGAAATGAATGAATGAAATGATAAAAGAGGGATAAGATGAATGATACAAGATAAAAAGTAGATGAAAAAGAAAAATGACACGCTATGCTGCAATAAAGTGAGTGATCATATTTTTGATGTAGCACTAAACGTTATGCACCAAGGTATAAAGACCAAGGTGACGATGTGTCTCATGCCCCAGTGTAATACAACCTTATCTAGATACAAGATATGAATATTATCTAGGAGTGATTTAGAGTTGATGCAAATGGGAATTGAAATGATAACACACACAAGAAAGCAAGCAAGCATGCACAAATGATACAAAAACAAACAAGGTATTGCTCCTATCAAGCTGTAAACTCATGATTAATTGATTGATTGATTGGTTGATGATGATAGTGTTGTCATTGTGGGGAATGATATATCCCTAGATCAACACAAGGATGAGTGTTTGATTGATTGGGTTTACAACAAGATTAGGATCAAGACCATTGATGCAATTGGATAATTTGACAAGATTGATTAACTTGGTTGGTATGGTTTTAAGGATTGATTTTCATTTGTATTTATTACTTGGATTGATTGAAGATGATTGATTTGAAGATTTGGATGTTGATTGATGAATTGAATTGAGGAATGATTTAAGTTGGAGCGATTTGATTAGATGATTTATTGATTGATAATATGAAGATTGATTTGAAGGAGTTGAATTGATACGTTGAATTGATTGGAAGAAGTGATTTGGTTTGATTTTATTGCTTGTATTTTTGTTGGCTATTTGATTTTTTTTGTCTTTTTTTAAGGACCTTTTTCCATTTTTTTTGTATTTTTTGGGATATTTTGATTTTTTTGTATTTTTGAAATGTTATTATTTTTTGTCTTTTTCAAATGTTTTGATTTTTTGAATTTTTAAATGTTTTATTTTTTTGGATTTTTAGGACTTTTTTCAAAAAAAAATTTGTATTTTTTTTAGGACTTTTTTGAAATGTTTTGAGATGTCAATGCATGACAATTTGGGTAGCCTTTGTGCTAGATACCAATGACAAGGAAAAACCAAGTCTAGGTGCAAGGAGATAGATGGGATTGATGGATGAAAGGGTGGGTGAAAGGATAAGGGATAAAAGGCTCATGATAGTGGATGGATAAAAATGATAGGTCATAGTGAATGGAATGGATGTATGCATCATAAGAGAGCAAGGATGTGATCTACAAAGACTATTTTGCATAGGAATAACATGCCCCATTCTAGGTGCAATACTTAGGATTTTTATGACAATGCTTAGAACAATGAGATGGTGATAATATTGCATTGGAAAAGATGAGGTATGCCAAGAGATACCCAAAAAAAATATGTTTCAACATTTTTGCCCCTATGTCTTCATCAAGATCAAAAGGAGAAGGGTGGATAAGTGGACTCAATATGATAGGTATGTATGATGGCTAAAGATGGTAGGTAGGATGGAAATGATAAGATAAGAAGTGACATGATAGGATAGATAGTGTGAATGAGACAAAGAGCCCCCAAGTGTAAGTGACATAGAAGATCAACCTACACATGATGCCTATTTGCCAAGTTTTCATCATGGTACTTATCTAGAGTGCCTATTTACCAGGTTTTCACCGTTGGACAAAGGGATTTCTCTTTACTTTTTTTGATTTTTTTTAATAAAAGGCAGTAAGTCAACTATTTATATTCATAAAAGTATAAGAGGTTACAATATAATTGTTCTTGACTGAAAATATACTTTCAAGTCCATCATATCTAGATAACATTGCTATAATCGAAATTCCATAACTATGTTGCAACTACATAATGTCAGCCTGGCTAAATATAACTGTTGTAATAGAGAATACCTAATTACAAAATGTCAACTTTAATATTACAAAACAATTGACTTCATGTTATTTTATATGTTTTGTATAGGCATGTTGTAGCATATATGTAAAAGTATTCATGTACTGTCTTTAATTGTAAAGCATTTCCTATAGAAGAACTTTTCATATTTTCTCCTTTTTGCATAGACTAATGAACTGATGGATTTGATTATGAATTTACTATAGCATTCATGTCTGGGATGTGTGGAAGCAGCCTGACCTATTGTGCAATCAGTTCCACTGGAGTAGCTTGTGATTGTGTAGTTGCTACCAACTACTTTTGTGATGCAATCTAATTCTTGGCATTATCTGCTTGATGACAATGATGTGTTAAGAGAAAAGAAATCACATGATATTTTTCTTTGAAATTTATCTCCATTTCAGACCCCACTTCAAAATGGTGATGGGCTAGCCCTTTGTAAAGCTAACTCGATGAGTCATATTCCAATGATGTTTTCATTGCAATGTATATATTTTTGTAACATACCTTGTGGTGTAAGTAATTCCTAGGAAATATACCACCCACATATGCTTCACATTTCCATAAGTTATACCTCTGCATGCTCTTAAGTAGAGCATTGTATTGCAAGAACGCTTCCTAAATGACTGTGTTTGCAAGTTTATGCATATCTTGATAGTTTAGATTCAAGTCCAAAACATTTGAAACAAATATGGAAACCAAGTTTGATAGAAATATCAACCTGATGTAAGCAAGGTGGTGATGACTCTCTATCCAACTCAAATTGATTAGACTTAAACAAGGAATCAACTCTTACAACACAATTCACTCCCCTATTCACAAACACACAACTAGGGTCTTGTAGCCCTCAAACATCCACCTTTGGGGATATCTTTTAGAGAAGGCCGTATAGTGGCCTATCAAACACCACAACTTACCACAAAACCACAAACAACATACCAAAAGATCCAATAAGGTTTCTTTGACACAACAATGAGAATCAATAAATTGTCCTTGTTTTAGGCTCTCAATTAGCCCTATTTTCCAAAGGAAGTATCTTCTAAACACTTGATAAACACCCAAAATCACTTGACAATCTCAAATTGTGTCTCAAAACAACAAAATCCACAGTCATTTTTCAATTCCATGACATCTATGACACTGTACTCCAAAACCCTCAAATTACATGCAAAACACAAGGGTTTATTCAAACTCCAACCTCCCAGGATTATCCAACCAAACCAATGCTTCTAATAGATCACAAATGGCCTACACCAACTTAAAAATCCCTCACATGGATAGTACATTCAACATTTCATCAAAACCCCTCTTCAACAACCCATTTTCACAGGGAAAACACACAATTTTACCCTAGGGAAACATCCCAAAACTCACATGTATCCACTACCTTCAAAACCATAAAAAAAAACTAACCTACCCTAGGAGAAGTTATTCCACTGAGATACGAGTTTTACAGTAGGTGGAGTGACTTTAAAACATTATTAAAACCTCAAACAAACCCTTCACTGTTTTCTATAGGCAGTTTCATAAAATCACAGAGATCTCCCTCAAATCTAAGTATTAGACTCTCAAACTTGTTGTAAAAGAGACATAATTCATGTATCCACACAACACAATAAGTTTTAGAGCATCTAAAATTTGTACAGGTCCGTACAATTCCAAGAAAGTATAGAATAATAATGAATTAGTAGAAATTGTATTTGATATGGATGATTCAAAATAACTTTCAACAACCAATACTCAAGCCTTTTGAGGCTTCTTATACATGTTCAATTCAAAAACCAACCACCAAATTCCTATAACTATCCAATAAACTACCATGACCCTTCCTATTCCAAAAGTTGCATTTTTTTGACAATTTTTGCTCTTGACAACATTTTTACATTTTTTGCAACTTTTAACTCCTAAACACAAATGACTCAAAAATCAACTTATTACATATAAAATGGTCTCACAAGACCTTATTTAGTGTAATAGACTCATATTACTCCAAATTACCTAGACTCACCTACTGACCAACATCTCAAAACCTTCACATGATCAAACTTGCAAATGGTGGCTTAGGTGCTCCTGCACCATACAACCCCACAAGAAAAGAACTCATGTCACATGAGTTTTGCATTGTCACAATACCTCATTTCCTTCCATACACCCTTTTACCTGCAAAGACCTTCCACTAGTCCATATATTGTGATCTTCCAATCTACCCTGCTTCCTTGATTGTGTTTTCTCTTGAATGTGATTTCATTTCTACCATTAGACCTGCTAATGGTCTTTTACTAGTCCCATGCTCAAAATTTGATTGCATTCCTTTATCTAGATACCTTCAAACATACACTTTTTAGTAACTTCTTGAACTTTCCTCCCTTTTACCTCAGTTTCATGCTTGTATTTTCTTTCAACTCTTTTCCTCTCTGTCCTTTCATCATTATCATCAGTCCTTTTGTTTTGTCAGCACCATGCATCATCAATGTATTCAGTCTACCATCATATTCCACATGCTTTAAAATATTACTACCAATCAAAGGGAACACCACAGTACCAACCAAAACATTATCATTCCAATTTACTATCCATTCATCCTTCAACCCTACATTCATCTTCACATTTGTTGTCAAATATTTCTTAGACTTTGAATTGACTGTAGTACCCATCTTTGTGTCTTCCTTCACATCCTTTACAAGTTCCTTCTTTCCACACATAATCACCATATACTTACCTTTGTCATATTCCACCAAAGGAGTCAAAACAAATTTACATCCATCCTTCTCTATAGTGTATGTGTTTTCTCTCCCATAATACAATGCATGCCAGTCATACTGCTAGGGTCTACCTCGGAGTAAATGACAACAATACATAGGAAAGATATCAAAAACTACCTTATTTCTATAACCCCCAATTTGAGACTATACCATAGCTTGTTCATTGACCAACAAAGATTTCCCATCACTCAACCAAGACACCTTATAAGGTAACTCATGAGGAACTTTTTGCAAATTCAGTTTGTTAACCATCTCACTTGACACCATATTTTTAGTAGATCCTAAATCAATAACAATTTTGCATACCTTTTTTTTTCATTTACATGCGGTCTTGAAAAGACTCTTCCTTTGTAATGGTTCCATCTCCTTGGCTTCCTTCAATATAGTCTTCCTCATCATCAACATTTCACTTGTTTCAAGAGCAACATGTAAACTTGTAGAATGGTTACTCACAGACTCCTCTTATTGAACTATTTGTGCCCTCCTTTTAGTCCTCTTTTCTCCACTTGATGAACTACCAAATTTTTTAGGAAATTTCCAAGAAGGATGCCCATATTCATTAAAATTATAACATCTCCCTACAAAAACATTTGAATTTCTACCAACACTAAATCTAACTCTACACCTGAAACCTCCTCTTGCATCAGCACCTTGCTCCTTACCTTTGTTTGCTTCTTCTTTTTCCTCAAATGGTTGCTTTGATGTAGGGATTTTTCCTCTCCCTCTTGTGCTATTACCTCTACCTCTAACAAATTTCTCTTTCCTCATTTTGATCTTTTCCTCCACCCTGATTGCCAATTGAAAACACTCTTCAATAGTCTTTGGGTTAGCAACAACCAATTCATCTTGAATATTGAATCTAAGGCCACCTAGATATCTATCCACTTTTTTAACTTCATCTTCATCCCTTCTTGACCTTATACTTAGTTTGTAGAATTCATCAGTATAGGCATTAAAATCTATATCATTTTGCTTCAATCCTTGCAATCTTTTATATAATTGAACTTCATAGTCTTTCAAAAGAAACTTACCTTTCAGATTTTGTACCATCTTGTCCCAAGAAACTATCCTTGACTTGCCTTGTTTTCTCCTTTCTATCTACTCGTAGTCCCACCATAGAAGAGCATGACCTTTGAGTTTTGTTTTTTCCACCTTCACCATCTATTCATCTGAAATATCTTCACTTTCAAAGTAGTTGTCCATGGCTGCAATCCAGTAAAGCAACTCTTCCTCATTCAAATTTCCACCATACATAGGAAGATCAATTTTTACCTTATGAGAATCACCTTTGACTGCCTTGAGTAGCTTTTCCATCCTCTGATCTTCAGGGTCTAACTCCTCATCTACATCTTCATACTCTTCATCTTCTTCTTCATCTAATTCACTATCTACTTTATCTCTTCTCTTCTTTGTATCCAAGTCAATAAGCCTTTCCAATACAACATTTTGTGATTCCAAAAGCTTAGCATGCTTCTCCTTTAGTTCTTGCAACTCTCTAGCAACACCAACATTCTTAGGAGGCATCTTTACAAATCCACCTTTTCACCTTCCAATCACCTTTCTTCAAACTTGTAAAATTCAACCACAAGAGACCTTTTCCCTGAGCTCTGATACCACTTGATGTAAGCAAGGTGGTGATGACTCTCTATCCAACTCAAATTGATTAGACTTAAACAAGGAATCAACTCTTACAACACAATTCACTCCCCTATTCACAAACAAACAACTAGGGTCTTATAGCCCTCAAACATCCACCTTTGGATATATCTTTTAGATAAGGTCATACAATGGCCTGTCAAACACCAAAAATACTTACGAAAAAACCACAACCAACGTACCAAAAGATCCAATAAGGTTTCTTTGACACAACATTAAGAATCAATAAATTGCCCTATTTTAGGCTACTCAATTAGCCCTATTTTCCAAAGGAAGTATCTTCTAAACACTTGATAAATACCCAAACTCACTTGAAAGTCTCAAATTGTGTCTCAGAACAACAAAATCCACAATCATTTGTCAAGTCCATGACCTCTATGACATCATACTCCAAAACCCTCAAATTACATGCAAAACACAAGGGTTTATTCAAACTCCAACCTCTCGGGCTTATCCAACCAAACCAATGCTTCTAACAGATAACAAATGATCTGCACCAACTTAAAAATCCCTCACATGGATAGTACATTCAACATTTCATCAAAACCCCTCTTCAACAACCCATTTTCATAAGGAAAACACACAATTTTACCCTAGGGCAACATCCCAAAACTCACATGTATCCACTGCCTTCAAAACCATACAAAACAACTAACATAACCTAGGAGAATTTATTCCACCAAGATATAGGTTGGACAGTAGGTGGAATGACTTTAAAACATTATTAAAACCTCAAACAGACCCTTCACTGTTTTCTACAGGCAGTTTCAGAAAATCACGGAGATCTCCCTCAAATCTAAGTATTAGACTCTCAAACTTGTTGCAAAAGAGAGATAATTCATGTATCCACACAACAAAATAAGTTTAAGAGAATCTACAATATGTACGGGTCCGTATAGTTCCAAGAAAGTACAAAATAATAGTGAATTTGCAGAAAAACTCGTTGTATTTGATATGGATGATTCAAAATAACTTTCAACAACCAATACTCGAGCCTTTTGATGCTTCTTATACATGTTAAATTCAAAAACCAACCACCAAACACCTATAACTATCCAATAAACTACCATGACCCTTCCTATTCCAAAAGTTGCATTTTTTTGACAATTTTTGCTCTTGACAACATTTTTACATTTTTTGCAACTTTTAACTCCTAAACACAAATGACTCAAAAATCTACTTATTACATAGAGAATGGTCTCATAAGACCTTATTTAGTGTAAATAGACTCATATTACTCCAAACTACCTAGACTCACCTACTGACCAACATCTCAAAACCTTCACATGATCAAACTTGCAAATGGCGGCTTAGGTGCTCCTGCACCACAACCTCTGAGCTGAAGGATGTAAAATGTATTCTCCTATCAAAGCTTTCAAGCATTTGAACATATATAAGCAATCAATTTTAAAGACATGTGACATATGTTCTCTTTCCAACCCTTTGGAAAATGGAAATTCCCATTCTTGTATAGGAAATGGGGCACAGTGGTTTCTTGGCAAAAACTCCATTATGAAAATTTTAGTAGAAAAGGTAATATCGAAACACATTTCTCAAAACACATAGGGAACAAAAAAAAATTGTTCTAAAGCAAATAGAAACACATTGGCCAAGATAAGTATACTATGCAAGAACTACTAGAAACACACTGAATGACACTCTATTTCAACACTTTGCTCATTTAAAACATGTTATACTTTGATTGAAGGCTAGCCACAAAAATTATTAATGCACACTGATAGCAAAAAAATCCAATAACAAAGCTCTTTCAAACACAAAGCATAAATCTTACCCACCAAACTGGAAATGTATTTGAGGAGACTGATAAGAAAAGACAACAGAAACACCCACTTCTTCATTTACTTTCCAATACCTTACCCACGAACACAACCTACCCAGTCTGCAATTCTGAAATTGATAATGAATGTTTGATAAGAGCACAACGCACAACATCCAAGTTGCAAATCCAAGCCACATCTACTCTTTTTAGGGATAAAAATTCATAGTTTAAACCATTATAATTTTTGCCATATTTTTACTACAGTATTTGCAGAATTTGGAGAACACACTGCTTCCAAGTCTTTAATAGAAGTGGAACTCTTTTTTTTTTTCTAAAAAGACAAAAAAAATTGAATTCCGCCACATGTGGTAAAGAGTTCATACACTCTTGTATTAATGATGAAAACATAGAGTTCTCATACCCTGTATGAATTTCCTGCATACAAGCGACACTTGTTAGCCAAAAATCTTACCTTTGTTACGGCCAATATCTTGAAGTTAGATATTATTTTTGATGAATTCAATCCATGATACAGTTGCTCGTATGAAATATATTTTCTCCTTGCGTGGGTGTGGATGCCAATTTTTGCATCAGGTTGTACACATGTTGCTCCAGGTTCCATTCTAGTGCTATGTATTACCACAAAAAGATTATAATCTCCATGTACTAAACAAGACTGTGTTAGATACTACACAAAATCTTCCCACAAATTTTATGCACGACAAAGATAATTTGATTAGACAACATCAATGAGTTGGCTTAATTTAGACAAAGAACTTGACGCCATTATCTAGTAAAGCACGTTGATCTTATGTTGATAATTCTTGACAGATGCCCATCTGGCACTGCCAATCTTGACAACATTACAATTACCATGTATCTCCAGATCAACCCAATATTCTGATGTAGCTATCCATGGTGTCCATGGTGCATATAAATTGTGCCAATGAGTCAAACACTGCAAATTCCTGAATAACTCCCTTTTGCTAGAAAATTATTTTAATTTTTAAGCTTGCAAGATAATTTTTTAATAAATCATTCTTGATATAACAATGTCACTTAGTAATACTTCCAGTTCACCTTGTTAGAATCCCACCCTTTCTCTTTCAATAGCATCTTTTAATTCTTGTGTAATGTTTTTCATAATACTACCATATAACTACACATTCTAAATTTGGTCACACCCAATATTCACAAACTTATCTGCCAACATATTACCTTCCCTATACATATGTTTTATCTACAAAAAACTAATCTTTTTCAACAACTTCCATACCTTTTGCATCACATATTTGATTTTCCAGGAAAATGCTTTTTTTCTTTACATGTGTTCACAATAATTAAGGAATCACCCTTAATTTCCAGATCTTTAATTTTCATATCATAAGCTAGTTGCAAACCATGAAGCAATGCTTGTGCTTTCACAATATTGTTTTTTCCTTTCGGAAGTTTTATTGACTTAATTGAAACTAGGATTCCTTTGTGATCTCTTATTACAATCCCTGCCCCTGATATACCTGGATTCCCACGTGAAGCACCATCAAAATTTAACTTGAAATACCCTTTTAAAGGTGGAACCAAAGATATTTTGCTTCTATCTAATTTATGACTTGAATTTTGGTGCAAGCTTCCTTTGAACAGAAGAACAATCTTATTCCACTTCTTCATTACCTTTGAGTCCCAATCATTGAACAATGAACCAATGTTTTTGACCTTTTGAACATGCGCATTGGTTAACTCTGTTATTGAAGATTCCAATTTCTCCAATACGTACTTCACCTTCATTTTTTCATTCCTAAAAAATCTGCTTGTTTCATTCCCACCAAATGGTCCATAATACTACAGAAGGAATCACTCTCCAAATGCAAGAAAACAATGTTAATTTATACAAAACTATCCAGCTTGAGAATAAATCCCACAAATTATTTGGTAGTGGAGCATACCAACTTAATTTTTTTTAATAAAGGTCTAGCACTGAGATGCAAAAGGACAATGAATAAATAAGTGTTTCACCTCTTCCACTAGCTCATTTTCACATAAGACGCACTTAAGTTGAGCTACTATCCAAAGTTTGGCAAGCCTATCACTTGTCATAATTCTTCTTTTAATAGCCAACCATGAGAAACAACTAGCCTTTAGCAACACTATTGAGTCCCAACAAAAATACAAGGCTCTTTGAGGTTTGATACTTTCACCTATACTCATTATTGCCTTATAGCCCATTTTCACTGTATATTTTCTAGTTTTTGATGGAGCCCAAAGCATCTTATCCTCCCCTCCTGACACATAAACAATCCTCTCATTTAATATGCTCTTAAATTCCTCTTTTTGAACATCTGAGCAAGCAATAGCAAAGACATCTTTCCACCTTACTTTCCCAATGTATTCTTCAATGCTCTCAAAGTAATCACTTACTTTTCCCCCCAACTTGAACTAAAAATATTTTGAATAATTTGTAGATTATGAACTATATTTAAAGGGGCATATCCACCCCAAGAATCTTCCCAAAACTTCACTTGTAAACCATCTTGAACTTCCCAAGTAAGATACGAAGTGATTACATTTCTACATGCAACCAAGAAATTTCACATTTTAGAACCTTGTGGTGGATTTGATACTATAAAAATTCTCTTTAGATTTGTATTATCTAAGTACTTAGCTTGCATGAATTTACACCATTTCTCTTGTGACTTAGTGTACATGTACCACACTAATTTTGCTCCTAATGCCTGATTTCTAGTTGATAAATTGTGTATCCCATCTCCCCCTTTTAGTTTGTCTTCACAAATATCTTCCAATGAAATAAGAGAGATATTTTTTTTGTCCATGTTCCCCTTCCATAAAAAATCCATGATTATCTTTTCAACTAACAAAATCACATATTTTGGATCTTTTAATACTGCCATATAATAATTAGGGATGGTAGAAAGTATTGATTTTATCAACAATATATGTCCTGATAATGACAACCACCTACCCTTCCATGTTGCTATCCTTAACTGAATACTCTAGATGATCTTACCCCAGTAAGAGATTTCATTTTCCCCAGTGAAAAATGAAATCCCAAGGTACTTACAAGGTAATTCTACTATTTGGAACCAAGAAGGTTAACAATTTTCTTTTGTAAGCCTAATTTGCTATTAAAAGTGTATATCTTTGATTTTTCTACATTTTTTTCTGACTTGAAGCAAGTGAATATTTTTTGTAAAACAGACTTGATATGTTTGGCCTCTTGAAGTTGAGCTACACCAAATAATAATGTGTCATCTACAAACAAAGAATGTGTGACCGATATTTTAGTGGAAGATATTGGAATCCCTTTCCACAGTCCCTGTAAATGAGATTATTTGATTGTCCTGATAAGGGCCTCAGCTAATATTATGAATAAAAAAGGTGATAATGGATCACCTTGCCTCACTCCTTGAGTAAAGCTAAAAAATCCTAATGATGTACTAGTAATTAGTACTAGAAATTTTTCACCTTTCAAGCAAGATAGGACCCATTTGCACCATTTATTGCTAAAACCAAATTTCTTTAATACTTGCATTAGAAAAGTCCAATCCACTTTATCATAATCTTTCATCATGTCAAGCTTAATGATAAATGAAGGGATTTTGTGCAAAGAAATAGAATGCAAAACTTCATGTGCCACCAAAGCACCCTCTGTTGTCTCCCTACCAAGAAAAATCCACCTTGTTCTTTGGAAATTAATTTAGGTATGATGGGTAGCAAGCGAAGATAAATTGCTTTGGTAAAAATCTTGTAAACTGTGTTACAAAGAGAAATAGGAAAAAATTTGGAAAAGGACTTGGGATCCTTAACCTTTGGAATTAATGAAATGTGTGTTACATTAAACTGCTTAAGCATGGAACAAGAGGCTCAAGACTCCTCCAAAGCCTTAAGAAGATCATTTCCTATGAAGTCCCAGTATTTTTGGAAGAATAATGTTGTAAATCTATCAGGTCCTGGGGCCTTATCTAGCTTAAGTGAGAAAACAACTGCTTTCACTTCATCCAAAGTAAAAGGCTTATTAAGTTGTGCATTATATTGCTCGGTTACTAATGTAGGGATTGCTTGCAACATGTCCTCTCTTTCAGCCCCAATATGATCTGATTGTTGTACTGGTGTAGATAACATATTAGAAAAGAATTCTATCCCTTCATTTTGTATATCCACCTCATTATTTAACCATTTTCCTGATGCACTTTCCTAAATGTGAAACACTGCATTCTTAGCTTTCTTAACTTGAGTTGACATATGAAAGAATTTAGTATTCTTATCACCTTCTCTAAGCCACAATTCATGAGATTTTTGACGCCAATACAATTCCTCACGTAACACTAATTCTTCCCATTTTGCTTGTAAACTTCTTTGATGCTCAAAAGACTGTGGAGTTAACCCTTGGCTTATAATCTACTCATTCACAATTGCCAACTGTTTTGAAATTAGATCCTTTTGATGAAAAATATTTTTAAACGTGCATGCATATTCCATTGCTTTATTTTTCCTTTCAAGATCTACATTTAAATCTATACATAATAGATCCTAATTCATACGGTGCTTGCACCCACCGGGTCCTCAATAAAGGAAAGAATTCATTATGCCTAAACCACATTGATTCAAACTTAAAAGAAGCTTTCCAATTTTGAGGAGAATTAGTGGCTTCAATACTTAAAGAATTAGGGAAATGATCAGACCCCATCGATGGTAAAATTTTTGAAATTTGCACATACTTGTCTAATACCCAATTGGAAGACATTAGAAATCTATCTAATCGTACAACTATTTGCAGAAAATCTCGTCTCTTATTTGTCCATGTATACATACCTTTCTCTGGTTGCACATCCACAAGTGCATTGTTATGAACAAAATTAGTAAAATCTTCCACTGTCTTATGAGGTAGTATCACTAGTACAAAAAAAACAATATGTGATTAAATAGACTACTAAAAATTGCATATAAATGACTAATTTTGGTGACGTGACCATTAGCAGTTTATTGTCGGTTATTTAACCAAATTTATGACTAAACTATTTTAGTCATTTAGCTAGTCATTGATTTATTCATTGATTTGGTCATTGATTTGGTCATTGATTTAGTCATTGATTTAGTCATTGATTGTTGTTAACTAGCCATTTATTTAGTCATGGTAGTGATTTATTTAGTCATATATTTAGTCGTATATTTAGTCATTAATTTAGTCATTGATTGTTGTTAACTGGCCATTTATTTAGTCATGGTAGTCATTTATTTAGTCATTACTTTAGTCATTAATTTAGTCATATATTTAGTCATTAATTTAGTCATTATTTTAGTCATGGTAGTCATATATTTAATCATTGTAGTTATATATTTGGTCATTGTATTCATTTATTTGAGTCATAGTACTTCATTTATTTAGTCATGGTTTAGTCATTTATTTGAGTGAATCAATGATTCAAGTTATAAATCAAATCTAAATTAATTAATTCTCACAAATTTATGCATATAGACTTCAAATATCATAGATATTCAAACATTTTTTTTGTATTGGATTAACATGAAAAAAAATATACAATCAAAAAACAACTTTATGCATATAAAGCTCAAATATCATAAATATTCAAATGTTGTTTTTGTATTCCATGAAAAAAAGAGAATATACAAACATCAAACAACTGCATAACCAAAACTGAATTACAAACAACATACAATTGCATAAACAAAGATCCAAGAAATACATCCTTCACTGCACTTTTGGTTGCCATGGAAGACAAATCCAAGATACAATACAAATGCTACAAACATTGAAGGGAGAAAAGACATGAAAAAATATATAGTAAATGTAGTTATATTATATGTGGTGCATATATTGCCCGATTCAGAGCAGCCTTGCCCTCCCATTCCAGCCGGACAACCCTTGAGAGAAGATTGGAAGGATTCGAATGAGAAGGATGGAAACTTCCTATCTACAAATCTCATTGGTCATGGTCAGATGAAAGTAAAGAGTGCATGTTCAACTCTCCATTTTGACGAGCTGCAACCTGAAAATAAGATTTCATTGAGGGTTTTAGAATATGTTTATTAAAATGGAAATATATTTATTAAAATGAAAATACAACCAAGATCTAATAATGAGCACATTTATATTTTTACAATATGGCATCCTTTACCTATTTCAACGGTTCTATGAGATTTCCCATTACAGATGCTTAAATCGTTAATGATGTAAAAAAAGAAATGAATTTACTTCTATGCCACTTCACATTAGAAACACTTCATAGAAAATCAAAACCCTTAGAAATCAAATACTAAGGAATGATCATCAGTTGTTAACAATCTTTTCCACAATCTTTCTCCAGTAGTTTATCCCTCACTTCCTTCCCCATGTTTATGCCACTTTACCTATCAAGAAGTCATGTCATCAAAAGTTTTGTATGCTTTGGGGCTTGAGATAGATAATGGTGATGGAATGGATTTCAGTCTTAGATTGAAGTACAACTAAAAAATAAAGTTTTATTCATTCTTAAGACTATCCTAGAGATACATAGACCCCTACTTGAGGCTTGAAAAATATCTCTCGATATTCCTTACATCCTCTCGACTTGGTGAATTTCTTCTTTGAATTCATCGACTCCTCATGGGTCACTTCTTTTATATGCTATAAAAGGATATGAATGATCCATTTCATGAAAAATGACCAATTGAAGGATCTTTGAAACAAATTGCATTGCAATGAGGAAGATAATAAGGTGCATACCGGGATGTTCAAGAAAAATGAAGGAGGTGCAGAGGAATCTACACCCAAATTGATTAAATTAGGGCCTACATCAGATATTAACTAAGAAGATCAATATGAGCATTCAAACAATGTATGTTCTATCAAATCTAACGAAATAAAACCTATGAGCCAGAAAGAGAAAATCATATAGTGTTTACAGGAGCCTCAAACATTGATCATCCATAGCAACCAAGTCAAAGATGCATGAAGCAGTTCTTCAAATTGGAAAATAAAAAATGAATGATGGTATTTTCAAAATGTTACTGATATGCAAGATTGAATGAAACTGCATCATTCACATCATGGTTTTACATCATACATTGTTGTCATAACATCATCTTTATTGTTTTCATCATATTGAATACACATTAATAAGGGGGGAAGTCAAGGTACCTTGTTTCCCAAATAAAAGGTACAACAAACAATGATCATCAATAACAGTCAACAAGATTCCAACTTACAGTCAAGAACTTTCATGCAAAAAGGGTATCTATACACATCTACTTACTGGTGAATGGTCCTACATGTGGGTGACTTGATAACAAAAAAACATCATTCAGCATAAAGTGCAGCTATATCACTCATTTAAACTACTAAGGCATTGCCATTTTCAGCACCATACAAAGGTTGAACTCCAACAAATAATGATAAGCCTTATAACCCTTGTGTGATGTTTACAAAAGTTGAATACAAGGTAGAATACAGAACATGGAGACCATTATGGTTTCCAATAAAGGTATGAAAGCATAAAAAATATCAAATAAATGCATATTGTTCTTATTTTATCCATACTATATAATGGCATTGAATCATTTATAAACAACGGCCATAGAGTTTGAAGGGTTTCAAAGATTTATTGACTGGGAGGAAGCTAGAATTTTTTTAGCATTTTTTTCACTCCAAAGCTCGTATAGGAGCATATTCTATAGAAATAAAAACCCAGTGAACACCTGCAAGCAAATAACCTGTCACATAGAAGAGATACTAAAAATGCAAGAATAGTGCTTTGCTTGCCCGTGAAGCAAAAATGCATAAAACAAGAATGAATAATTTCAAAGAGATCAATCCTTAAGAAAGGAGATCAAAACCCTAAATGTGAGTAATTAAACACCTGCAAGAAAATAACCTGTCACATAGAAGAGATAATAAAAACACAAGAATAGTGCTATGCTTTCCCGTGAAGCAAAAATGCATAAAAAAAGAATTGAATAATTACAAAGAGATCAATCCTTATGAAAGGATATCAAAACACTAAAGGGAAACCCTAGTGTGCGCACTTAATAATTAATAAAAAATTAATTATTAATGTGCCTAAGTTTAGCTTAAGTAAAACTAAAGTGATAAGTGACTTAATTAATTAACCAATATGATTAAATTAATTAAGTGAAATAACTTATTACTCTAACACCCCCCCTTAAGATGAACTTAGGAAGTAGCTAAAACACTAAGGAAAAGATGCATGAAAGCAAAGATGGGTCCTAGAAACAAGGCCTGATTAGGTACCCATGAACAAATGCAATGCAAACTAAACCAAATGGGGCAAAGGAGAAAACCACGTGGGAACAAAAATCCTCCCCAAAATATGTTGCAAAACACAACTAAGTGATGAGAGATGGAGGACTCCATAAGACCCGCCAAGGACACCATCCATCACAAAGATACATGAAAGAACCCCCCTAGAAAAGAGGAAGAAAGAGACCACATAGCCCCCCCATAATGAAGTAGCTTTAGAAAGACTGAATAAATCACATCTCCTGAAAGAAGTGAGAGGGAAGAAGCCTCATGAATGCAATCTCTGAAGGTGAATTAGGTGTAGCCCAAGATGTCTCCACATAAGCAGGTGTGACCTCAACCAATGAAGAAGTCAAAGTAGGTAAAGACTGAAGAGAAACCTCCAAAAATGAATGATAAACTAAGTCCTGTTGCACTAAAACAGAAGAAACCACATCTATAGCCATAGAGGTCTCAACAACTGCAACAGTAGGTGGAGTAGATGGAATGGATGGCTCAAGAACTAGATCTAAAGTGAGAACACCAATGTTCAAGAAGCCAAATGTCTCCTCTAAATGATGATTCACACTAGAAGTGTGATGAACAACTGTAGGAATAGAAGCACCATCAGAAGCAAAATCTGCAAAGGAATACAACCGAGATGAGTGATCCACCACCCCAATAGCAATAACCTCTCTACTCTCCAAGTCTTTTATGATAACGGAATTAGGTGTGAACTCCATAGATCTCCCATTGTATCCATGTGTGATCTGATATATGGAAAGAAGGTTGTTCGTCATATAAGGAACACACAAGAAATCCTAAAAAGTGTTGTCCCCAAAACTAATAGACCCCTTCCCTATAACACTCATGTATGTATTGTTTCCCATCAAAATAGGAGACATAGTGCAAGGCTCAAAGGAAGTGAACATAGACTATGAAGATGCCATATGATGAGATGCTCCTGAATCTAGAAGCCATCTCCTTGATCCAAGACCTGAATAAGCACAAAGAGCATGTCCCTTCATATCTGATGAAGTATGTAAACCAATTTTACCCCTGTCATGCTACTCTAAAGAAGAAGAATGGGGGGAAGGAGATGATGCAGACATCCTAGAAGGAAAATCAATCTGATGTTTCTAAAGAAGACACTTCATCTCATTAATGTCCTTCTTATAGCAACTATGTTTTGCATGTCCTTCCCTCTTGCAATATGCACATGTAACCTTCTCCTTCTTAGATGATTTCCCCTTAGAAGAGGAGGATGAATCCATGGAATCCTTTTGCTTCTCATAAGATTTGAAATCCTTTTGTTTCTATTTCTTTCATTTTGTTGTAGAAGCTTTCTAATCTGTGGGGTACTGTGATGCAATTAGTGCCTGTGATGTAGAAGGTTTCAACTTGCTTCTTCTCTCACTCAGGAGAAGGCCAAGTTGGCTAACATCCAGATGGAGGTCTTGTTCTTCATTAAGAATTTTTGCAGAATACATGAAAATGAAACTATCAGTTTTGTGCAGAATTTCAACAAAAAAACCTAGTTGAGCTTTCATGGTCGCAACCTGTGAGTTCTCTTTCCTTTACAAATGATCAAAAACACATGGGGTTTGTGTGTAATGAAGTTTCAAATATAGGAGAAGGAGAGGATTTTTAAGTGTATGAAAGAAGGAATCATAAAGCCCAAAATACAAAAGCCTTCTTGTTGTTCAATAGAAAAACTCCATTTGCAAAGTAAATGAAACCCAAAAAAGATAGAGATCATTCAAATGGTGGCTTGTTACATATACTGAAAGATTAAAAACCCATCTCAAAGCAAGGGTTTCAGGAGAACAAGATTCAAATAAGGAGAGTTTTCCTTTTATTTTCTTTCAAGAAAAGGTAAATAACCGATCCATGGTTGCGACCTACCCTTCAAGAAAAAACACATATAGCAAGGGGGAGTATTCATCATTGTTGTTGCCTCTAGAACTAAAATCGAGCAATTTTATAGACAAAAAGAAAGAGCAAATACCAAAATTTGAATGAATGGAGAACTTACTTCTTTTTCTCACAGAGTGTAACCTCCATAGCCTTCAGAAATGAGCCTCGAAGATTCTTTAATGGAGGCCTCAAAGAAGAGAACAAGTAAAATGCATTAGAATAATGGAGGTCGTAGCTCGAAGACTTGGAAGTGCTTTCAAAACAAAGAAAAAGACCAAATTTATGCCAGAGAGGCACTTACCACAATTTTCTCTCTTAGAATCTCTCAGGGAAAATACAAAAATGGTAGAAGATTCACAAATTCGAGCCATCCAAACCTTGGCTATGTAGCATGGTGGTGCAACAATAGGTTGTTTCCAAATGCAAAGTGCAAAATGACAATATGATTAGGGTTTGAGATTTTTCACTCATGCCCTAATTTGACATGATGGTCTTTTTTTTATGTTTTACACAAAAATAAATAATAAAAAATTCATGTGTCAAACAATACCCGTGGTCTTGACTTGTAAAGTTATTAACCTAATGGTCAAATAATGCCCGTGTGTATGGGATATGTTCTTGAAATTCCAGTTTCAAGTTTATTTTTTCAATTTTGAAATGATTGTGAACTACACTTAGGTTCATGAATGATTTTAAAATAAAAATAACTATATAGTTAAATATTTAAGGTATTTTTTACCTTAATATTTAACATGTAAATTTGAAAGGAGAACAAATACACATTAAATATTAAGATAATCACATCGATTGTCTTTAATATCTAATCATACAGTTACCTTTGATAAAAATCATGCACGAAACATAAGTGAAGTTCAACTAAAGATAGTGGGAGTCATCCCGAGTGTCGTGTTTTTCTGACTTGGAGTGACTTATGGTTTTTTTTAGTCTTTTGGAGATCACATTGATGGAGACCATTATTGATGGATATTTTGAGACATATCTTTAGTTTCACATCAGTTTTGGAGTTGTTTTGATTGTGCACGTTGAGAGGAGGAGTTTGCAACATTCAGAGTGCACTTTACATTGGTTTTAACTCCTCTTTTTGAGGGTTTTCATCTTTGCTTGTGGGGAGGATATTTTCACTTTCAGTTCACTTTCAATGCCACCTCCATGCACATTGGAGCCATTTTGAGTTACACTTTAGTTACATACAGTATGAGATAGAGTTTTGAGTTGTTTAAGCTTAGTTTACAACACTGGGGGCCCCCATTTTTTAGGCAATTTTGATTTTTCTTGTGGAAATCTTTGGAGCTCACATATTTTTTTACTTCAATTAGCTCGACTTCTCTTTTCAGTCTCATTCTCTTCTATCTTTTGTATATATTGAGAAAAGACTTAGTCTTTTTTCCCAGTTCTAGATTGTTTTCCCTTTGCATTCTGCAAAGAGAAATCTTGTAACTCACATTTTTACATAGTTATTATTGTGCAATAGTTTTTATAGGTTACTTGAGGATTATTTCTATCAGAGATTCCTTCATTGTTTCTTATTCAAATCAAGTGTTTACCTTCTCACATTCAGGTGTTTTGCTTTTGATAATGATTTGGATGTGAATTTAATGTGTTTTAAATTAGAAACCTTTAAGTTTAGATCTCATTAATGGATGCATGTACACAAAAGCAGATTTAATCACAGATCATAGATTGTGCTATAGTTTTGTCTTTCCCTTTAGGTTGTGGAAATATTATTTTCCTTCATAAAGAATTAATTTGTAGGCCCTTTTGTGAAACACTTATGTGATTAAGCTATTCATTTTGAGTTGTGCAAATAGATTGTAGGAGTTATAGTTATGAATCTAATTGCATGCTTTATCATCATTTAGGTGCATCACCACAATTTAAATTTTAGTTTATGCGTTCAATTCAATCCTTTCTCCCCTTTTCCACCAAAATTACAATCAATCATTATAAAATCATAAAGGAAGTTGGCCTATAATCCAAAGGTCTACTTTCAACATAGGGTACCCACAACTTGAAAGTATTCCCATGTTACGCAGGATTGCAAAGCATTGTTGCTTTCACACAGGGGTGCAATCCAGCTGATAACAATTATATTATAGTATATTATAATATAATATAATATTATAATATTAATAATATAATATTGTATAATAATATATATTATATAATGATACAATATTATATAATATATAATATTATTGTATTATATTATTATATACTATATTATATAGCTATCATATTATATTATAATATAATATATTATAAAGTTGGATAGGAATTCAATTAAATGGTCTCGACCTTTAGCAGGCTTCCTAAAACTGAATTTTGATGGAGCATCTAGAGGTAACCCTAGTGTCTCAGGAGCAGGTTTTTGCATCAGGGATGAAAGAGATATTGTCAAGGTAGCCAAATCAATCATTTGCCACTAGGGACAAATAATATGGTGGAATCAATGTCTCTTCTTCATGGGCTACTACTTGCAATACAATTACAAATTTAAGCAATACATATTGAAGGTGATTCTTTAATAGTAATAAATTTTTGCAAAGAAAGGTCTTGTTTCAATTGGGCCATGAGATATTTTTTGCAGAATGTTTGGAAATTATTAGATGAGTTTGATGATTTCTAGATTTCACATACTTATAGGGAAAGTAATGCTCTAGTAGATCATCTTGCTAATTTAGGGTGTAATAAAAAGGAGATTTATTTCACATAAAATATTAATAACATTAAGGATTTGTCAAAATTAAGGGAAATTAATGAAAAAGAAAGTATTTCTTAAATCAAATGAATGCCTCAAAGGGGACTTGAACCTATCTCATTTAGCCTCAAATCCACTTTTTCATGACATGAAATTTTATAGAATTATGGCAACTAGGGGATGTCTTGCAACCACACAACACAATTCCAAGCAATACAATAGCTTATCAGATCACCAAACCCTCAAACTCACACTATCTCATCCAATTCAATCAACTCCTTGTAGCACTGGAAATTGACTCAATCGAGTATAAATTCTCAATGAGATCCCCTCAGACCAAGACCTGAACTTTTCAAAGACCCATCAGGGCACACAATAGCATACTCACAAACCACTATAGGCTTCTTTTGAAACAATTATCTCAAAACAAGATTTTAATGCCAACTAGCCCTCAAATTAGTCCTATTTTTTAAAGAGACTTGTCTCCATACCTTTCCAAAACCCTTGAAACCATCTGGGCAGAAATTCACACGTGTTCAAACCAAAGAATCCACAATTTATTCTCATACATCCACCCTCCAAGGTGCCTAATCTCAAAACCCTCTTATATAGCCAAAAACCTAGGGCTTATTGAAAAACACATTACCAGACCTCAACAAAAGTTTCCACCACCTTAAAAAATCCTAAAAATCTCTTTCCATACTTAATAAAACAAGAAACAATGCTGCCTCGAACAATTTCTCACTTTACCATACCAAAACCTCACTTTTCCACTTGGAAAACACAACTTTTCATTCTAGGGCTTCATGCCCAACATAATACTCAGCCTCCCCGACACAAAAACAACATTCCCTCACCTAATTCCTAATGATGTAGACCCATTCCTCAAGTTACAGTGGTCACAGTATGAGGAATGGTTCAATTTTCCATTTTAGTGACATACAAGCCCTCAACTCTGCAACTTCAGGCCGGTCTTAGAAATTTGACAGTAAAATGCACAAGAATCAATGAAACTTCACAAGAGTGGATCCAAAAGAGAGTTAATTCAGTCTAATATGCAAAATCAAGACAATTTGAATCACTTAGATGTTGTACGGGTCGTAAAGTTCTATAGCAATATGTAAAACTCAGAAAAATTAGAAAAAACAGGGGAAATCTTTATTTATTTTGCTTCAAATCTTCAAGCCAATCTTTACATCGATGCTCTCCACCTTATTTATGCTTTTTCCCTCCAAACTAACTATTCTAACTTCCACAAACTTCCTTTTGAATTTTTATGACTGTTGGACTTCCTTTTTACAACTTTTTCAATTTTGCATCTTTTGCATAATTAGCAACTTTTCACATTTTTTACATTTTTTTGCAATCCAGACCTTCTAAACACCTAGACACCTAAATATCAACAAATATGACTTATTACAATGCCAAATGGTCTCAATGACCTTATTTTAAGCAAAAAATCCAAAATTATAAAGCCTACACATTAACTTCTTGAATTGACAAAACTTGTTCAATGTGCCCCTACACCATACACCCCAACTTGTAATTTTTCCAAGTCTCTTGGAAAGTTTGATGTAGCTTGTCTACCTTTTTGCTTTTCATATCTCCATCAGGTTCACCTTGCTTTGATTCTTCACTTTCCTTGACATATTGGCCATCACCATCACTTGATTCTTGCTTCAACTGTACTGTGGGGTGTTATTTATCTCTTCCATCATACATCACTGTTGTCATACCTTCTTTTACAATTATACACATATCCTCATTGACTATCATCACTTTACTCTTTACCTCTTGCTTAGTCCTCTATCCAATTCTCCTTTTGTCTTCATTCTTTTCTCTGTCAACTATACCATCACATTTTGCAATCTCTATTAGACCTGCAACTGTCCTTTTCACTATTCTACCAACTTCACAAACCTTTGTCCTCTTATTCATTGTCTTCTCAGCCTTATAAATTTCTGCAGTATCAACCTTTGTTTTCCTTTTCACTTGCTTTGCTGCTACAAGACACATGACTATCCCTATTAGTATTCCATCACACACTTCTTGCCTCTCCACAAGCTCTTCACACTTGCACTGCTTTGTCTTAGACCGAGACACACTTCCATTTACTTTCTTCTTCCACATGAAAACATTCTTCTTCACAAATTTCTGCAAATCATCTCCACTCTTCCTATCTACTATCCTATCTTTTTCAAACATTGCACTAGCTTCCAATCCCTTATTCTTACCTTCATCCATGTCTACAAACTCTTTTCTCCCTACCATGATGATTTCACCTTTCTCCTTTGTCTCCTTAACCAATGGAGTTAAAATGAATGTTTTTCCATCTTTTTCAATTGTGTATGTATTTTGTCTCCCATTGTGCATTGCTGACCTATCAAACTACCAAGGCCTTCCAAGCAAAACATGGCAACAACTCATAGGAAAAATGTCACAAACAACCTTATCTCTGTATTGAACAATTTAAAATTCAATAGTAGCTTGTTCACTCACCACAATGGATTGATTTGCACTAACCCAAGACACTTTGTATGGCCTTTCCCTAGGTACTCTTTGCAAATTCAATTTGTCTACCATATCACTAGATACCATGTTATCAGTGCATCCAGAATCAACTATTACCTTGCATGCCTTATTTTTGCATCTGCAAGCTATCCTAAACAATGCTCTTCTTTGAATTAGCTCCTTATCCTTGGGAGTCTTCAGGAGTTGTCTCTTCATCATCAACATCTCACCTACTTCAGGAGCAGCATGAACACTATTGGATTTCAAAATTTCAACTTCTTCCTCTTGAACAATTTGTGCTCTTCTATCACCTTTCCTTTCTCCTCCACTTGATGTTGAATCAAATTTCTCAAGGCATTTCCAAGAAGGATGACTATACTCTTGGAAATAATAACACCTACCTGTAAAGATGTTTGAATTTCTTCCACCACCAAATCTACCCCTTGTGCCTCTAAAACCTCCTCTAAAATCTGCAACTTTCTCATCTCTTTTGTTTGGCTCTTCTTGATTCTCATTTGTTTGTCTTGGAGTAGAGAAAGATCCTCTTCCTCTAATTATGTTGCCTCTTCCTCTATTTGTCTTCTCTAGTCTTCTTTTTACTTTTTCTTCAGCCTTCAATGCCATCTGGTAACATTCTTCTACACTCCTAGGATTTGTTAAATCCAATTCATCTTGTATGTTCAATATCAAACCACCCAAGTACCTAGCAATTTTCTCATCCTCATTCTCATTATGGTTAGATCTCATACTTAATTTGTAAAACTCTTCAGTGTATGCTTTTACATCCATTTCCATTTGCCTTAAACTTTCCAACCTCTTAAACACTTGAATAGAATAATCATAAGGAATAAATTTACCTGTTAGTTTAGCCACCATCTTGTCCCATGATACAATCTTGGATTTACCTTGCTTCCTTCTTTCTGACTGTAGATAATTCCACCACAAAAGTGCATGACCTTTTCGCTTTGTTTTTGCAATCTTGACTCTCTATTCCTTTGGAATGTCTTCACACTCAAAATAATTTTCCAAAGGTACTATCCAATCTAACAACTCTTCTTCATTCAAGTTTCTTCCAAACTTTTGAACATCTATATTCAATTTATACTTGTCACTTTTAACTTCCTTCAACAATTTGGCTATTCTTTGATCTTCTGGATCAAGTTATTCCTCAACATCTTCAAACTCTTCTTCATCTTCATCATCTAAATCATTGCTTTCAAATTCATCTCTTCTCGTACTTGTCTGTAAGGTTTCCAACCTTTCTTTCAATTATTTGATCTCTCTAATATATTGATTCTTCAAGTCATTCATCTCTTTTGTCATATTCTTTCCTTTTGGAGGCATCTTCACAATCTTGCCTCTTCACCTTCCACTCTTATTTTTACAAACTTCAATCTTCTTTCACAAGGATCTAATACCTTCGCTCTAATACCACTTGATAGCAACTAGGGGAGGTCCTACAACCACACAACACAATTCAAAGCAATACAACAGCTTATCATATCACCACACCCTCAAACTCACACTATCTCATCCAATTCACTTAGCTCCTTATAGCATTGGAAATTGACTCAATCAGGTATAACTTATCAATGAGATCCCCTCAGACCAAAACCTGAATCCTTTCAAAGACCCATCAAGGCACAAAATAACATACTCACAAACCACTATAGGCTTCTTTTGAAACAATTCTCTCAAAATGGGATTTTAATGCCAACTAGCCCTCAAATTAGGCTTATTTTTCAAAGAGACTTGTCTCTATACCTTTCCAAAACCCCTAAAACCATGTGGGAATAAATTCACATGTGTTCAAACCAAATAATCCATAATTTATTCTCAGACATCCACCCTCCAAGGTGCCTAATCTCCAAATCCTCTTTTATAGCCAACAACCCAGGGCTCATTGAAAAACACATTACCAGACCTCAACCAAACTTAACACTACCTCAAAAAATCCTAAAAAACCCTGCCCATACTTAATCAAACAAGAAACAATGCTTCCCAAAACAATTTATCACTTTACCATACAAAAACCTCACTTTTCCACTTAGAAAACACAACTTTTCATTCTAGGGCTTCATGCCCAACACAATAATTGGCCTCCCCTACACACAAAAAACATTCCCTCACCTAATTCCTAATGATGCAGACCCATTTCTCAAGTTACAGTGGTCATAGTATGAGGAATGGGTCAATTTTCCATTTTAGTGACTTACAAACCCTCAACTCTGCAACTTCAAGCCAGTCTTAGAAATTTGACAATAAAATGCACAAGACTCAATGAAACTTCACAAGAGTGGATAAAAAAGAGAGTTAAGTTAGTCTAATATGAAAAATCAAGACAATTTGAATTACTTAGATGTTGTACGGTCCATACAATTCTATAGCAATATGTAAAACTTAGAAAAACTAGAAAAAATAGGGGAAATCTTTATTTATTTTGCGTCAAATCTTCAAGCCAATCTTTACATCGATGATCTCCACCTTATTTATGATTTTTCCCTCGAAAAATAATTTTTCTAACTTCCACAAAAAACCTTTTAAAGTTTTATGACCATTGGAATTCCTTTTTACAACTTTTTCAATTTTGCATCTTTTGCGCAGTTAGCAACTTTTCACATTTTTTCACATTTTTTTGCAATCCAAACCTTCTAGACACCTAGACACCTAAATATCAACAAATATGACTTATTACAATTCCAAATGGTCTCAATGACCTTATTTTAGAAAAAAACTCCAAAATTCTAAAGCCTACCCATTAACTTCTTGAATTGACAAAACGTGTTCAATGGTGCCCCTGCACCATGGATCTTGTTTTAAAAAATTGACAATCACATATGCAATCATCATCAAGATGAGCTCACCATTCTTTCAAAAGTTAGAGCACATTTTTAATGAGTCTTATAAGTGGATTTGTTGATACGGCTTATAGAGTTAGCAGATTTTACTTTAGTGGTTTGCTAATGTGGATAAATCTGGGGTAGAGCTAGTGTGATTATCCCAATCTATTTCTATTTTAAAGGGATGTCGAAATAATGTATGAAAGTTTGGAGCATATCCTGACAATGATATTGGCATATAATGTAAATTTTGGAGCATGTAGCAGTATCAAATGCCCCATTTTCTGTAATGCAGGCCAGTACTTGATGTTATCTACTGAAATTGCACCCTAGCTAAGCTGCATGATTCAACAATTTAAGTTGCAAGGCTTAATATTCCAGAGAAAACATGGAAACATTCCTAGGTTGTGGGTGACCTAAAGATTGGAGTGAATCTCTGGATGAGGTCGACATCCTGAATGGTTATCACTAAAATACTGACCTTTGAGGGAAAAGGGAGAAGGAACACTTGAAAAAGACTAAAACTTGGAAAAAAATGAAATAAAACTTAAAGGAAAACTAAAGTGATACACTAGACTAAAAGGATTAATTAAAACTCAAAATTTGCACACTTGGCTCCTTCTGAAAAAAATATAGCTTGCACAAACTTGTTACAATAGGCTTTTGCATAAGTATTTCACTAAAAGGTCAAAGAACAAACAACTTGCAAATGGAGGAGAAAGCATCACAATTGACAAGCCAAAAGCACTTAACAAACACAACCAACAACCTACACTAGCTTACTATTTGCAGCAAAGGCATTAGCATATGAGACAAAGACAACAAGGAAGAGAAAACTTCACAAGTTAGCTTGATAAATCATTAACATACACAAATACTGCAAGAACAAGATAACAATAACTTCATTACCAAAAATAAGAAAGGTTTCCTTTGAATTACATATCCAAAATGAGTTACAAAACTACCAAAAATCTTTGAAAGGACTGCAAGAGTCACTGTCTCCAAAATCTACATGAATAGAACTCTCTTGATAAATAAGTTACAAAAGTGATTAAGTAAACAACACCAAGTGGTTCCACCAAAAAGGAACAAAAAACCAACTTGGGTCGGATGCCCTTCAAAAGCCAAAAATATAGCACCTATATCTTCTCCAAAAGAGCTCATAATGGGTGAAAAATTCAAGTTGGACCATGTCCAAAATGATGATACATGAAACAAACCCCTAAAAGCTCTCAAGCTCTCATAAAAGTTTCTTAGATGCCCTCCAAATGTTTCAAAACTGAAAAAACATGCCTAAATCTTCTCCATATGTTTGCAAATTGATTACAATCTCCTCTATATTCTTGCAAGATCATAAAGCAAGGAATATCTTCTTCTCTTAATTGTATGTATGAGTAACCCCTTCATTTAGTTTTTCATTTAAATAAACATTCATACTTTAAGTGATTTATAACATCACTAAAGTAGATGTCTTACATTTTCATAGAATGCAGTTTTTTTTGGAAAGGCCCCATGATTCGGCCACAAGAAGAGTGATGACATGGCATATACAAAGGAGAACACTTAAAATATCTATGAAAAATCCTA
The DNA here is from genome assembly GCA_007258455.2 of Sequoia sempervirens. Taxonomy (NCBI): domain Eukaryota; kingdom Viridiplantae; phylum Streptophyta; class Pinopsida; order Cupressales; family Cupressaceae; genus Sequoia; species Sequoia sempervirens. The sequence goes on from VDFB02109042.1 coordinate 28,431,078, forward strand.
AGCAATTGAAAATTCCAAGGCATGAAGAGACCACGGGTTCATTAATTTTGATTTGATTTTTTTTTTTTAAACTTGGAAAAAATGCCTCAACTCCATCGATGCAATAGGGTTACAAACCCTAAACAAAGCAAAAGAAAAAACTGAAAAAGTCATTTCATTTGCTTTTGATGCTTCCTAAAGAAGCTTGGCCATCGACAAGGAGGGTTTATGTATTTTCACCACGAGATCTCAAAGGAAGAAAATGTAGGTATACAGAGGTAGGTAAGTATAATTTGTGAAGAGAATTGGAATTTATTCCATTTGTAAAGCTTTTAAAGCTTTAAATCGCGGCTTCACTATATATTCTTCACCCATTTTGAATGCTTTTTTTTGTAAACTCCATCTTGTTTGCTAGCTGCACCACCATGATTTAGCCTTTAGAGGTTTCAATAATATTTCTCCTATGGGTATGTATTCTAAAAAAAAATCATAATTTTATTTCCTTTCCTTCAATGGTTGTAGCCACATGTATTACAGGAACTCATCTTCGTATGTCGAGGGTTTCTTTGTCCTTGATAGACAATTGGAGAGCCTATTTCATTATTTAATTATTACGACCCTTAGACTCCATTTTTCTGATGTATTATGGTTGTGGCCATATCCTCATGCATTTCCACTCAGAATTCTAGAAATCTAAAATTCATGCTACCATTTTGGGTATTTTGAATCTATCATGCTGTGGCTGAACAAGGCCAAGGTTCAAAAAATTTCCATCCACAAGTTACAAATCCTCCATATCAAAAGGCTGAGAGTTTCATTTCCTTTCTATAAATAAGTGCACATCATGGAGCTTTATTGTACAAGAAAATTTTACTGTCATCCTCATTGCTGAAGTTCCCTTCATATTGTTGTATGCAACATTTCTAATTTGAACTGCATTGATCTGATTAGAACAATGAGAAGAATGGGGCAATAATACTGATCAATGAGGATGGGATTATTGACATTTTTCACCTCCACATTAGAGAATGCTAGATGTGTAGCTAGGCCTTTTCCACCTAGCTATGTTTTAATTCTCAATCCATTCTTAGTGTCAAATAAATCATCACTTACAGTGATATTTCTTACACAAGCTTCCTAATTATATCTTTCAGGGATCTCACACCGATTCTATGCCCTGGTTCATATGTAACATGTTGAATGTGACTGTTGAAGGAGCCATGTGCAATAGAAAATGCAATCAACACCTATCCCTATAGTAACATCTTGAATCATCACATTTTTAGATTGTTATATGTGAATTCTATCAGTGTTTGGATTGTCAGTCCATGTACTTTAACATCATTGTAGAAGTTAAAGTATTTTCCTATTGTTGTTTAAAGTCATATTTTTTAGAGTAATATCTGTGCATCCATTTTCATGATTATTACTTCTTTACGTCATAGTGACTATCTCCCATGCTCCTTTTAATAGTTCATTGACAAAATATGTTCACTATTATCTTGGCTGCACTATAGAACTCTGTCTTGCAAAAAATGTCTTCTATGTCCATGCATAACCTTGATAACACTTGATAGCTCCTTTCATTTTAAACTCTATTTATCAATAGGATCAAGCCTATGTTTCTCAATTGAAAAAATTATTTGTAGGCTATCATACTGTGCCTTAATGAAATAGCACATTTATGATTTCTCAAACCTGTTCTCATATTGATATTGGATACACCTCCTTATGATTCTCTTTGAAAACTACTCTTATTTCCCAATGAGCATGATGACTAATAGATGAACATGTTAGTGCTGCACTTATGTGAAACATAAATTTACATCTTCCTTGAGTCATCTATTAATGCAGGCATTCTTTATGATTTACATTAGGTAGGTATATGTCATCTAGGACAGTGAATAAAAACTCACTTATCATAAATGATAAACAATTGTTTGAGTAGAACATAAAGAGTGAATTATCTTTCAATGCTTATGTAAAACATAACAAAGCATGTTGGCCTCAACCCTTGTGGGAGCCACATTTATCCCACGTGTTGTAATCAGATGAATTTAAAACATCAACATTATTTTTCCTATATATGCACATGAAGCAAACATATTAGAAAAATAAATGCATATTTTGGATGTGTTTGATGACTCCAATGGTTTTCTTAGACACCTAAAGTATGCATTGCTTATTTATTGCATTTGGAGATCAGTTTATACATGCATAAGTGTATGTTCATGTAAGGTTTGAGAATTTTCATTGCTTAGAGCATTGCTCTAACATCATTGTTATTTCTAGATGCAGGAACCTAAGAGCAACATGGAGCTAGGAGGAATACAAACAGTTTGGGATGGCAGCAGTGCAAGACAACATGCTTAAAACCAGTCATTCTTAGGCAATGATTGGTCTCTCTCCTTATATGCACATTTACATTTGTTTACTTATTCATGTATATGATTTTCTTCAATTTCATTGAATAAGTTACATCCCATGGCTTGTGTGAGACAAATATGCACTTTTGAATCAATAAAGATTACCTTTTAGAAATATTTGTGTAAATCCTTTCTATATTATATGCAATTGTATAAATGCAATAATCTGTTACTATAATCTTGTAATTTTTTTTATTTTTTTTCTGTTTATACAACTAAATGTAATGTAGGAAAGATTAATAAAAAATATACCTCTCCCATAATTTCTAAACAAAAAGCTCAGCCTAATTGAGCAAGTAGTGAAATTAGGTAACATTTTTTGGCGACATCTGCTATATGTTTTCCTGCTAAACATCTTGACCAATTGCCTAGGCTTGTCTATTGGGAACAAAGTCACTCAAAAAACTCAAAACAACTCTTGTTCAATGCGGTAACTCAGTAGCAATAACTCAAAACACCTTGGAAAATTATTGAAAGAAAAACTACCTAACTATGCTAAAGCTCTTAGGGAAATGAAACAACAAGCTAAACATATTCTAACCTACCCTAACCAGCAAGACAAAACTACTTAAAAAAAACCATTTATAGGAAGACTGAAATAGCTTCCCCTTCTTCTCAATATATAGTGATTTGCATGCATGATGGTAGCTAAAAGAAGACAATATACTGAGAAATGTTCAACAAGTTGATGCACCAATTCATGAAAAAGATAAATAGATTCACTTACCTCCCCAAACAGATCATATGTAATGTAATTCAAGGGAGGATAAGTGAGTTGAACATACTCTTGTTTAGCTACTAGTGCATCTCGGATACCATTTTCCATTGTACCTTCATGTGCGAGTGCAAGATTGATCATTGGTGTTGCATTGGACTCCATACTGGCTAAATATTTGATTGGACAACCCCTTGAATGAACAAAGCTTGGAATCTCCTTGGTGATCTCCTATTTGTCAATAAAACAAGGCACCTGATCACCCACTTGCTTTATATACCATTGTTCCAAATGGCCACTCATTCCTTCAATGGAGGAAGGAAAATTTCCAAACAACGAGCTGACTTCTTCCAACACACTTTCAATTAAAACATTAGCCTCAAGCTCTTTTATACACCAGAAAGGAAGCTACTCATAATCCTCATTATCACTCAAAGAAAGACATTCTAATTCAGGCTTGTCTTCCTCAAAAAGGGAAGACAAGTGCTCAAACAATGAAGAAGCCTCATCCAACCAACCTTTAATTGATATATCAGCTTCCAACTCTTATGCATAGTAGAAAGGAAGCTCCTCCAACCAGCTAGGACCTTGCAAATCAAGTTCATAAAGAGTCTCTTGATTTAAAAGAATGGATTCCTCCATCTCAAGTTCACATTCCTCCTACTGTTTCAGCACTTGTTCAAGTTCATGAACCTACTATTCTAGTTCATCATGAGTGACAACTATTGATTCTTTGCCACCCAACTTTGAAGAAAATTGTTGAATTATGTCTATGCACACCTCTTCGTAAAGATCAACATTATCCTTTTCAATTAAAACATGCTCGAAGATATCAAAGCTCTCACCTTGGGGAATAGTACCAGGTTTAGTTTCAAGCTCTTCTTCCTGAGTTAAGCCTCCATTGTCTTGTTTATTGTCATCAATAAGCAACCCACCAATGTCTTCTTGATGTTCTAAAATAGTTTCACAATATTAGAGAGCTTTTCTTTGTGTTAATCAATACTCCTCCAAAGCCATATGCATCAGATTTGGAGTTCTAGTTTCCTCCATGTTGAGTGAATTATTTTGATCAAGGGTCTGCTCTTTCTCAGGAATAATAAACTGACTTTTCCCAAGTTCATGATCCTGCAATGTAACAACACTCCTAAAACTTGGAATTTCAATTTTAGAACACTCATTTGAGCACTCAAAAGGTTTATTCTACATGAAATTTGGAAAACTGTACTTGGGGCTCTTCTCCTTTGCAAGTTGACTTGGTGCACAATAGGCTGATTGGGATTCCAGCCTTTGTGTTTATGCAAGTAATTTTTTCATCTACTCTTCCTTAGTTGTAACTCTTTTCTTTTCAAGACCTTCTTCAAATTGCTTCCCTTGAACCTCCTCATGTAGTTTGCATTGATATTCTGAGTAAACCTAACTACTTTTCACCCGAGATGACAAAAAATTCATTTTTTTCTCCTTAGTGGCTATCTCACCTTCAAGACCTTCTTTGAACTGCATTCTTTTTGCCACTCTCTCTTGATCATAAAAGTAGGCTTGTTCAGCCATTTCTTGTTGCTGCATAATGGCCTTTTTCTGCTTCTTGATATCTACCAGCATTCTTCTCATGTTAGAGAACACCTTACTAATATCATTAATCTTCATACAATCAAGATTTGGATCAGATTCCACAACATATTGTCAAATTGTTGGATTAAATCCAATACATTCTGGTAAGGGTTTTCTTGAGGCTAGTTATGTGAATAGTCATGGTGATTGGCATCAATAACCTCTTCTCGAGACTAATTTTGATCATATATTGGTTGATACAAAGGTTGATCAGGAGTGGGAGGGCAGGAAACATGATGAAAATGTTGGTAATTTGTTGTTACAGTGTCATTTGACATAAAAACAACATGCTATTCTATATAATATGGCTGATACGAGGACATATTTGCATGACTCTCATGGAATGGATGTGGAAAACCACTAAATTTTTTATAACTAGACATTGCAGAGATAAGACATGAAACATAGCAAACCTAAAAAATAAACCTTATTAATTGTAGATAACTGGACTATTGAAACTAGTCGTTATGAGGTTGGAGTCACCATGGTGTTGTTCAAACTGCCTCCCAAGGCTAATAATACTGAAAAAAACACCAGATTTCTCAATATTTTGAAATTCTCAATGGTGCACTGGTACACAGAGTCGCCATGATATGTTGATATTAACCTCTGAAAGGCCAAAAACTTATTGGCTGCATATCAAAAACCAGTAATACACATGTAATTTCCAAACCATCTATTCGACAGTCCCACCGGGCATGCCAAAATTGTTATCTATTGAAATTGCAACCTAGTTAAGCTACATGATTCAACAAGTTAAGCTACATGGCTTAGCATCCCAGAGAAAACATAGAAACAATCCTAGGTTGTGGGTGACCTAAAGATTGGAGTGAATCTCTGGATGAGGACGACTTCCTAAATGGTTATCACCTAAACTACTAACCTTTGAGGGAAAAGGGAGAAGGAACACTTGAAAAAGACTAAAACTTGGAAAAAACTAAAATAAAACTTAAAGGAAAAATAAAATCATACACCAAACTAAAAGGATTAATGAAAACTCAAAATTTGCACACTTGGCTCCTTTTGATAGAAATATAGCTTGCACAAACTTGTTACAGTAGGATTTTGCATAATTATTTCACTAAAAGGTCAAATAACAAACAACTTGCAAAGGGAGGAGAAAACTTCACAATTGACAAGCTAAAAGCACTTAACAGACACAATCAACAACCTACACTAGCTTACTATTTGTAGCAAAGGCATTAGCATATGAGACAAAGACAACAAGGAAGAGAAAACTTCACAAGTTAGCTTGATCAATCATTAATATACACAAATACTACAAGAACAAGATGACAATGACTTCATTACCAGAAATAAGCAAGGTTTCCTTTGAATTCCATATCCAAAATGAGTTACAAAACTACAAAAAATCTGTGAAAGGATTGCAAGAGTCACTGTCTCCAAAATCTGCATGAATATAGTTCTCTTGATAAATAAGTTACAAAAGTGATTAAGTAAACAACACCAAGTGGTTCCACCAAAAAAGGAACAAAAAACCAACTTGGGTCGGATGCCCTCCAAAAGAAAAAAATATAGCACCTATATCTTCTCCAAAAGAGCTCATAATGGGTGAAAAATTCAAGTTGGACCATGTCCAAAATGATGATACATGAAACAAATCCCTAAAAGTTCTCAAGATCTCATAAAAGTTTCCTAGATGCCCTCCAAATGTTTCAAAACTGAAAAAACATGCCTAAATCTTCTCCATATGTTTGCAAACTGTTTCCAACCTCCTCTATATTCTTGCAAGATCATAAAGCAAGGCATATTTTATTCTCTTAATCATATGTATGAGCAACCCATTCATTTAATTTTGCATTTAAATAAACATTCATACTTTAAGTGATTTATAACATCACTAAAGTATGTCTTACATTTTCAAAGAATGCAGTTTTTTTTTGGAAAGGCCCCATGATTCAGCCACAAGAAGAGTGATGATATGGCATATACAAAGGATAATGCTTAAAAGATCTATGAAAAATCCTAAGACATTGAAAACGCCAAGGCATGAAGAGACCATAGGTTCATCAATTTTTATTTGATTTTTTTTTTTTTTAAACTTGGCAAAAATGCCTCAACTCCATCGATGCATTAGGGTTACAAACCCTAAACAAAGCAAAAGTAGAAACTGAAAAATTCATTTCATTTTCTTTTGAAGCTTCTTGAAGAACCTTGGCTGCAAACAAGGAGGGTTTCTGGATTTTGACCTAAAGATCTTTGAGGAAGAAAACACAGGTATACAAAGGCAGGTAAGTATGATTTGTGAAGAGAATTGGAATTTCTTCCATTTGTAAAGCTTTTAAAGCTCTAAACCACAGCTTCACTCTATATTCTTCACCCATTTTGAATGTTTTTTTTCTGTAAACTCCATCTTGTCTGCCAGCCATGCCACCATGCTTCAACCTTCAAAGTTTTAAGGAAGATTTTTCCTATGGGTATGTATTCTAAAGGCTTTTCATAATTTGATTTCCTTTCCTTTAATGGTTGTAGCTACATGTATAAGAGGAACTCATCTAAGTTGTATGTCGAGGGTTTCTTTGTCCTTGATAGATAATTAGAGAGCCTATTTCATTATTTAATTCTTACGGCCCTTATACTCCCATTTTTTGATGTATTATGGTTGTGGCCATATCCTCATGCTTTTCCACTCAGAATTTCTGAACTCTAAAATTCATGCTACCATTTTGGGTATTTTGACTCTATCATGATATGGCTAAACAAGGCCGAGGTTTGAAAATTTTTCATCCAAAGGTTACAAATCCTCCATACCAAAAGGATGATATTTCCACTTCCTTTCTATAAATAAGTGCACATCACAGAGCTTTAATGTACAAGAAAATTTTACAGCCATCCTCATTGCTGAAGTTCCCTTCATTTTGTTGTATGCAAAAATGTTGATTTGAACTGCATTGATCTTATTAGAACAATAAGAAGAATCTGGTGCAAGAGCACCCAACTAGTTTCTTTTGATTTTGATCAAAATTTGGATTCATAGGTTTAAATTGGAGGTTGAGGATATGAAATGAGTCAATAAGGTCTTAAAAAGACCATTATAATGTATTTTGAGATCCTTCTTGTAAAGCTTTGGTGATATGTTGTCAATAATGTTCAAAAGAGAAAAATGTGTAAATAAAATTTTTGAAGGGTTTTAGTGTGTGATTCTTAGGTTATAAGATCATCTTGGATCATCAAAAAGTGTATTAGGTCATTTTTGTGGTGTGTAGAATGTTTTGGGGGTAATTAATGCAAAATGTGTAAAATTGTCAATAATGTAATTGCAAGATTTGGCGAACTCAAGAGTCAAATAGAATATGCAAGGAAGTTAGTCAGTTTCAAAGGGTAGTTAAGAGTGGTAAATGTTTAAATAATCCTCACATGGGTCGAGGCAAGTGATGAGGAATGTGAAATAATGAATATCAATGAGAAAACCTCTGTTTCTAATTGAATTTATGTGTTTTCCTGAGAAAATATGAGTTGCAGAGATTTTTATGGCTTCTTACATCTAAATACTCAAGGGATAGTCAGTGTGTTCGATATTCCTAAGAGTCTACATCATTTTAGTTTTTATTTCATTCAATTCTATGAGGATTTGAGCGAGATATTGTAAGTTTAGTGAGAACAGGTTGAAACCCTAATCTAGGGTACCCGAGAGAATTCAAATTTTATTTTATTTCTTTCTAGCCAATGAAATCTTCTCAAAATTGATGTGTAATGTGTTTTATAAGATCTCCAAGTTGAAAAGTCGTTGGAATAATTTTTGGGCCTAAAACATGATGCCCTAGGTCTAAATTTTATGGAGAATCTATCAAAAACCAGTGTACATGGAAGTCTATTTGAGATTTGCTCGAGATTTTAAGCTCTTCATATGTTATTTTTGCTTGGTAAAAGTGTTTGGAACTAGGTGATCCCATTTCAAGATGGGAATTGATGTATTTACAAGTTGTGGAGTTCTTTTAGTGACTATCCTATCTGGACAGAGTTAACACAGTCAACTTTGGGAATAGAAATTGGAGGTTTTTAATTGGTATTTGCTAAAATGTCTTGAAGAAAACGAGGGGAATGGACTAACTCTATTTTGCAAGCACATTTATACTTGTTTGAGACAAGAAGAAGGAAGAATGGCTTGGATTAGTGTAGTTTATTGTTGTGTGGCCTAGAAGGGCCTAAGTGCTGATTTGATCAGTCCAGTTTGTGAATACTCTGATTTTGAAATATTTAAGTTGGAAATTGGTTTGATGTCTGTTATTTGAAGTTTTTTTAAGGAGTTATGTGAAATATACTTGTGGCGTGGGCCATGTTTTTAGTTTGAGTACTTGAATTTAGTTTTTTTTAAGGAAAGGTGAATTGGAAATGAGTGAACAAACAAAAAAATGTTTTGAGTTTTGTCAAAGGATAATGAGATAAGTGGTTATCTTCCTTTGTACTACACCAAAGTGGTATTAGATCCTACTAAGGTCTGGGTAGAGAAAGAATTTGTGTTTGTGTGTGTGTGTTGTGTAGGTTGAGGAAAGAACCCGATTGCCTAGGTGAGGAAAAGAAAAGTTGTGAAGCAAGGAGAAGCTTGCTTGAGAAGAGGAAAAGATGGAAATGTTAAGAAGGTATTTGTAGGTAGAGGAAGAAAGGAAGAGGCAAGAGATGATTGACAAAGAGATAGCTGAGTTTAAGCAATAGATGAGGAGAAGCGAAGCAGAGTTCAATGATTTTTATGTAGAGTCCATGATGAAGATGGAATAGTGGATTAGAAAAGAGTTACATGGCCCATTCAAGAGATAGAAAAAAGAAGAAAAAGACAAGCAAGGACATCAGTAAATGAGGCAAAGGTAAAGCTTGTTGAGCAAGGTGATGAAAAAAATTCTTTGTTGGATGATGAACATGTTGATGTTGAGATTAATGATATGGTTGTTGTTGGTACTCAAGCAGTTGATGAAATTGTTGTTGATGAACAAGTTGAGAAGGTTGTTGATGTTATTGATAACCTTGGTATTGATACTCAAGTTGCTAATGATAAAGTTTTTGATAAAATTGATGTAGATATTCATGATCAAGTTGTTGTTGATAATGAAATTGCTAATGAGGTATATGAAGGTTTGCAAGAGTATGATGTAGGTTATACTAATGGTGAATATGCTATCATATGGTGTTCCAATGATGAGGATAAAGACAAAGATGCAACTACTAAGGTATATGCACAAGAAATGGACTTTTAGAGCATGAAGAATGAGAGGATGCTAGCAAAGAGATGGTATAAGAAGAAGAGAAAGAAGGACCCATGAATAGTTGCCAAGATGAAGGAAAAATTGCAAAGTAATTGGAAGACTAGGAAGAAGGAGTAGACCATTTTTCAAGAGGACTTGAATTTTCTTTTCTCTGGGAGTATGGTGCAGGAGCACCCAACTAGTTTATTTGGAGTTTTATCAAAATGTGGAGTCATAGGTTGAATTATGAGGTTGAGGTTATGAGATGAGTTAATAAGGTCTTAAAAATACCATTAGAATGTATTTTGAGATCCTTCTTGTAAAGCTTTGGTGATATGTTGTCAATAATGCTCAAAAGAGAAAAATGTGTAAATGAGGCTTTTGAAGGGTTTTAGTGTGTGTGTCTTAGGTTATAAGATCATCTTGAATCATCAAAAATTGTATTAGGTCATTTTTGTGGTGTCTAGAATGTTTTGGGGGTAAATAATGCAAAATGTGTAAAATTGTCAATAATGTAATTGCAAGATTTGGGGAACTCAAGAATCAAATGGAATATGGAAGGAATTTAGTCAGTTTTGGAGGGTAGTTAGGAGTGGTAAATGTTTAAATAAGCCTCACATGGGTCAAGGAAAGTGAGGAGGAAAGTAAAATAATGAATATCAATGAGAAAACCTTTGTTTTTAATTAAATTTATGTGTTTTCCTGAGAAAATTTAAGTTGCAGAGATTTGTACAGCTTCTTACATCTAAATACTGAAGGGGAAATTAGTGAATTTGATATTCCTAAGAGTCTACAGAATTTTAGTTTTTATTTCATTCAATTCCGTGAGGATTTGAGCAAGATATTGTAAGTTTAGTGAAAATGGGTTGAAACCCTAATCTAAGGTATGCGAGAGCATTCAAATTTGATTTTATTTCTTTCTAGCCAATGAAATCTTCTCAAAATTGATGTGTAAGAGGTATTTGATGTGTTTTAGAAGATCTCAAAGTGAAAAAGTCATTGGAATAATTTTTGGGCCTAAACGATGATGCCCTAGGTCTAAATTTTATGGAGAATCTGTCAAAAACCAGTGTATAGTGAAGTCTATTTGAGATTTGCTCAAGATTTTAAGCTCTTTATATGTTATTTTTTCTTGGTAAAGGTGTTTGGAACTAGGTGATCCCATTTAAAGATGATAATTTATGTATTTACAAGTTGTGGAGTTATTTTAGTGACTGTCCTATATGGACAGAGTTAACACAGTCAACTTTGGGAATAGAAATTGGAGGTTTTTAATTGGTATTTGCTACAATGTCTTAAAGAAAACATGGGGAATGGACTGACCCTATTTTGTAGGCACATTTATACTTGTTTGAGACAAGAAGAAGGAAGAATGGCTTGGATTAGTGTAGTTTATTGTTGTGTGTCCTAGAAGGGCCTAAGTGTTGATTTGATCAGTCTAGTTTGTGAATACTCTAATTTTGAAATATTTAAGTTGGAAATTGGTTTGACGTCTATTATTTGAAGTTGTTTTAAGGAGTTATGTGAAATCTACATGTGGTGTGGGCCATGTTTTTAGTTTTAGTACTTGAATTTAGTTTTTTTTTTAAGGAAAGGTGAATTGGAAATGAGTGAACAAACAAAAAAATGTTTTGAGTTTTGTCAAAAGAGAATGAGATAGGTGGTTATCTTCCTTTGTACTGCACCAAATTGGTATTAGAGCCCAGTAAGGTCTGGGTAGAGAAAGAGTTTATGTTTGTGTGTGTGTGTTGTGTAGGTTGAGGAAAGAACCTGATTGCCTAGGTGAGGAAAAGAAAAGTTGTGAAGCAAGGAGAAGCTTGCTTGAGAAGAGGAAAAGATGGAAATGTTAAGAAGGTATTTGTAGGCAGAGGAAGAAAGGAAGAGGCAAGAGATGATTGACAAAGAGATAGCTAAGTTTAAGAAATAGATGAGGATAATAGAAGCAGAGTTCAATGATTTTTATGTATATTCCATGATGAAGATGGAACAATGGATCAGACAAGCAACAAGTTGGCACTTGAAGATAAAGAAAAGAGTTACATGGCCCATTCAAGAGATAGAAAAAAGAAGAAAAAGACAAGCAAGGACAATAGTAAATGAGGTAGAGGTAAAGTTTGTTGAGCAAGGTGATGAACAAACTTCTTTGTTGGATGATGAACATGTTGATGTTGAGATTAATGATATGGTTGTTGTTGGTACTCAAGTAGTTGATGAAATTATTGTTTATGAACAAGTTGAGAAGGTTGTTGATGTTATTGATAACCTTGGTATTGATACTCAAGTTGCTAATGATAAATTTGTTGATAAAATTGATGTTGATAATCATGATCAAGTTGTTGTTGATAATGAAATTGCTAATGAGGTATATGAAGGTTTGTAAGAGTATGATGCAAGTTATACTAATGGTGAATATGCTATCATATGGTGTTCCAATGATGAGGATAAAGACAAAGATGCAACTACTAAGGTATATGCACAAGAAATGAACTTTTGGAGCATGAAGAATGAGAGGATTCTAGCAAAGAGATGGTATAAGAAGAGAAAGAAGGACCCAGGAATAGTTGCCATGATGAAGGACAAATTGCAAAGGAATTGGAAGACCAGGAAGGAGCAGACCAGTTTTCAAGAGGACTTGAATTTTCTTTTCTCCGGGAGTATGGTGTAGAGCACCCAACTAGTTTATTTGGATTTTTATCAAAATGTGGAGTCATAGGTTGAATTATGAGGTTGAGGTTATGAGATGAGTTAATAAGGTCTTAAAAATACCATTAGAATGTATTTTGAGATCCTTCTTGTAAAGCTTTGGTGATATGTTGTCAATAATTCTCAAAAGAGAAAAATGTGTAAATGAGGCTTTTGAAGGGTTTTATTGTGTGAGCCTTAGGTTATAATATCATCTTGAATCATCAAAAATTGTATTAGTTCATTTTTGTGGTGTCTAGAATGTTTTGGGGGTAAATAATTTGCAAAATGTGTAAAATTGTCAATAATGTAATTGCAAGATTTGGGGAACTCAAGAGTCAAATGGAATATGGAAGGTAGTTAATCAGTTTCAGAGGGTAGTTAGGAATGGTAAAATTTTAAATAAGCCTCACATGGGTCGAGGAAAGTGAGGACCTGAATTTAAAATAATGAATATCAATGAGAAAACCTATGTTTTTAATTGAATTATTGTGTTTTCCTGAGAAAATCTGAGTTGTAGAGATTTGTACAGCTTCTTATATCTAAATAATCAAAGGGAAGTTAGTGGATTTGATAGTCCTAATAGTATAAAACATTTTAATTTTTATTTCATTCAATTCCATGAGGATTTGAATGAGATATTGTCAATTTAGTGAAAACAGGTTGAAACCCTGATCTAAGGTACCTGAGAGCATTCAAATTTGATTTTCTTTCTTTCTAGCCAATGAAATATTCTCAAAATTGATTTGTAAGAGTTATTTGATGTTTTTTAGAAGATATCCAAGTTGCAAAGTCGTTGGAATAAATTTTGGACCTAAACCATGATGCCCTATGTCTGAATTTTATGGAGAATTTGTCAAAAACCAGTGTACAGTGAAGTCTATTTGAGATTTTAAGCTCTTCATATGTTATTTTTTCTTGGTAAAGGTGTTTGTAACTAGGTGATCCCATTTCAAGATGGGAATTGATATATTTACAAGTTGTGGAGTTCTTTTAGTGACTGTAATGTCTAGACATAGTTAACAAAGTCAACTTTGGGAATAGAAATTGGAGGTTTTTAATTGGTATTTGCTAAAATTTCTTGAAGAAAATGTGGAGAATGGACTAACCATGTTTTGTAGGAACATTTATACTTGTTTGAGACAACAAGAAGGAATAATGGCTTGGATTAGTGTAGTAGTTTTTTGTGTGGCCTAGAAGGGCCTAAGTGCTGATTTGATCAGTTCATTTTGTGAATACTCTGATTTTGAAATATTTAAGTTGGAAATTGGTTTGATGTCTATTATTTGAAGTTTTTTTTAAGGAGTTATATGAAATAGACATGTGGTGTGGGCCATGTTTTCAGTTTGAGTACTTGAATTGAGTTTTTTTGTGAAGGAAAGGTGAATTGGAAATGAGTGAATAAACAAAAAAATGTTTTCAGTTTTGTCAAAAGAGAATGAGATAGCTGGTTATCTTTCTTTGTACTACACCAAAATGGGGCAATAATACTGATCAATGAGGATGGGATTATTGATATTTTTCACCTCCACATTAGAGAATGCTATATGTGTAGCTAGGCCTTTTCCACCTACCTATGTTTTAATTTTCAATGCATTCTTAGTTTCAAATAAACCATCATCACTTATAGTGATATTTCTTACACAAGCTTCCTGATTATATCTTTCAGGGCTCTCACACTGATTCTATGCCCTGGTTCATATGTAACACGTTGAATGTGACTATTGAAGGATCCATGTGCAATAGAAAATGCAATCAACACCTATCCCTACAGTAGCATATCTTGAATCATCACATTTTTAGATTGTTATATGTGAATTCTATCAATGTTTGGATTGCCATTCCATGTGGTTTAACATCATTGTAGAAGTCAAAGTATTTTCCTACTATTGGTCAAAGTCATATTTCTTAGAGTAATATTTGTGCATCAATTTTCATGATTATTACTTCTTTACCTCATGATGACTGTCTCCCATGCTCCTTTTAATAGTTCATTAACAAAATATGTTCACTGTTATCTTGGCTGCACTATAGAACTCTATCTTGCAAAAAATGTCTTCTATGTCCATGCATAACCCTAATAAAACTTGATAGCTCCTTTAATTTTAAACTCTATTTATCAATAGGATCAAGCCTATGTTTCTCAGTAGCAAAAATCATTCATGGGCTATGTTCATAATGTGCCTTCATGAAATAGCATATTTTTGTATTTCTGAAACCTCTTCTCATATTGATATTGGATACACCTCCTTATGATTCTCTTTAAAAACTGCTCTTATTTCCCAATGAGGATGATGACTAACAAATGAACATGTTAGTGTTGCACTTATGTGAAACAAAAATTTACATCTGCCTTGAGACACCTATTAATGCAGACATTCTTTATGATTTATGTAAGACAGGTATATGTCATCTAGGGCAGTGAATAAAAACTCACTTATCATAAATGATATACACTTGTTTGAGTAGAACATAAAGAGTGAATTATCTTTCAATGGTTTTGTAAAACATAACAAAGCACATTGGGCTCAATTCTTGTGGGAGCCACATTTATCCCACGTGCTATAATTAGATGAATTTAAAACATCAACATTATTTTTCCTATATCTGCACATGAAGCAAACATATTAGAAAAATAAATGCATATTTTGGATGTGTTTGATGACTCCAATGGTTTTCTTAGACACCTAAAGTATGCATTGCTTATTTAATGCATTTGGAGATTAGTTCATACATGCATAAGTGTATGTTCATGTAAGGTTTGAGACTTTTCATTGCTTAGAGCATTGCTCTAACATCATTGTTATTGCCATATGCAGGAACCTAAGAGCAACATGGGGCAGCAGTAGTGCAAGACAACACACCTTAAACCAGTCATTCTCAGGAAATGACTAGTCTCTCTCCTTATATGCACATTTACATTTGTTTACTTATTCATGTATATGCTTTTCTTCAATTTAAATGAATAAGTTAAGTCTCATGGCCCGTGTGAGACAAATATGCACTTTTGAATCAATAAAGATTACCTTTCATAAAGATTTGTGTAAATCCTTTCTATATTATATGCAATTGTATAATTGTAATAATCTGTTACTATAATCTTGTATTTTTTTTTTGTTTATACAACTGAATGTAATATAGGAAAGATTAATAAAAAGTATACCTCTCTCTTAGTTTCTAAACAAAAAGCTTAGCCTAATAGAGCAAGTAGTGAAATTCAGTAACACTTAACATGCTTAATCATCATTTTTTTGCATGATTTTGTAGATTAGGTGGAAAATTTATGTTATGAAGGTTGTACAAGGCATGTGAACAGGAAGAGTCTTAAAGATTGCATCGCCAACACATATTTCATTCGTGCCAACATTTAAATCCTTATCCTATCTACAGTCCTTGACTTGGAAAATGTGGCATCGCTTTGCTTTATCAACATAATTCCTTCCAAGGAAAATCAAAATTTTCTTTTGAATAACCAAAGTAGTATCGACACTCTTGTTTTCCTTGCAGGGTTTCAATCTTTGTGTTTGTAGGCTCAGCTCGATGGAGTTTTGTACACATAATTATAGGGTCCCAATGGAGTTGAGACCGTGGGAAGAACCATTTTCTCAGTGCATTGTGAAGGAATAATTACAGTCCATGTTCAAGGTGAATTGTTCACTGGTTTCGAAGAGCATCCAAACAATCATTGGTGAAGAAATACTCCACATAGATTCATTGAGAATCATTTTCCTAGCAAAAATTCTCACTTTTCCTCCCCAATATCCTTGACTTGGTGCAAAATTATAGCACTTTAAAGGTCATAGCAGAAAAAGTGGTGGTTGGGTGTTATCTAGAAGATAATGCCTTGCTTAAAGGAGTGCAAAAATATGATTTCAACAAAGGTGAAGGCTTCGTTGGGGGTGTTTTCCTTTGACATTTTCTCCATCATAAAAAAGGTATGTGGAGGCATTCCATGGTTTTCTTCTGTCAAACATTCATGAATCCTCTACTTTTCTGAATCAATCTCTCAACAAATACCACTATGAGCTTCATTGGTAAGAAGAGGACCAGTTTAGAAGGAAGTATCAAGCAATTTCTTTTCTTAGAGCACATCATTGCATTCAAGGATTGCAAGTTTCTACTGGGCCACTCATTCATAGGAACAACAGAATGGTTCCTCAAGTTCTTGATATAAATGTTACACTTCATTCTTAGGAAATAGCAGCAGGTCAAATGCAAGTGTTTTCACAAGGTATTCAAGATGAAAATTTAGTCTATTGTCCTCGTAGGGTTGGGGTTAAAGTAGGGTCATTTTAATGTATGTTATATAGGGTGGAATAGATAATAGTTTTCAGTTATAGTTATAGACATAAAGGTCAGTTGTTGTCTCATCATTTTTTAATTGATCAACATGATCAGGGCTTATATTGGGAATTAGTAATGTATAGAGGTCAGATCTAGTATGCTAGTACTTTGATGAATGCATCCAATTTTGGCTTTGGATTGTTGTATATGGGATATTGGTGATAGTGAAACATTTATACATATCTTGAAGACTCTTCTATATGCCAGCCATGGCAATTTTGTACTAAGCTTTTTATATATTAATATATTATACAGGCATAATGCCTTTTGCCCCAAAAAAAAAAATCATATTATATTATAATATATTTTATTGTATTGTATTGTAATATAATATATTATTATTATATTATATTATAATACCACCCACTCCCTCAATTTGAAATATTCTTTTTAATTATCCACTTAAATATCATATTGTCTAATTTTTTATTTTTATTTGTGTGACTAATTATTTAGTTGTGTTTTTTACCCAATGATCAAATTAGTCACTTATGATGATCAAATTAGTCATTTATTTAGTCATTTATAGTTGTTTACTTGACCTTTTGAAATGAAAGTGTCTGCAAGATAGCCCTCAAAATGTAATTGGATTGTTTAAATCATATTTTATTAGTGAAATTGACCACAATTGCTCTTTGAAACATTTGAAATGCTAACACAATAGGAAAATCAAACTGGCTTCAAATCATAGTTAAAAATATTAATGATTCATTAACATAATGAGTAATAAAAGTTAAAGAATGTAAATGTTAATTTTTTTTATAAAATATGTGAAGGCCTTAAGACTACCCTAAGAGGCAATGCCTTCCATGCAATAGGTATTTTTGGTGCACCAAACAACCTAGGTGGCCAAATGGCCAGCTTAGGTAGGGGTCTCATGAGGGGGGCTTAAGCTCTATGGATTATGATCAAATTTGAAAGAAAAAAAGAATAGAGGAGTAATGGTCATTTATTTAGTCATTTTTATTTGTCTAACCAATTATTTAGTTGTGATTTTACCCGATGACCAGATTAGTTATTTATTTAGTCATTTATGCTTGTGAATTGTAAAAAATTAGTAGAATTTAGTCATTTTTAGTCACGTAGTCATTTATTTTCCAAATTCTACTAGTGTATGATTCCTCCTTTCTTTTCATGATGGGATAATATTGCATTAAAATCTCCTACAAGTACAACTTTCTCTACCCCTAATTGTTCAAATATTAACTCAAGCTCCTTCCAAATCTTTTGTTTACCTGTTGTTGAATTTGGAGCATACACATTGACCAACAAGAAAGTTAAATCAAAATGAGTAACATGTGACAATTGCTAACGTGAAGTATTAGAAATGGACTCCATCTGTGTTGTTCTAGCATTCCATAAAGTTAGCAATCCCCCAAATGCTCCTTGAGCAACAACTTGACATGACTTCCATAAAGTCCACTTGGCAATTATATTTTCATAACTTTCCTTAGATAACTTATTCTCTTGTAATAAAACTATATCAGCCCTTGAAGAATTTATTTGCTGCTTGATTTGGGCTCTTTTGTTAGGGGCATTAATACCCCTAACATTCCAAGAGACAATCTTCATATCAATCGAGGAGAGCACCCTACTCTCCTCAATCCTTTCTTTATGTTGCCATCTAAGGTCAACTGAATCCTAGAAGCAAACTCCTCCAACATTTTTGTTGCATTTGACTTCCTACCTCTCTTACCAGGTGATTTAATTGCAAGAGTTATAAGAGGTGTTTGGTTGACAGATAGGTGATTTGAAAAATCAAACTCAGTACCATACACTTCAGTGGAATCCATAACATATGTATCTTGTATCATTAGCATCTACTCATCTATTTCTTGTGCATCATCTACAATATATGTTTGAGATTTTAGCAATAAATTATCACATGTATCTATCAAGAACTCCCCTTCTTCCTTATCAACCTGCTCTATAATTTCATCAATTATATTTGATCCTACCATATTCTCAATATGATCTACCCAGCTTTCCAAACTGATATGCTCACCCAACTCATGTATATCATGTGATCCCGTCCCAACCACCTCAGGATCTGTGCAAGCAAAAAAAAATCATGTTTATCATGAGGCAACAAGAGTGGAAAGCATGATTTTGAGATTTCTCTTTGATTAACAGAGTTAGATAATAGAGATTTCTCCCACATTATCTTTGAGATTATTCCATCTAACTTTTGCTCATGTTCTATAAAAAAGGCTTGTTGTATACAAACACAAGGATTTTTCCATGGGTGAAATCTCTATTTTAGTTTTCCATCCCTTGAGAAAATTCACTATAAACTTTAGGGCCCTGTCATTTTTTTAGGGCCTATTATTAATGATACACACATTAGCAACCTTTTGATGAAAAATAAAATTAGAACTCCCCAAACTCTTTGCCAACAAATGAGGATCGATAACATTAGATGTACATGGAAAAAACCCCATTTCAGAGTGATAAGTAACCATCACTGCAAGTTTTCCCTTCCTCATCTTTTTGACATATAGCACCAAATCCGATCCCACATTAAAGACTATTGGCGAAGAGGAATAAGATGAATTATCTTCAACACATTGACCAACATACTTATATCTTTCTCTATTGGACACTTTGTGAGAATTAAATCACCTAAAATAGAAGCACTTTCTTTCTCAACTATTTTCACCACATTTGTATCTACTTCTATTTGATTTTCAGTAATAGGCAAATCCCCTTTGTCATCAATACACTATGTTTCTAAACACTCATGGACAGGATGTCCCCATAAATGGTAAAAATTACAAACATTGTTTGGATTCTCAATTAGGATTTCCTTCATCCAAGTTCCAAACTTTGAATGTATCCTAATTTATGAAGGAAATTCCTTTGAAGTATTCAACAATACACAAACCCTAATCAGTTTATCTGGGTTTTTTTTTTTTTTTTTTTACTTTTTTGATTTTTTTGATTTTTTTGAATAGGAGAAGGATAGGATGGACTCAAGTGTCTAGTTCCATGAAAGGTGATAGTCCTGCTAGAAGGATGATGTCATTGCATGGACCATGTCAAATGTCATTATGCTCATAGATTTTGGTAAGGAATTGCATGAGTGTGAGATGGATTAGGTAGATGGTGGATTATGAAAGGCTTATGCAAGGATGGATGGGGAATAGTGGATTATGATGTGGATTGTATAGGACTTATGCAAAAGGATGGATGAAAGGTTTATGAAAAAGCATGGACCATAGGATGGTGACTAGGAAGATATGTAGGATAGCAGTTGAAGGATGGGGAGATGGAGGTATGTAGCAATGAAATCATGTACATCAGTTAAACACACCATGTTAAACATTGAATCTTTTGATGGAAAGTTGGTGTTGAAGCAATGGAAATGTTTGCTTAGGAGATGGTTGACAAAGTTCTTTAAGTACCCACATAGACTTAGTATTTTTATGTTTTTTGCTTTGCTGGTGAGATTTTTGAAAGGAGTGGGATTTTTGGATGGAAGAGGATAGTTGGGATTTTTGTGATGTGGATTCCTTGTTTGACTTGATTTCTTTTTGCTTAGGTACCCAAACCATTTTGTTTTTATACTTTTTTTTTGAAGGTATGGGCTTATATTGCTTTTTGAATGTACTTGGCTTTGAATTTTTGTAATTGTATACTAAGGCATTAGGACCTTTATGATTTTTGACTTTATGTGTAAAGGCATCCAAATTTTTATTTTGGAATCCCTTGGATTTGGTGGAATAAGTGGAAGCTTTATGTTTAGACAATGTGTGAATTTGTTGGTCATGATTAGGATTTTTAGAGGATTTATGGGTAGGTGGATAAGGGGATTGGATAAGGGGGATATTATGTGTTGGGAGTAGTGGAGTTAGATTAGATGGAAGGATATTATGAGTTGGAAGCAATGGTGGTAGAGTGAATGGTGGAAGGTGTATGGTCACATGCTTTTGCGATTTGTAGGATGATGGAGGTGGAATGTAAACATATGATGTGGGTGTATGATAGGGCTTATGATGGAAGGATTCGGACTTAGGATGCATGGAGGGAGTACCAACATCTTGATATTGGTGTCCTTGGGGTGTATATCCAAGGCCATAAGAACGTGGAGGTACCTTGACATGGATTGGCTCCAAAATACCTTGTTCATAAAGGCCTAAGCATTTACCTTGATAGTTCATGTTTTGAAGCATACGATGGATAATGGGACTAGGTCTATTTTGTACACTATACATGAGTTCATTATTAGGTGAAGTGGAGGACAATGTTTGTTGTTGTCCTAAGGAGGAACATTCATGGATGAAGGTGGTAAAACCAATAGGATATGATGGTGGAATTGAGGTGGGATTGATAGTTGATGTGGAAGGATCATTAGGATCTTTATTATGTTCATGTAGAACCAAGTTATTTGTCTGATCTTCTATGTGTGCTTGGGAGACACATGTCTCATCATGACAAGTGGGAGTTTGTGCATCATGGATAGGGCTATATGGAGGGGAAGTTTCTTCACTTCAAAGGAAGGCCATGGAATGGGGTGAATGTTCAACTAGGTCAACAAGACTTTCATTATGTGGATATTGGGTGTCTTGTTCATGAATTGTAGTGGGGGTATAGATAAGATCAAGTTTCCCATGGATAGGTTATTCATCATGAATAGTTTCTTGATCATGGAAAAGATATATGTTATGGATAGGTTGAATGAAAATGATTTGATCTTGATTAGTAGGAGGGATTGATGTTTCCCCATGCTTAGGATTAGGCTCTTGACATACCTCTTGGATTAATTTAATGTAAGTGGATGAGGAAGGCTCTTGGAGGGTCTTGGCATGTTCTTGATGGTCAATCTCATGAGGGCATAATGGAGGTTGACTTGGGCTCATGGGGGGATAATCTAGAATAGGTTCAAGGGGTTGTGGGTGACATGATGGAATTAGAATACTAGGCATGGTGTTGGAAGAATATTTTGGAAGCTCAAGGATGGGAAATGGTTGACATGGTTGAATCCTTGCTAGTAGCCCTTGGGTCACATCCTTTGTAGGTGGATGGGTGGATTTGGGTTTGCTTTTGTAATATTTGAACTTAGGGCATGGAATTGATGGCAGATTGGATGATGGTGTGGGTAATGAAGGGTTTGATGGGTTGGAATGTGTGGGGACCAATGTATTTGGACTAGGACGTGGTGGCTTTAGGATAGGACTTTGATTAGATGGTGGTATAATATATTTATAGGATGCATGAGCTAGATTGGTATTTCCCTTGTCAAAGGTGGCATTAAGACTTAAATGATTTTGATCTTGTTGTGAAGGTGGAATTCGGATCACATGTGCTTTTTGTGTGATGAATTGATAGGTTGATGTAGGATTGACGTGGAAAGAGGTGGGATAAGGTGATGTGGAATTGTTATGGAAGGATGTGGGATAAGGTGATATAGAATTGTTTTGATAGGTGGATGGATTAGATTGATATGGAATGGAGGGAGATGCCATATAGGAATGAGGTGGAATTGATTTGTGTTGAATGAATAGAGGATGATGTGCTTGTTGGGTTTGACAAGTGGCTATGAGATATTGGGCCTGCACTATGAGATGTTGCATTTGAGGTGATTGGCTTGCTTGAGGTTGAAATTGTTGGATGATACCTTGGATCCTGTGTATAGTTTGTTGTTCTAAGAGTTGTGGTTCTTGATAAAGTGATTGGAGGAGCTCTTGGAATTGGGGTCCTAGGTCTTCTAATGTTGGCATGGTGTCAATTTTGGAAAATATTTGATTAAAGATTACAATGATGATTTAAAATGATGTGATTGCTTGAAGGACTCGGATGATTTGGCTTGGAATGATTGGATGATGTGGAAATTTTTTATTGAAAGTTTTACTTGGGAAATATCAATCACAAGATCTCACATGTAAATGCATGAACGCACACACCAAACACAATGATAAATTTATCTTTCAAGATTAAATGTTATGATTAAGCAAACACTTGAATACACAACAAGCCTAAGGTTAGTCAAATGGGTATGGCCAATTGGGTCTTAAGCTAGGATGCACGAGGTTGACTAGGGATGATTTGAAAGAAAAATCCTACCACATGGCCAGGAGAAAGGGGTAACCCACCCTTCACCTTCACTTCCCAAAGGTATAAAGTTCTTTGGGGCTTAGCCAAGAGTGACAAGATTTCAACTCCCAAAGGAGGGTGTCTTTTGATTCACCTCTCGATTGAGGTCGTCCCTTGGAGTGGTGTGTCTCCAAGTAGGCCTCCTAAGAAGGTTATGAAAAAAGTGAACCAAGTGAGGTGTTTTTGATCTCCAAGATCACCTTGCAGTGCAAGGAGAGAGCATTCACTCACACACTTGATTCACACTTGTAGTTGTTAATTTCCCTTTAGAAAATAAAAAAGTGTGTAAAATAGTTCAAGCACTTGTTCTTTTTAGATACCAAAGATAAATGTGTAGGAATAAAGTTGTTAAGCCTAAAATCCAAGTGTGTGACCTAACAAGTTGTTCTTTTTAAGCCCCAAATTGAAGTGTGTTGACAAGCAATGATTAAAGATGAAAGATGGAATGTGTGCACCTAATTGTTTTCGTCCTTAAATATGTTGTAGATATTGATGCCAATTTTGTTCTAGCTCCTTATATTCAACTACAAAATCAGAAAATGATATTATAATGCAGCCATAAAAAAAGGCTCACCAGACAAGGAAAATTGAAATTTCAGATAAATAGCAGAATTATATTTGATTATAAATCAAGACATTTTTTATCTGAAAACTAAAAAATTCAAAGAAGATACTCCTACTAATTTTCTAAGAGCTTTCAAAAAATGTAAAGAAGTTAGAAAAATTACCTGTTTTGCGTCCAAAAATGCAGATTTATGAAAACCCTATAGAAAACAAAGATCATATCATTTAGCACCCAATTTGAGCTCAAAATATAATATAAAAAATACCCCCATTATAATTTTAAGAGCTTTCTATAAATGTAAACATTTCTAGAAATTTTGTTGAAATTGCACCTAGAAAGTCAATTTTATGAAAAGACATAAAATTGTGATAACTACTACAAAAATGGTGATAAAACCGCATTTTTTCTACTCTTGCCTCCTTAGATGATGGAAAAAATTCTGTAAAAATCTTGTAGAAAAATTCCCAACCATTTGGAAGATATGATGAAATCTTTAAAACCTAGTGTTTTATCCAAAAAATGGCAGATCTGAAACAAAAAGTCAATAAAACCTACAAAAAACAAGCTAGATCAAAGGATTCACATTGGGTTCACCAAATGTAGCTAGGGAAAATTAGATATAAAACTAAAACAACAAGATATCAAACCCTAACTAGCACAATAGAGTACGAGCAAGCATGAAAATCAAAATAACAAGCAAATGCAAACCCAAATCCATGCTAAACTCGATTTATCTCAATTGCTCTTCTCAACCTCGCATGAGAATGTAATATTTCGAAGGATTGTTGATGGAGGAATATTGGTTGCTCACTATTTCAGCATAACATTGAGATGAAAGATGATAGAAGAAGATAGATAGATAGATGAGAAGATTGAAAGAATTTTGGCAAAGTGAGGATACTAGAAGAAGATGGATCCAAATGGCCTATGTGAGGCTAGATTTATAGGCAAGAGCTGATTTGAATTGATGGACAAGATTAAAAGTCAATTATGTGATGTGTATGGATAGGACTAAAAGTTGATTTTAGTTTCTATGACACACATTAAGTGGGTTATGACATGAGGATAAAAGTAGGATGTGAGGGAATAAGTGGGATTCTTTTATTTATTTGGGAGGAAAAGATGCCTATGACGCACAAATAAGTGGGGCTAAAAATAGGATGTGATTAAGAATCTCATAATTTAAATAATAAGATTATTTAAATTATTTGTGCATGTGAAGAGTTGTAGTCATGTGACACATGTTGCAATGTGGTAATAAGTGAGGTATTAATTAAAATATTTAATTTGAATTATTTTGAGACATGTGAAGGGGAATTAATTAAATAAATGAGAATTATTTAATTAATTGGGAATGTGATTAAGTGGAATAAATGGGATAATGGGATAATGTAATGACCTAGGGTAAAATATTACAAGATGTCTTACAAGGTCATGTATCAACTAGCTAATGCTATGACATGGACAATTTTGGGTGTCTACAATAATTAATCCATCAAGTTGTTGCATATAAATATACTCCTCAAGATCTCCATATAAGAAAATAGTTTTAAAATCCCTTCTTTCTATTTCAGAATCACGTGTAAGTAATGGATAACAAGAATCTAATAGAAGATAACTTAGCAAAAAGAGAAAATTTTACTAAAATCAAATTCCGCTATTTGGGAGTAGGCATTGGCCACTAGTCTAGCCTTGTACCATAACCATCCATCTACACTAATTTTCTTTTTATGTACCCACTTACAACCAATGAGATTTCTTCCCTTGGGTAAAATAACAAGATCCAAAGTGTAACATTTTTCTAAGGCCATCATATCCTCCTAAATGACTTGTATCCAAGACTCAAATATAGCCTCCCTAAAATATATTAGAACCTTCAGCATCGATACATAACAAAGAAAATACACAAAATAAATTATGTGGGATATATCTATCAATTGGGATCTATTTTCTCATGGATTATCTTTGGATCATCTCAAGCTAGGTTTAAGGATCTTTTCCTATTCTTCTATATGCTCAACATGACCATCCTACACAAAAATATCATCTAAACCCTTTTCTTCTTCTACATTCTCTAATCCATCATCTTGATCTTCAACAAGTGTGTTTTCCTACTTTTTGACCTTGTTCTCCAAATGAATTATTTTCCTTCCCCTTATTTTGATTGCATAGGATTTTAAAAACCTTTAAACTCCATAAAAATAATATCATTAAAAGATCATTTTCATTCACCATAACTACCAAAAATATAATCATCTTTTGCATTCTCACTATAACTACCAAAAATACATTTCTTTGCTTTTGAGCCTAGTTTAGGTTTATTTTCCTTATGCACATGAACATAAGCCTCATAGATCATGTGCATAAATAAGGGGGGCCAAAAATTGGCTGCAACCACTTTTTGGTTCATCAAAGGAAAAACACAAGCACGCTATAATGCACTCATATTTTGTTTGTCATAAAAAATAGTAAATTGAACCCATTTCGACCCAAAACCATTTTTCCCCAACACCCAAGTATGATAGAGGAATAACATTAATATTTTTTAGGATATTTGAGTGAATTTAACCTAGCACCATGTTTCCACAACATCCACAAGGTTGTGGAGGTAATATTTATATGTTTTCAGTGGGTTAAATTAAAATCACATTCATTTTTTAATTATTTTGATCTATTTTTTTAAAAAAATACAAATTGAAAATCCTTCAACACCCCAAACCATAATTCACTAAACTATGAGAATGAGAAAAATCATGCTAAATATTAGGAACAACCTAACCCTCTTCAAACCCCTCCTTTCATTCCTTGTATCCTCATGACACACAAGAAAACTTATTAGGGAAAATTAAAACAAACAAAAAAGAACTCCAAATATTATTTGAAATATTAAGAAATTCGAATGAAATAAGTTTGAACATCAAATGGATCTTGTCACATCCTTGGAATATCTTATTTCTCACATATATTTTTTTAGTGGCTAAATAAACATGTGGCCAATTAAGGATAATGCATGATCATTTTGTTCTACAAGATTACCATAAAACGAGTGAAGGAGGATATAATTTTAAAATATAATGTGTGTGCATTAATTTGTTTATCCAAGAACCAATGCACCCATGCATGCAAGTTACATAAAATTCCATATTCATTGGCACCAACACCAAGGAATAAAGGATAATTTTTGGCATATGTGGTGGATGGATTTTTAAAATCTCCCATACAACAATAATTAGGTGCCACAATATTTCTTAAGGAGATTCTATTGTTAGTTTATCCTCAATGAGATTCTAAATTATTTTGGCATGCTTGATATATAGGGTAGAGGCAAAGTGTTTGTATAAGATAGGGAGGGGGCATGTTCTACCTAGGAACAAACACTAAGAACATATCCAAGTCAAACATTCAACATGTGATGATCCATTTTTCCATGAAGGATAGCATTGAGGTGGAGACCTTACATTCTATAAGTTCCCTCACACAAACCTTGTTGCACTATGTTGTCATTAGTGTTTTCATTGATGTCAACCTATTTCAACCTCTAGTGTGGTCATGATGAGAAAGTGTTTGTGGTGTTGAGAAGGTTTGAGAATTTTTTTTGTGATGTTGAGCAGGTCTTGCGAATGTAGTAGGGTCACTTGGTTTCCAAGTTATTTTGAGAAAATTTGTATAGAGTGTACAAGATGACAAGGTTGAGTTATTTATTATGCTTCGCATTTCTTCATGCTTGAAGATGTGCTTGTGCAATTTGGATATGATGATCAGTATTATTTAAAGGTGTTACATCCAGAGTTTTAGGTTTTGGATATTGTGACATTAGAAGATATGATTGATAGTGTGCTTGGTAGTATCTGGTTGTGAAGAGGGTTGTATGGGAGAAATGGAAATGATCCACATTTCTCCACATTTAAGTTTATTGTCTTACGAATTTAGGAATATGATAATTATGCTTGTATCTATCTTCCCTTGGATGGTTTGATGTTCAACTATTCCGCAAGCTTGGTTCATGAATTATGTCTCAGTGGTAGTTTGATTGGTTGCATAGGATGATAGTATTCTTAGTTGCATGTGTTTGCACCATTATGAATATTTTTTTGGTGTTGAAATATTCCAAGATTTTGTGTGATGTTTCTATATGGTCTGTAGGATGCTTCTAGACCTAGTGAAGTGTGTATGTAGTTGCTTGTTAGTGTTAATACCGGTTTGGCCAACCTGGCATGTTAACATTGTTTTTGGATGTGCTTAGTTATGTGTGGAAGCATGGTGTAACATGTTGGTGTAGATTTGGGTCCCCTTGGTGTGATACACCTTCACTTCTTTCCACCATAGAGGTGTTTGGTGTTGATCTATTTGGTGGTTGCACGTTTGAGGTGCATACATTTCAATGTGGTTGACTTGGAGAAGGTTATTGAGGTTGCAGAGGATATATGCAAGGTAAATTTTTGGAGAAGTGTGTGGTGTGATGTGTGTGTGATCAAGTGTTGTGATTTGAGTGCGAGCATGAACGCCTATGACTACTAGAAGCAGTGAGCAGAAGGTGTCTACATTTCATTGTTCCTAAAGTTGTTGTAGGTAGCAAGCTAAAGGTTGCGGATGATGAAGATTTGTTGTGGTGGATTCTCCTATTTCTCAAAGGTAGTGAACCCCCTTGTAATAGTTCCTTTCTAATCTATTTCTATCTGAATAGTGAGTCCTTTGGGAAGTAAGCCCTTCTGGTAGTGACCATTTTGTAATCATTGTTGATATTCATATATATGTGAGTTAATCCTCATTGCGGTTTCTCCCTGATTAGGGTTTTTCACATAAAATATGGTGTTCTATTGTGTATGGTTGTTGACTTGTTGATGCTTCATTTATTTACATTCATGCTAATGCTTGATAAGGGTTTGAAGAATAATGAGGGTTTGAAGGTTTTAATGCACATCTAATTCACCCCGTTCTTAGTTGTCATGTGTCTAACAAACCTTATTACAACATAGTAGGCCTCTTTCACAATTGGTGAATGTGAGACTTTTAGGCATCAAAAGTCACCACATATTTGTTGCTATTGTAGATTTTTCTATAATTATGGGTCTAAGAATGCTTAGGACACAAACATTAGAGAGGAATATCCATATTTTTAGAAGCATGTGACGTAGGATCGAGATCAAGATAAATTCATATTAGATAATGTGGTGTTGATGGATGAGTTTCTCAAAAGTACCTTTGGTATTTGATCAATTGGTAATTTTTAATAAATTTTTTATAGTTTATTATATTTCCTTTTGAAATATAAGATTAACTATATCAATATATTATGAATAAAAATAATTTAAATAAGTATATGCAATATGAAATTCTAGGATTAGAGCATTCATCCTACATCTATTGGACCTTCAACTCCTAAGTATATAGCTCTGTCAACAAGTATGTAATTACTAAAAAAATAGTAAATATACTACATGTATTTTTTTTTCATATATCAATGGTAATCTTAAACTTCACATTTGATGATATATGGGTGGATGTTGGACCTTCAACATAGAGACCCTTTGGTGGTAGTGGCCCTATGTTGACTCTCACTAAGGTAATTTTACTATTTTTATTCATTATGCATGTAAATAATGTTGGGTAGATTTTTTTCAAATAATCTTATTCTATTTTTAGTTGATGACACCAGTTCAAACTCCCAATATTCATGAAACAAAGGAGGTGGGAATTGCTACAATTATTTGTCTATAATTCCTTTGACAAAGGTATGAGACAAAAAAATAAATTTTACTTTATTTTTCTTATTTTATCCTATATCATCTAGTTTAAATTTAAATGATACTCATATTTAGTCTATTTTACTTCTTCATGATTGTCGTAACTCCAATTCGTGCACCTGCCCCTTGGATAAAGAGAAGCAACAAATAATTAAGGTGGATTATCTACTTGTGGAAAGTGACTCCTCTTATGGCATTCTATATTTCATGTTTTATATATTGATGTGTATATTATTTGATTGTATTAATAGGTGGGAATCCCAAAAAATGACAAGAGTTCCAACTAGTGAGTTATGAAGAAACAAAAATTAATCACTTCTCTATCTTCTTGACAAATAAAGTGTGATCAACCATTTGATGCCACTCCATTGAACTATCTGTGTTGTTGATTTTTTTTTGTTTACCTATATGGATTTGTTGTATGTTTGTATGGCTTTGTTGCACATATATTTTTATTTTACCAACATATAACATTGTATGCTTAAATGGGTTGTTTATACATAATTTTTTTTTTACCAATGTTTAGCAGTGTATGCCTATATGGCTTTGTTTATACTTTCATTGTATACTCTATTAGGAATTATCATGAAATTA
Source organism: Sequoia sempervirens (assembly GCA_007258455.2). Lineage (NCBI taxonomy): Eukaryota > Viridiplantae > Streptophyta > Pinopsida > Cupressales > Cupressaceae > Sequoia > Sequoia sempervirens. Next base: position 28,461,026 of record VDFB02109042.1, read on the forward strand.
TTAATATAAATTTTATGTTATATATGATAATCAATTATGACTATAGATGTCATATTTATTACTTATATATGATGTTATCAATTTTTTGTATGGTTTGATGTATATAATGAGTGCATAGGAAACATGCATAAGCCAATGTGAGTTAATTCAAATAAATTAATCTTAAATTTATTAGTAAATTAATTCAAATAAATAAATTAAGAAAATATGGATACTTTCCTATACAACAATCGCCATGAATAATATTAATACCTTCATGAATGCATAGTAGTCCTAATGGTCCCTAGTTTTGCTTCCCATGATAGTCCTTGTGATTGAATATTGACATGAATATGATTTGGTACTTATGAGTTTCTTTTGGATACTATATGTCAATATGACAATCCTATTGTAGAAATAAAAGGAATATTATGATCCATTCTTCATCTTTCTATAGGATAGTATTAGTCATAGACATTTAGGATTGTTTCTACAACATTTAGGACTATCTCTCCATGAGATACATCAAGATAAATCTCACTTTAAATTGATGTCAATTATAATTAAAATGATAGTTACCTACTAATGAAATATTATGATGGAATTACCCTTTTTAATGATGGATTCATGGATTGATACATTGATGTATGATGTTCCTTATTCACATAATCATTGATTTTGAATCTTGAACTACTTACCCTATGATTTATATATGACCCATTCCCTTGTTTTTAAACCCTCTCTAGTAATTATTTTGAAACCAGTGGTCATCCACCTCCATTACTAAATAATATGTCTAGGACAAGTTAAAATTATGAATCTTTACTCACGGATACAACCCTACCTAGGAATGGAATTGGCCTTAAATTGCAACACCTAACTCTATTTGATAAGATCTTCAAAAGGAATGGAAAATTTTCATGATGATTGAACTATTTATGTTCTCATAAACCCAATATATTCTTGGAGATAGGATGACCAACCCATTTTTTATTATTACATTCATACTATCCTATGGTTGATTTTATAACTACCACACCCTTATGGTGGAATTAATTATAATTTTATATGGTACAAATTTGTCCATTTTATATCCTTGAAGCTAATAATCTTCATCATGGGTTGAGGAAACACAAGGATCTCTTGAAAAACCACCTTGTACATTGATAACTTAGATTAGGATGGTGATAGGGTTGTACAAAATGGTTTAGGATAGTCAAAAGATAAGTTGACAATCCTATTTCACCCATATATGACTCCATATGTATATAGTTTAATTCACTTTGAACCAACCTCTAGGAATTATATAAGGTTTTCATTATCCATCTCAAGGACATTTAGCATTCATACTTTCATTCTTGGGTAAGTGATGGCCATGATAACATCAAGGTTTGATTGTTGTCCTCTCAATTTTCATGTCAATTTCATGAATTTTATAAGGATGTTTAATTTTTATGATATCCTCTAGAATCAAAATTTCTTCATAGTAGTCAAGGATATATAGCTCTACGACAAGGTTTATGTGGCCTATAACTCTCTGTTTTCAATGCCTAAATAGTCTTCCTAGTAGTTTTCATAATGAAATATTTGACTTGGAAAAAAGTAGGAAAATATTTAGAAGGTAAATCCATGAAATAAGATGAATTTATAGAGGGATGTGGCATCCACTTATAGGTGAAAATGAGTCATTCTTAGGTGCCACACTCTGAGAGAATAAGCAAGTGAAATTTTGGAAACTTTTTTCTCTTAGGTATCTTAAGAGACCATCTCAATTCAATGTAACCCAAAAGGATTGGGACACCTAGGGAATTAAATGGGGTATCCCATAGAATTCACTATCCAACCCCAACATGGTGGCATATTTGGTTCAGTTCCACAATGTTTGGAAGAAAAATATGGCTCCTAGCACATAAACAATGCTCTCAAATGAGACATTTTGCAAGAATGCATTCACTATTAACATGGTCAAATAGTTTGGAGTTAATAAAAATTAAGAACCATGGGTAATATAGAGGGACCTGACATCCACTTGTAGATGCAAATGAGACATTCCTAGGTGTCATTATTTGAGAGAAAAAGAATTTAAAAATTTGGAAACTTTTTGCTCTTATGTCTCTCAAGAGACTATCTTGGTGCAATGTAACCCAAAAGGATTAGGATACCTAGGGAATGAAATGGGTCTTACCTTAGCATTCACTATCCCACCCCAATTTTTTGGATTAGTTAGTTGGGTCCCATGAGGTGTGGAAGAAAAAATATGGCTCTTGGCACATTTACACTGGTCTTAATGAGGCATTTTGTAAGAATAATTTCATTATTGGCATGTTCAAATAGTTTAGAGTTATAAAAAAAATATAATAATGTGTTCTAGAGGACTTGACATCCACCTATGGGTGCAAATAAGAAATTCCTAGGTGCCACAATTTGAGAGAATAAGCAAGTGAAGTTTGGTAAATATTATCTCGTATGGCTCTCAAGAAATTATCTTGGTGTAATGAAGCTCAAAAGGATCAAAAAATCTAGGAAAAAAAATAGGACCTCACCTATCATTCACCCACCCAGCTTAACATGTTGGTATAGTTTTTTTTCTCCCACAAGGTGTGGAAGAAAAAATATGGCTCTTGGCACATTTACAATGTAATGCCCCATCTTAATAACCTAAGGAATGTTGCAATTGTGTATAAAAGTGAAATAATTTTTTTTTTTAATAAAATTTTCAATTCGTCTGTACATAAATTTTTCAATATTCTTGTACAGAATAAAGGATTTTCACATTCCAATTTATATATGATAATAATATACACAATATATGTATATATATATAATATATATATATATACATACAAATTCACATAGTTCCTTTATAAGAAATAAAGAAATTTCTACAAGGTTTCAGTGGGGAAATAGGGAAATTGTAAAATTTCTTCAGGATTGTAATGGGGAAACTGATTATTTCAACAGTATACACAAAATTTTTTCCTAATAATTTCTATTCTATTTCCTGAGGATTAAATTTCATTTTTCAAACAAATAATTCCTTCTCCAATTTTAATACAAACTGTTTCCTACAGGAAACTTTCAACAGAGAAATAACAAAGCCTGTAGAAAACTTTTAATAGAGAAACATCTATTTTCTCTACAGATTATTTACCGAGAAGAACAAGAATTTAATAATATGAAATTTCTTTTTCTCAGACTTTCTTTTTTAAAAAACAACAAATTAAACACAAAGAAAATACCTGTTTCCTTTGCTTCAAAAATCTGTCGGGAGAAGAGCTTTGCCTGTAGCTTCCAAAACTTTTCATGATCACCAAATCCCAATATTCCGAATACAGAGAACTTCCAAAAATATACAACAATAATAAAAAGCATAAACATAAATTTTAACAGAGCTCTAATATTTTTCCTGTGAAGAAAAATTGATAACCATTCTGTATTTCCCAGATCCCAGATATCCTTCGAGAATTCCCTCAACCCAAAAACAATAAATGTAACTAGCACACTTGTCGAGAAGAACAAAATATCTTCAACAACTTCTCGGCAATCTTTCCTTTCAAGATTTGCATGCATTTTATTTATTTTTTAAAAATCAATTTTCAAATTGCAAAATTTATTTAATAATTAAAATGCCATTTCCAAATAACAATTAATTTTAAATAAAATCTATTCACACATTTAAAACAATTTAATTTAATTTATTTATTTATTTAATTAAATAAATTTAATCCTTAAGATCAAATTATTTAACCAAACAACTAATTTATTTATTAGATAACATATAAAACTTATTTCTTTAACATTTAAAAATTAATTTAACTAATAGTATATTAAAGAATAATAACAGTAAATTAAAGAATACTAATCATCATTAAAATTGACAAAATTTACCTTTCAAGCAATTAATCCAAATAGGAAAAGACAAGAAAAGACAACCAAAGACTCCAAAGACTCCAAACTAAACTGACGATGTACTGTGACCGGGTTAAAGACTAGACTAGGATAAACCATGCTACTACCTCCCAATCAACATTTCTGTTGAGTCTTGACATGCTCAGACCTGAGTAACCAGTTGGAGTCAGTGTCATGTACCTACAATCCTGCAACCAAGCAATAACATGCATATATATATATAATCCATTGTACAGGCACACCGTGCGGAGAAAATCACAGGCATCACAGGGCACTCGCAAGCGAGTGATGCAATTCCGTTCTCCACACCAATACACGTCACATCAGACTGATGAATTAAATAACAGTTAGTCCATCATAAACATATTCATTGCAATAACATCTAAAGGTAAACATCTACACTATATCAAAGCATGTCAGAAATCAATTATCACCATACAATGTATCATCATGTCACAAAGTGAATCCATTGTCGCTCAAAATCAGCGATCAAAATATCCAAACCAAAGTACCAAAATCTAATAGTATGAAAACATGTTACTAGAAAACATAAGCATAAATGGAGGGGTACTACATCCTCCCCCCTAGGATCAGGCTTGCTCCTGAAAGCCTGCGAACAGATAGGGATAAAGTTCCGTCATGCGTGTCGCATCCTCCCAGGTAGCAGAAGCCTCATGGCTAGGATCCCATTGGACCCTCACCTGATCAACGTCTCGACCCCTGAGACCGAGCGTCCGACGTTGTAGAATGGCCACGGGATCCAAAGCTAGCTGCCTGTCCTCTACCTGTAACGCATTCCAATCAAGTACATGAGAAATGTCGGGATGATATGGTTTAAGAACTGATACATGAAAAACATCATGAATATGTTACAAACTGGGTGGTAAGGCGAGTCGATACGCCACAGGACCAATTCTCTCTAAGATCTCAAATGGCCCAATGAAACGAGGAGCAAGCTTAGAGCCTTTTCCATAACGGATTGGACTCTTTTGCAGTTGCACTCGAAGAAACACTCTATCACCAACTACAAACTGTTGGTCTATTCTATGTGCATCGGCATACTTCTTTTTCCTATCCTGTGCTGCTATCAAATGTTCTCTAATACGGTCAACCTGTTGCTCCATGTCTCGAAGCATCTCAGGTCCAAGTAACACTCTATCCTCTAGTCGATCCCAACTCAGAGGAGTTCAACAAGGATGACCGTATAATGCCTGAAATGGTGGCATACCTATGGAACTCTGATATCCGTTATTGTAAGCAAATTCTACTAAGTACAGATAATCCTCCCAACGTGACTGTTGGTCCATTACGTACATTCTAAGCATATCCTCTAATATTTGGTTAACTCTCTCCATTTGTCCATCGGTTTGAGGATGATACGCTGAACTAAAGTTCAATTGTGTACCTAGAGCATGTTGTAATGAAGTCCATAGGGCTGAAGTAAATATGGGATCTCTGTCAGATATAATCCTACGAGGAATTCCATACAATCTAACTATGTCCTCCATGAATATCCTAGCTACAGATGAAGCATTGTAAGATGATCGTACTGGTGAAAAATGAGCTACCTTATTCAATTGGTCAACAGTTACCATAATGGCATCATGTCGATGTGATGACGTAGGTAACCCAACAATAAAATCAACAGATATAATATCCCATTTCCATTTAGGAATGAGATGTGGCTGCAATAATCCAGCAGGATGTTGATGCTCAGCTTTGACTCGTTGGCATTCAAGACATCTCGATACATAATCAGCAATATCACGTTTCATACCAAGCCAGAAATACAATTGCCGAAGATCGGCATGCATTTTCTTAACACCTGGATGAGCTGAGTACGGAGCACAATGTGCTTCAGTCATGATTAATGTACAAAGACCCTCAAAATGTGGTACATAGATATGACCTAAATGTCGTAATAAACCATCCAGTTCTAAGACATATCCTGCAAATCGAACTTCTAAAGGTCTACCAGATTCAATCTCCGACTTTACTTCCTGATATAATCTATCAATAGGAAGTGCTGCTAGTATTTGACCTCTCAAATCTACTTTAAGAGTAGTAGCAGAGATCTCATGTCGACAACGACTAAGAGCGTCAGCCACTACGTTCTCTTTTCCTTGAACATATCTCACTTCAAAATCATACTCACACAAGAACTCCATCCACCGTCTCTGTCTAGCATTCAAGTTAGGTTGCGTAAAAATGTACTATAGACTACGGTGATCAGTATGAAGTTCGAAACGATGTCCTAATAAGAAATGCCTCCATCGAACTAACGCATGCACAACTGTAGCTAGTTCTAAATCATGAGTGGGATAGTTTAATTCATGATCCTTGAGTTTGCGAGACTCATAAGCAATCACACGCCCATCTTGCATTAGAACTACTCCCAAACCCTCTAAGGATGCATCCGTGCATACTACAAAATCCTTAGTAGGATCAGGAACAATCAGTATAGGTGCATTAGTCAACTTTTCTTTAAGTGTCTGAAAAGCCAACTGACACTGCTCTATCCAAACAAACTTCTTCCCTTTTCTTTGAAGAGAAAATCTAACAGTATGAAAACATGTAACCAGAAAACATAAGCATAAATGGAGGGGTACTACATACAATGCTCTCAAATGAGGCATTTTATAAGAATATATTCATTGTTGACATAGTTAAATGGTCTATATTTGATTATATTTGAGAAAATATATAGTAGAGGAACTTGGCATCCACTTGTAGGAGAAAAAACTATGTTCCTAGGTGGCATGGTTTGAGAGAATAAGCAATCCAAAGTTTTATAACTTTTCACTCTTATTGCTCTCAAGAGATTGTTTTGATGCAATCTAGATCAAAATGATTAGGATGCACGTGAAATAAAATATAGCCTCTCCTATAATTCACCCAAAAATCTTGGTTTTTTGATGTAGTTGGTTTGGTATCATGCAGTAAAAAATAACAAATATGGCTCTTGGGATATTTGCACTACTCTCAAATGAGACATTTTGCAAGAATTTATTCATTATTGGCACAATCAAATGGTTTGGACTTGATAAAAAATCAGATAGTGTAATATAGAGGGACTTGACTTCCACTTGTAGCTGCAAATGAGACATTCCTAGATGCCACAATTAGAGAGAACAAGCAAGTGAAATTTTGGAAACTTTTTGTTCTTAGGGATCTCAAGAGACTATCTCAACAAAAGGTAGCTAGGAAGGATCACAACACCTAGAGAATGAAGAAATTCCTCTCATAGCATTCAATTTTCCACCCTAAATTGTAGTGATAGTTGGTTTGATTACATAAGGTGCAAAAGAAAAAAGTTGGCTCTTAGCAAATTAACACTGCTCTCAAATAAGGAATTTTGCAAGAAGGAATTCATTTTTGGAATAATCAAATATTTTGGAGTTGATAAAAATTGAGTGAATTATAGAGGGACTTGATACCCACCTATAGGTGCAAACATGACATTTGTAGGTGCCACGACTTGAGAGTAGTAGGAAATATTTTGGCAATTTTTCTTGTAGGGATCTCAAGACATTTTCTTGGTGCAATGTAGCCTAGAAGGATTGTGATACCTACAAAATGAAATGGGGACTTTCACAGTATTCATCCATACCCCAATTTGTTAGCACTTTTGGTTCAACCTCATGACATGAAGAACAAAATATGGCTCTTGGCACATTTATGTTTCTCTTAAATGAGACATTTTGTAAGAATGTGTTCATTATTGGAATGGTCAAATAATCTAGAGTTGAGAAAAAAATAAAACAATGTACTATAGAGGGACCTAACATCCACTTGTAGGCGCAAATGAGACATTCCTAGGTGCCATAATTTGAGAAAACAAGCAAGAAAAAAATGTTTTCAAGTCTCTCAAGAGACTGTCTCTATGTAATGTATCCCAAAACGATTGAGACACCTAGGGAATGAAATGGATCCTCCCCTAGAATTCTCCCACCTACTCCAACATGTTGGTGTAGTCAGTTCGGCCCTACAATGTGAATAATGAAAAATACATGGCTCTTGGCAACATTATGTTAAAAGCAAATGAGGCATTTAACAAGAATGTATTCATTGTTTGTATGGTCAAATAATTTTGAGATGATAAAAATTGAGAGAGGTTATTGTGGAGGGACCCAACCTCTAATAGTAGGTCTAGAAAAAACATTCCCATGTCCTATGAAATTTGAGAATTAGTCCATCAAAGTTTGGTAGGTTTTTTCTCCCATGTCTCTTAAGAGACTTTCCAGGAACCTTGTAGCTCATAAGTATCAAGACACCTGGGGAACAAACTGGGGTCTCCCTAGAATTCATTCACCCACCCTAACATATTGGAATAATGATTCAATCCCATGACATGAAGAATAAAAAGTAAGACTATTGGATCATTTATTTTTCTCTCAAATGAGGCATTTTACAAGAATACATTTTTTGTTTGCACAATCAACTAATTTTTATTTTAAAACAATTGAGAGGGGTTATTTTGGAGGATCTTGAAATTCACCTATAGGTCCAAACAAAATATTTGTATGACCCATGAGCTTCAAGAACTACTTTGTCAATGTTTGGTAGTATTTTCCTCAAAAGACCTTGTTGGAACCTTATAGCCTGGAAGGATCAATATACCTAGTGAATAAAATGGGGCATCCCCTAGCATTCACCAAACCACCCAAATTACTCTCAAATGAGGCATTTTATAAGAATACATTCATTTTTTTCATAGTCAAATAATTTTGAGTTAAAAAACTAAGAGAGGTTATTGTGAAGAGACATAAAATCCACCTATAGGTATAAAAAAATATTCTTAGGCCCCACAAAGTCTAAGAACTGCTCCATCAAAGTTTGGTAATTTTTCCTCCCTACTTGTATCTTAAGATTCTTTATGGAAACCTTGTATCCCAGGAGGATCAATACATCAAGTGAAAAAAATGCCCTCCCCTATCATTCACCCATCCACCCCAACATGTTAGCATAGTTAGTTTAGCCACATGACACAAACAATGAAAAATAACTACTAGCACATTTATACTACTCCTAAATGATACATTTTATAACAATGCATTCATTATTTAAAAAATCAAATTAATTTTGAGTTGAAAAAAATTGAGATTTTATTGGGGAGTGGATCACACTTTCCTTGTAGGTATAGATAAAATAATCTTAAACCCCACAAACTCTGAGAACTACTTCATTAAAATTTATCATTTTTTCCTCTCATTTTTCTTAAAGTAATTTTCTAAAACCTTATAGCCTAGAAGGATTGGGACACTTAGGGGGTATGGGGCCTCCCCACCCACTCACATTTATTTTTTGGCATAAATGGTTCAACCTCACAACATGAAGAACAAAAAATATGGATATTAGCATATTTACACTACTTTCAAATGAGACATTTTGGAATAATGCATTCATTGTTTGCACAATCAAATGATATTGAGTTGACAAAAATTGAAAGAGGTTATTATAGAGTGTTGGTGTGAATGGGGTGTTTTACCTAGCTAGCTCATCACCTAGGTCCTATTTGCACAAGTTACTTAAGTTTACATAGGGTACATAGGATAGTTATCACTTTATGTCTCAAGTCACAAGATTAATACACATAGCATGATACTATGCAATCCTATGTCTCACCTTGGTCTATATAACCAAGGGGCACCCTTTGTATTCTCAATTTTATCATCACTATATATTTGCATCCTTTGATAAAATAAACCTATTCTCATATTTGATCTCTCTTGTGCTTCCATTGAAGCTCTTGGATCTTGGGTGCAACATCTTTTAGCCAAATATTACATTGTATAGAAAAATTTATATGATCAAGTCTTACATGGAGAGAGCTAACATCCACATATATGTCTAAAAATAATAATTTTACTCCACAAAATTTGAGAGCTACTTAATCCAATTTTGGAATTTTTTTCCTCTCAAGTCTCTTAAAAGACTTTTCTAGAACCCTATAGCTCAAAAGGATTGATAAATTTGTGGGGGGGACGAGAATGATGCATCCCCTAGCATTCACCCACCCACCCTGACATTTTGGCAAAGTCAGTTTAGCCCCATGACATGAATAACCTTTGAAATCATCCTCCTTTCCCATACTATTATTGGGACTTTGGAATAGGGTATGGGAAGCCATCAAAGCATAAAGGAATGGGGATTTTTTTAGATTTTATAGTTGCAATTTTATTAGTGGAAGCATAGAAAATTCACATGAAATATATGATGGAATGCCTCAAAGAGATGTCATCTAATAGAATTTAGTGATTTCAAGATATGTGGAAACTAGATTTATTGATAACTCCTTAGAAAATTCCAAGCAAGTGTAATTTCCATGTTTAAATCCAAATTTCATGCTCGTTGACAACATCCTCCTTTTGTGCATCAAAATAGAAGATTTAGAACTAGGTGGAATTTTTATCAAATTTTAAAAGCTAAATTTCACATCCTCTACCAATAGCCTCATTGCTTATGATGAAATGGGATCTTTGGAATAGATTATGGACACCATCAAAAAATAAAGGATAGATAAGTTTTGTCATATTTAGTTACAAATTCCCTACTATACATCTACCCAAAATGTGGATTTTTTGAAATAATGTCTCAAAGAGACATGGTCTCATGGAATTAAATCATTACAATATATTGGAGCTTGTGTCAAATCTACATAGGTGAAGGAGAGACTTTTCCATGCTTATATTTTAAAGAGGGGGCCTTGAAATAACATAATATACTTAAATCGAATAAATTAAGAAGTACATTACATGGCCAAATCAAAATCCTAGATTAAAAGTACATAACATACTGAAATATATAAATTAAGAATTACATATAACATACTTGGAAACTATGTACAACATTTTTTCCATTCCACCAATTCAATCCAATGAACTATGCATATTCACTCTACTCTTTATTGTGTCAAGTATTGATTCATGGTTAGACACAAAATTTTCACAAGTTCTTATTCCATGGTCTACCCCTATATTGACCAATTGAACATTTGATGTCATAACAAAGTTAGAATAATGGATATTTTTTGTATGTCTATCAAATTCCTCAAACAACCACCCATTAAACTTCTTCATTGGGTATCTTCTAAGTCATGTTCATGTAACGACCATTGATCTTATAGGATACTCAATTTCTTATCCATATATGATAGGGGCTCCTTTTTTTTACATCAACACAATGACACAAATAATATTTTTTTCCTTCTTCATTGTCTTTATCTACAATAGTTGCATAAACATGTTGCACATTGAATTACAAATTTAATATGATTAATTTATTAAATGATACAAAAATAATACATAATAAGATGAAATATTATTTTTTATTAAATAATACATCTATTATATCCAGTTGAACTAGATTTGAAATATGTTTAAAATTAACTAATAATTTTGTGTTCTTGGGTTTTGGTGCTCCTAAAAGTCAATATGTCTTGAGTGGGCTTAAATTTGAGCATACCATTCATCAACCCACTCTTTTAAATCACACATTCAAAGTAAAATATCTACATGAAGAACAAAATGATTCCATCTACCTCATTTGAATAATCCATAAACCTAAATTTGAGCCTCTAAAAGAGTGGAACTCATTAGATATTATCAATGTACAACAATCTTCATATGTTTCAATGTTAGATTATTATACTAACCAAAATAATATATGAACTATAGACTTACCTTCCTTACTTGGACCCATTGTAGAATTACTTCATTCAAAAATGGATGTTGCATCTTTCAACTTTACAATATCTTTGTACTTCAACTCTTCTCAAGCTAAGCCTCTTTTAACACATGTTCTTGCATTATCATGCTCCCCTTTTCCATACCCGATCTCAAAGAAATTCCATATATGCTAAACACAACTCATCTTATGCATCATACTCAACCAAACGAACATATGTGAGTTTTTGGATTATGATGTATAATTATCTAACCATATGATATGCTAACCAAATATAATGCTCCTACTAAATAAATTATCATAAATTTTTTAAAAGAAACCTTCCAAAAACTCTATATTGTGTGAAATCATCACCAATTTAAAATAATACTCCCTCAAGATTTTTCTATCTTTCTCATGCTTGCAAGTGCATCATGAGTGTTCTATGCACAAATATAGTAACTTGAGTGGAGTTGTAGTACTTTGATTGAACCTCATTCTATTATTGCAGTGTATAATTATTTGTAAAGTCTAAAGTTGAAATGATGGTATGAAGAGGAAATGTGTCCTTGCATAAGTTAAGTTGTAATTCCAACCATTGAGTTTTATGCATTTCTCTCATATTCTTACATTATATTCTTTTGAAAAATAGACATAAATTGATATACCAATTTTTTCCACTCACTATTTCACCCATTTTTACCTCTTTAAAATCTTTCAGAGTGTATGCCACTGACTTATACTTTCTAAAACTTACTAGTTCAATTCCAACCACATGTGTATTCTTCATGAGTACATAATTTCTCAAACATTATAAACCACTACAACTATCACATGTTTCATCCAAACATGATTTCTTGTAAAATAATTGTTTATTTAATTGTTCACATAAAATTCTTGAAATGAAATATCTTGTCAATCTAGGTCGAGTTTCTATCATACACTCTTCTAAAATATCATTAGCAATCAAAGAAACACATATATGTTGAAAAAAATTGTAATGATTATAAAATCCAATATCAACTCTACAATAAAGGTCTAAAAAAAGGATTTCTTCTCCCTTCAAATGTTGAGGGGGGCATTTGTATGCCTATTATTTCCTCTTTTCCTATTGGTGTTCATTTTCCTTCGCCTATTGTTTCTACATTGACCCCTAAGGTTTCTGAGAAAAATTGTGTGAGAAAGGATTGCAATGTGAGGGTTGGGAGTATTGGTGCTCATGTGGCTATTATTTCTGCTTCTCCTATTGTTGTCCCTTCTTCAAACCCTATGGTTTTGGAGGAGCTTAGAGAAAAGGAGGTGTGTGATGCATCTAACCTGCAATTATGTTATGACTATGATGTGACAGATGGGAGTTCCTTAGAGGTTAAGGAGGATGGACAGTTTCAAATTGATATTCTTGATTCTCTCCTTTTGAGTAATTGTCTTGGCTTAGGAGCTCACTTGTTGGGAGATTTCGTGGTAATCATCCCAATATCGATACTGTCAGAAGATGGGCTGTTCAAGTCTGAAAAACAAGAGGTCAAGTTAAGGTGACTGCTATGTTGAATGGTTTTTTCTTTTTTTCATTTCCCTACCTAGAGGATTGTTCAAGGGTCCTTCTAAATGGCCTTGGTCTCTTAGCTTGAATGGCCTTTGTCTTCAAAATTGGTCTCCTGGTTTCAACCTAATGAAAGACACTTTCAAGTTTCCTATTTGGGTTTGTTTGCCAGGGTTGCCTCTAGAGTATTGACATAAAAAAAATTTATGAGTATTGCTAATTATTTTGGGAAATATTGTGCTACTAATAAGATCACCAAATTCAAGAAGCATTTGTTTTTCACTATATTTTGTGTGTTTGTGGAGAATAACCTAGTGCTCCCCACTTAGATTAACTTATCTTCAAAATTTGGAAAGTGGGTGCAACATATCGAATATGAAGACTCTCTGATTATTTGTCATTCTTGTGGTAAAGTGGGTCATGCCTCCACTACTTGATTGAGTAATAAGAAACAACACTTTGTTTAGAAGAAAAAGGAAAAAATTCCAGCTTTTGTGGAGTACACTACTCCCTTTGAGGAGTTTCAGAATGAAGTTCTTAAAGATAATTCCTCGACATTGGATTCCTCTTTTAAAACTTTGAGGATGAAATTTGGATCTATTAATGGTCATGTGCTTTCTCAATGTACTAAAAAAAAATATTTTAGGAGAACAACCCTTGTACTATGATGAAAAAATCTTTGGAACAATTTTTTAAACCACCATTAGTTGGTTGGTGGGTGTATCAAGTTTTGTAATGCTCGTATTTTGTAGTCTCTTAGTTTTGTTTGGTTCTTTGATGTTTGGATGTGCTTAATTCTCTATATTTCTCCTTGTACAAGGGTTAGGGCACTTTCAAAACCCTACTTAACTAATCAAAAACAAGTTTTATGTATGTGATTTATTTTGATATAAAAATATTTTGGCATTTCAAAATATCTTTGACTTATTTTTATTTGAGGATACATCTCTACAAATTTGAAGACAATTGTGTTTGACTCATCCAAAAATATTTTGGATGTAGCCCATGGTTTTGACAACCAATTATGCTTTTTATAATATCTATTTAATTAGGTTATACTCTTGTATATTTTTTAAAAATATTTCAATTAGGTATTTTAAGACTTCAACTATGATTTGGAGTCTACTAGAGAATGCTCATATTTTATGTTATTTGGGTCTTCAACTCTTTCACACCTCCCAAAAACATTTATTAGTGGTTTTCTACTTATTTTTAGTGCTTAACTTGTTTTCCTTGTTATCTGTGATTTATTTGTTTTATTACTTACTATAGTATATGCAATTACACATCATGCAACATTACTATCTTTGGTGTGTGAGGTCAAATCCACTCTTTCATATGCATTGATTAATATTTTTACACTAGATTTTTAAATATTAGTATTTGATCTTCTTAGGCCAAAAATCTTCATGATGGGTCTAAACTTAATATTTCTCACCACTTCAACAAATAATTGGCATCTCCCCATTTCATTTAAGTTGTCAAATTTTTCATATTTATTAATGTTTCTTGTAAAAGTACATTCAAGAATCTTATTGAAACCATTGGTTTTAGAATGTTCTCATCAATTTCAATTTAAAACACATTTTTTTATACAAAATGGTATAATATAAGAAGATAAACAAGTGTCCTTATACTCAATATTTCACACAAAAATATCTTATATTCATTTTCCATATTATCATTGTTATCGTTTATGTCATGTATCTCAATAGTATGCGAATGATGTGGAAATAATCTTTATAAATAAAAAATCTATTATTAAGGGGTGCAATCAATGGATTTAGGTTATAACTCCATCAATCTTAATAATAAAATTATCGATAATATCATGTACCATATGTTTAAAAATGAAACAAGATTGTGTGTAATTCCCTTCAACTCTATGATTATTAAAAAAAATCTTGATCATTATATGACTTGGGAAATGATTCAGACGTATCTAATAGATGGATTGGAGGGAGTGTAATTAGATTAGGATTCACCAAACTTTGAAGAACATCATCCATGCATCCTTGAACCTTATTGAACTTCCTAGCAATGTTTTGTCTAAAAGAAGGAAAAAAAGAAGTATTACCCACTTGATTCACATTTTCTCACTCAACATTGTCCTTTGAAAAATTGTTTCAAATTTTGATATAAGTATAAATATAGGAATTATGTTTAATTAAGTATCCATATTTGAAGGCATTTCTTATAAGAAACTTAGATTTTATATATTATTAACATGTACATGAAAATCCATAAAAGAAGAAAAATTATACAAGTAAACATTATCTTGAATATT
Source organism: Sequoia sempervirens (assembly GCA_007258455.2). Classification (NCBI taxonomy): domain Eukaryota; kingdom Viridiplantae; phylum Streptophyta; class Pinopsida; order Cupressales; family Cupressaceae; genus Sequoia; species Sequoia sempervirens. The sequence continues at coordinate 28,476,406 of VDFB02109042.1, forward strand.
TTTTTTTTTAAGGTAAGAACTAAAGTTACATGAAGATGATGAGATGAGAGGAAAAGTGTTGCAATTGGAGGTTCTCTAATAATTTCATATAAGAAAAATGCATGTTAGAACCATATTTAGGGATATCTAACATGAAAATAATTCCTATAAGGGAAGTGTTACATCTCGTTTTACACTTCCTTTAAACTATATCATTTTTATATGTGTTTTAATTATGAAATTAAAACTTGAATGATGATCAAATCAAGTATAACTGGTTATCCTTATTATCAAAAAGATGTGTTCTATGAAATAATGCAAATATGTTTTAAGGGAAATGTGGAAATGAAAATATGATTTCATGTTTTATATTTCAAAATAAAATTTTGCGTTAATATGTACATTTATTGTGATATTGGACTAAAATATTTTTCCCTCCAAGGATGAGAGGGAGAGTGTCCCCAGAGAGAGGGTGGTAGATCCAAGGGAAAATCCATGGTTGTCAGGAATTCAAGATTGCACATACACACAATTGCACTAATAGTTGTCATTTGATTGCAATATTATGTTCATGTTATAACCACGACGAGTTTAGCTAAAGTTAGCATCATGAATCTATATTCTTAATTAGTGTGATAGATGTGTATTTACATCATTGTCTTCAAATGGAAATTTTTGCACTAGATTGTTATGTCTTATGTAAATAAATTTTAGGATTCTAAATTATATGTTATTCAATCAAAATACTCTTGACAAATGAGAGTATTTAAATTATTTTGAAGATATGAGTGTAATAATATAAACTCGATGCTTTGGTGATAAGTGGATGGGACATCCACTTTAATATCATTGAAGTATGGGTTCGAGATAGTGGTACAGTAATGACTATTTTGTAGAAAATTCCAGATCTCAGCATTCCCATCGCCCTCGTGGCAATGGAGATCAAGCTTTTAGAGCTGGTGGACCTACTAAGGGTAAGACCTAACCATTTGTGGATTGTAGGCCCCCACATGTAGATCGTAGACCTTCAAGAGTGAGGCATAGGTTTAGAAGATCGAACTAGATTCCCTTTCATCCTATTTTCTGACTGGATCACACTACAAAACTGATTCTAGACATTTGTGAAAATGATAGAGATTCAAACAGAAATAGGTGGAATGGTTCTTATTTAAGGTAATATGAAAAAGAATCTAAAATTTTTAATTACCTATATGATCCTCAGAGCTTGACTTAAAATATTTTAGGGATTCAAAGCAATAGGAGCCTGGATTTATCGCGAGACAAAAAAATGGAGCTCCCTTTAGTCCAATTTTATCAACTCTTCATCAAAATTAGGGTTTCAAGGATCGAGAGGTGCATTCTGGGCAAAAGAATAATGGAGACATATATGCTAAGCTTCCTTTGCGAAAGAAACAAGACTTTGTATCAAAGGATAGTAAGGATGAAGGTCAAAGTGTGCAGCATCAGATGATTCAGAAGGATTTGCAAGAGAAAGAAAAGGAGGGAAACCAATCTGAAAAAGGCAAGGATTTGACTAACCAAGAAGCTTAGAAGGATTGTATGTCATCTCCTACTCAAACTCTCCAAAACAATAACAAGAAAAAAGGCTCTAAGAAAAGAAGAAATGAGAAGCCGACAAGAAAAAGAGAGAGTAAGCATATTTGGAGGCACAAAGAAAACCCTCAAGATCGCACCAAGCTACATGCAGATAGAGGAGAAAATAAAAAAGATTAATAGATGTTAGTGGCAGCTCAAAAGGGTTTTGTGCAAATAATATTTTTCGAAGATCTGTTGCAACCTCAAATCATTGATCTTAGAGGGAAGGATCTAATTTGTAAGTTTTAAAACTTAACACTTCTTTAGGAAAGTTAAGGGATTTGTTTTTTGTAGAATGGGAAGGGATTGTTAAAGTCTTTTATCTAGACCAATCAAAGGGAATTTTTGTGGTGGTATTTCACACTAAGGAGCAAAGGGATGTAGTGTATAAAGTAAAATCATGAATTTTTGAAGGCTCGGGACTGTGCATTTAGCCATGGACCTCTAATTTTAAGGTTGTAGATTTTGTGCCTAGATTTGCCCCTTGTTGGGTCCAGTTGCATGGTCAACCATTAGAATACAGGGAACTGAATAAACCATATTGGGATATTCTTAAGGCGTGATTTTTTTTTTTAGGAATCCTTCAAAGCCAGTCAAAATGTGTTTATTGGTCGACATATCAAAAGACCTACCAACCCAAATTCACTTGATCTCTAAATTTGGTAAGTGGTACCATAATATTCTAGTCGAAACCCCAGAAAATGTTTGTGTAAACTACCACATGTTAGGGCATATGGCAGCAAGCTACTAGGTAGGGGAGGATTATAAAATCAAGGAAGGTGGGCATAGTAATAAGGAGCTTTCTTTTACAAACCCTACAAAATTTCATGTTGAGTAGTCATTGCTAGAGACAGGAGAGCATATGTCATGCCTGAAAAATTTCATCGAAAAACCTAACAATTTTTTTTTTTTAATTTATAAAAACAACATTAAACTAAAGATCACTCTAGGTGCTTGAGGTGTAACACTAACCCTTGATATTAATTGAGAACCCAAAGGAGAGTCACTTCTCAATTCAATCACAAAAATTTACCTACACACAATTTGAATTCGAACACTGCTAGGGTTCTCTTGATGCACACACTCTTATACCCTCTTGGGATATCTAAATAACATGAGTCTTGGAATGAATACGGTGATTCTTATAAGACTAAAGTTTATTTGGTCTGGTTATGAGATTCAACCATAATATGGTTATAACTACTTAGGTTACATGAATACCAATAAACACCAACCCTTGTGTGCCCTAGGAGTACACACCATGACGATACTATGCTCAAGGCAATTGTTGCCCAAAATTTGCTATGCCTACATCACCCAAATGTATAGCATAAAAAAAGAACTAACCTAAAATTAATTGTAACATTTTTATCAATAACATCATTGTTAAGACGCTCCACAAGGGCTATTTCACTAATACTATAATATCATTATGGAGCATAATGGTATTTGTGACATTACTGCTCACTTTCAAACTAACATTGATACTATTGGGGGGTTAGACATATAACTCTAGTACGAAGGTGACAATTGATACTAATGCAAGACAATAGTAAATCTGGGTATTTGGTCAAATATTGAACTTATCATTAACATCGACATTACCTGCCTCACTAATATTATTACCATTGCTGACACAATAAGACTATCCTTAATGATAAATTTTTTTCTAATATTTGTATCGTCACTCACTAACATCACTCACAAAAGAAACATTAATATTATGACAACAATTTTATTTATCCTCTTTTTTTTCTTATTGATAATGAGTTTCATTATTTATTCATGTATAATTTGAATCCAATTCTATCCCCAACTAAGATATTTAAAAAACTCTGAAATGCCTTATAAAATAAATTAAGTAAATATTAGAACTTATGTGCCCAATTTTATTCCTTTATATATGCAAATATCTCCTTATTTTTATTTATTAATATTATTATGTTCTCTTATTATATACAAATCTCTTTATTATTATCTATTAATAATATTATTTATTTGTTTTAATTCTCTTATATATACAAATTATATCTCTTTATTATTACTTATTAATAATATTATTTATTTATTTTCATTTATTATGGATTCCCTTATCATTATAATGCTTAACCAATAAAAGGAAAGGTAAATATAAAAGAATGTATAAAGTGCTTAGTTCTAGACTAGTGGGATCGCCCACTATAATAAAGGAGTGTATTTTTCTAAATGAGTGGGTAGTTTTAAAGAGAAGAGGGTGATTCCGGGGGTAAGAGGACGGCACTCATTTTTACCCATCCTCACGGCTCTCCAAACACAAAACACTGCTCTTGGGGAGTGAGTACACATAGGGCACGACTGGAATTTCAAACCTTAAATAAAAGAATCTTAGACATGGGAACTTATTTTGCCAAACCTTAAACGGTGCTTTCTTTTATTTCATATATATATATATATATATGTTTTTATTTTTCTCATTTTGTTCTTAAGTTTATTTATTTTTAATATATTCATTAGATAGTCAGATAAATTCTTTCAATTTATACGATCAGAGAAGATCAAGCTGTATTCATTGAATTTAATGTAAGAGGACATTTCAGATCCAAAATTTCTAAAAAATTTACACAATTACAAGGATAAATATATTCTAGTTATTAAATAAGTTCTCTTACTAAGATAAAGATAATCATCAATATCTCAACTGATACTTCACTCCTGTGCAATTGGTAATACTATTATTTCAGTCAAGGGAGAGGGTAGTTTTCGAATGTAGAAATAGGCACCTAACCCATGATCTAATATCAAATTCAATTTGATTTGACAATTTCATTATCCCGTTTTTATTTTATTTTTACGCAAGTTTGATTTAGCGAGGGAATTATCTATCACTTTAATACCCCAGACTTTACTTGCTTTATTTCTTCCAACAGCCTCATCTCTGTTTTTTTTTAAAACTCTTTGAATAGAGATTGAGGTAACTGTTTTAAATACATAGAAATATATTCGCAGCTGAGCAAAGTTTAATTTTTCTATTTTTTTTAATTTCTTATCAGTGTTGTAATTCTTTAAAACAGCTGAATAATGATAGTCCCCCTTTTTTTATATCATTTTGATATTGTTTAAATCTTAGTTTTAAGTATTGTGTAAGAGCTATTTATTATTTTCAATCTGTGACCATCTACTAGATAACAATTATCTAGCAAATGGGGTGGTGGATTCGACATATATACACATTATCTGTCATTAAAGGCTACGTGAAGATCATGCTTCCACCAGATCTTTGTTTTCCCTAGGTAGTTAATGCTTACCTAAACCGTCCAGACTACTTATGACTTACTCTAGGTTTTATTATTTTCTTTTTGTAAGTTCAATGAAACAAAAGGCAAGTTCAATAACAGATGACGTAGTGGCATCCTAAAATAACGCTGACCCTAAGATATTTCATTTTTTTATAGAAACAGTAATAATTTATTCGTATTTCACTTCCCAAGTCAGAAAATGTAGTTGAAAGTATTTATTAATCAACATTTATGACACTTAGTGGATGGAAAGTAAGTTACTTCCACGAGAGCTGTGCCAGATTTTACTGACAAGGATTGCTTCATGAATGACAGCAAATTTATGGTTAGATGGAGACGTGAGAGAAAGGATTTGCAGGCTGGTCATTCTTCACTTGGTGGATGAAGCACACCTGCCTCAATCATCACTCAAAAAATAATTTTATTTTATTATCCTATGCTTAATTCTGCTAGTGATATCATGCACCCAACAACTCCACATTTCTATTGTGCAACCAGTTTCAAGTGAACTAGAGGACAAGGGCGGCGACTGAGAAGGGATTGCAAGAGATGGGAGATCACTTGCTGCAGTACTTTATTTTGCAGAAGGGGGTTTCACATGAAAATAAAATAGTTGTTGGATAACCAGATTTCTACCATAGAAATAATGGCAATAGCCCGAATGGTGAACAAAGACTTATTATTTTTCCTCCCAATGCAGCTTAGCAATTTAAAAGACTCAGCAGATCATTTCTTTTTTTGATTCTTCATGGAGTCTTTTTGTTTTTTGTATTGAGATATTTTCCAATGGTGAATGTTGTGCTTCAATTGCTTTATGATAGGTTTTAAGGCTGCTCTGTCCTCTACCAAGGTTGATGCCTATTACGTTTCAAATTTATTTTTCTCCCTCTTATCGGCTACTTGAGGAATGCTAGGCCTATTACAACACAGGATGGGAGGCGACTTTTGCTTGGGAGTCGATCACTACCTAAGTAGAGCTCTAAAGATTTCATTCTATTCCTTTATTTTAAAAGAAATATAAGTTCTTACTTTTATTTAATTAAAGCTTGCTTATTTCATGAATCTTTGGCCCGCGTTTGGGAGCTTTTCTCGCAGTTGTGGTCTTCTGGGCTCAGCCTTTGTGTGGGGCTCGACCTCCACACAGTCGCCCTCTCTTATTATTATTTTTAATCCTGATAGATATTAAATTATTTCTTTTGTTTTGCAGAACACTCAGGCACACAAGGTCGTCTTGACATTGCTAAATACAGTTTCTATTATTTGTTTTCCTTTCTTTCCTTTTTTTTTCACAAAATAAATAAACTTCCATGGAACCACATTTTACTTCTTACAATAGCATATAAGCCAACTAAGCACACATAAAGTTTATCGGGAGGAAAATAATAAAAATTATATCAAATTATCTCTCTTTCCAATCATTCATATTTTTAACCATATGTAGTAAATGTGAAAATCATTAGGTTTTATCCTCATACAAGCTTAATAATATGATTTTCCAAGTCCACTATATGCAACATAAAACCATCTTATAGCATAGATCAAATTCCATACTTCCACTTCTCAATTAATAATGGACACTTAGCAGAAAGCAATTAACATGCCAAATAATTTAGGCTTCTCTTTTTTCTTTTTTGCCCTCTATTTTACAAGTTACTTGTTATTTTATATTCCAATCAACATTTGTGAATACAACTTGGATACCCACAATAAATAAGACTTGCTCTCCACCCTACCATAATGGCGTCATGAAGCTTCATGGGCTCTAGCCATACCCCCGAGCAAGAAATTATCTTAGCTCCATGATGATAAATGGAGTCCTTTCTCATTTTTACAAAGGAATTTAAACTACATAGCACAAATTTCATGCATCTAGGTTCTCTACTTCCTATTTTTCAGCCATGATCTATACACTATAACACCTTCTTACAATAAACAAGTAAATGGAAACAAGAAGAACTTATCTCTTTTCTTTTACGTGAAGTGATGAGCTCTTTTATCCATCCTTCCTCTTCTAGCCAAACCTTCACTACTTTCCCAAGAGGTGGACTCCTCTCCTTTTCTCATTCTTGCTACCATCTCCACTAAAGTTCTCCAAGAGGAGAAGTGATTAACATCCTCCTCTTCCTTCCTCTCCAAGATATATAGGATTTTCAACTTGCAACCTTTTTTTGGATGGGGAAGTGTGGAGTGTACCTACCTCCATCAATTAGAATCTTTTCCATATGAAAGAGGAAACATGCACTTGGACAACCCCTCCATCTTTCCATCCCATCCTTTCTTCAAAACTCGTTACTTTCCATTATGAGGACTTTTCAGGGGTCAAATCATGTCCTTGGGGCACTATTATATGTCCACTTGACCCCTACCACTATGGTGTAGACCCTAGGGGGTTTCTTTTTGCATCCCAACCAAGGAAATTGACCAACAACCCTCTTTAAAGGCCCATTTAAGGACCCATCCGAAATTCAAACTTGGATAAGGGTTCCTAACCCCTAACCCCACTTACACCCACATGAAACATTATCAAATACCCTCTCAACTCCAAAATAAATTATCCTTTTAATATCAACCCTCACCACTTCAACATGTTAACTTTATTTCTTTCTGAGCTCTAAAAGGGGGTCAAATTTATACCCTCAAGAAGAGTCTTTCAATTTTCTCTCGATGGTTCACCCTTCCCATGCTAACACCGTTACCTTCCTGCACAATACTAACACAATCATAAGTAACAATTTGATCACATAAATTTGTTAACTAAATATTTTATACTTTAGCTATATAATAATCCATTTAAAATTTCAATTAGCTTTGTACAATATATGAGTGCATTCCACCTTCATGGTAGTGATAATAAACAAAATTTCAAAATTAAATGCAAGAATATCACCAAAAGATCACCTTATTTATCATCCATAATATATCTAATCATTAATTCAAGAAAGGCATATAACAAATTAGGATTGTATTAAGTACCTATGAGGCGGGGTCTTACAGTATAATTCTAAGCTCTGTAATGATGAGTGAACTACAAACCCTAGAAGTTGTCATGTTGATTAGTCTATATCACACTTGGAAGAGAATATTTCTAAGAAAGATAAAAGTGATCCCAAAGCAAAGACTAAAATGGATCTGGTAGTGCATGGTAAGCCTAAGAGGAATATCTCGCTCTCCTTACAAATTGGGAACAAGAAATAGTTTTTGATTCAAGATTGTATAGGGAGTATCCCCTCCACCTATATTTGCCTGAATTTCCTCAAGTTTTGGAGCAACATATGGATTATATAGTTCACAAGTTAATGTTTGAAGGTTGCTCACTTTCCCTTGGAGCTCTCGCAAATGGGTGCATGAGTTATAAGGGGTGTACTTTCCCTCTTTTGCTCGACACGCATGTTTCTCAAGTAGGTATGGCTAATCTAGACATGCAAAGTGTCAATCAGTCGGGAGGCAGAGATGAGTTGGAAGTATTAGGTAATCAAATTCTAATATCAATAGGTTTGAAGAATTATTTGATGAGATAGTAGATGAGATTGCAGCAGAGGATGGTTGGGGGGAACCAATAATGGGTACAATAAGTAAGGAATAGTGGAAGGAATTCATGAGGACAATTGGGATGAAGTATTATTGGAAGGAAGGAAGGAAGTAGAAGGATAGATCAGGGTTCTCCTAAAAAACTAGAACAACTTTCATGTATAAGGGAAAAAGGGGCTCAAATGTTGGATTGGAAAGTTTTAGAAGAGATCAAACAAGATCCTTATTAAATGTCAGAGAAACAACACTTGTAGGAACTCATTTAATGGAACAAGAAAAGGCATATTTTGATTACTCAACTCCCCTTTCTATATCTCAGACGCCATCTCAATCAGTTGTAAATAAATTTCCAAGAAAAAGAGGGAGGAAGTCGAACTCAACTAAACTTAAGGAGGAAATTGAAGCAGGAGTTCAAAAAACTATATTTGATTCTATCCCATATTCTGCAAATAAACGTTTGAGGAGAGCATGTTGCTCTCCTCGAGTGCAATGAAGATCTTATGTTGGAATGTCAGGGGAATTAATGCCCCTAACAAGCAAGCTTGTATCAAGCATCAAATTGATGCTTGTGGAGCTGATATTATTTTATTGCAAGAAACAAAGTTATCTGGGGAAGCATATGAAGCTACTATACAAAAATGGGTAAAATGGACCTCCTCTCACTCTCCGACACAAGGAGCTTTTGGGGGACTTGTAACATTATGGAACCCCAAATTAGTCTAGGTTAAGGCAACAAGAAATGAGACTAACTCACAATTTTTGGAGGTAACCAAATATAATATGAATTTCTGCATTTTCAATATTTATGGGCCTACAACTATGGCTGACAAAAAGTATCTCTAGGAAGAGCTAACTAGAATCTTAGTCAGTTTGGGGGATGTAAAGAATTTTTTGGGTGGATATTTTAATGCAATAGCTACACTACAAGAAAAATCTAGGGGGATATGTCCACCCCTCAAGGTGATCGAGGATTTTTCATCCTTCATCCTCTCTAATGGCTTAAGAGATATTGTACCACTTAAAGGGAAATATACTTGGACTAATCAGAGAAAAGGTGTTTTATAGATCATAGAAAGGTTAGACGGATTATTAGTGTCCCCAAATTGGTTTTTGGGACAACATGATCTGGAATCATAAATTTTACCTATGGTGGGTTTTGATCACTATGCCATTTCATTATCTATTTCAAATGCTTCTCCACATAAAGGTCCAAGTCATCCTTTAAGTTCAAAAGCATGTGGCTTAGACACCCACAGTTCATGGATTTAGTGAAAGAATGGTGGACAAATGCACCTTTTGAACAAGGCTCAAAGATGTATCAGCTTTATTGTAAATTGAAGCATGTGAAACAACAAATAAAGGTGTGGAATGTGCAAATCTTTAAAAATGTCTTCCAAAAAAAAGAGTTATTTTTCAAGGAATTGACAGTAATTCATGAATAGATCATTCAAAATGGGCTAGATGGAAATTTGTATGAAAGGCAGAAGTGCTTGCAAGGAGAATGGGAAGAGTTATGTGCTAAGGAGGAAATATATTAGAGGCATAAATCATGGGAGTTATGGCTCAAAGAGGGAGATAGAAACACAAAGTTTTTACATGCTTCACACAATTAAAAAGAGTTGCAATAGCAATATTTTCTACTCAAGAAATAGCTACGGGAAACTGGTTAACGTCAGAAGAGGACATCAAGAGTGAAGTTGTTAGATTCTTCTCAAATCTTTTGTTAGCCCCGAAAGTTAAAAATGAGCAATGAAGAGAGGATGAAGAAGAGATACTTGAAGTCATTCCAAGGTTGATTCAAGATGAGGACAATGATAGTTTGTTAAAACCTTTTACAATGGAAGAAGTAAAAAATATGGTTTTTTCCTTACCCCTGGATAAAGCACCAAGTCCGGATGTATTTACAACAATCTTCTTTTAGAAAAGTTAGTATTTCATTTGTTATGATTTGTTATGGGAACTAGAGGAGTCAAGGCATATGGGTTCAATGCTAAATCAATTCAATGTTACCAATATTGCGATAATCCCAAAAATAAAGAATATGACGTATCTTTTATTGACTTCAGGCCTATATATAATTGTGTAACACGGTTTATAAAATATTTACTAAGGTCATTTATCTTAGATTGTGACCAATCATACCAAGAATTATATCTATTGAGAAGGGTGACCTTTTATCCTAGGTTGGGAAACTTGTGAAGGTGCTTTGATAGCGCATGAAACTCTTCATTCTATTGCCTCAAACTATTTTCCTTCTTTCATAGCCAAGTTAGACATGATGAAGGCATATGATCGTGTAGATTAGGAATATCTTGACAAAGTTCTTAGAAAATTTGGATTTAAAGGAAAATGGCGCAAATGGATTTTTTCTGGTTTATCTAGTGCAAAGTTTTATGTGATTCTTAATGGTTCTCCTATAGGTTTCTTTGTTGCTTCATAGGGAGTGAGGCAAGGGGACCCCCTTTCTCCTTCTCTATTCATTATTATGGCTGAGGCACTTAGTAGGTTTATCACTCACAAATAGAATATAGAACTTTGGAGGGGTATTCGTATTTCAAATACATCCATCTCGGTGACTCACTCTCTCTTTGCAGATGATACTATCTGCTTTGGGAATTCAACTGTGAAGGAAGCCTTGTAGATTAAATAAGTTTTGCAGAAGTATTGTTCAGCTTCGGTCAAAAGGTTAATGCCACGAAGTCCAAATTATATGTTTTTAACACAAACGAGGCAGTAAAAGAAAAAATAATTCAAGTATTGGGGTTTCAACAAGTGGAACTGCCATGTGCATATCTAGGAATTCCCTTCTTCAAGGGTCCAAACAAAGCTACCTATTGGGTTAAGGTGCTGGAAAGACTAAAGGCCAAGATTCTAATATGGAAGGCACAGTGGTTATCCCTTTCAAAAAGAATTTTGTTGATAAAATTGGTATTATTTGCAATCCCAAACTACTTTTTGGCAATACTCACAACTCCAAAGTCGTTCATCTTAGAAATTGACAAAACCATTTAGAATTTCCTTTGGAAGGGCAATAAAAATGAATAAAAAAAGGCGTCGTTAATATCAATGGAGAATATGGCTCTGGATAAATCTCAAGGAGGAGCAGGAATACACAATGTTGCAATCAAGAACAAAGCATTTGGGGAAAAATTAGTATGGAAAATGTATACAAAACTGGAAGCAGAGTGGACTAAGTTGATGTAGGCTAAATATCTGGATGACATGAATCCTTTGAGAATCCTCACTATGTCTAACCCTCCAAAAGGTTCAACTATGTGGAATTTCTTGGTATCATGTAGGCCTGTCATCACTACATATATTACTTGGGAGGGCCATAATGGACAAAGTGTGAAGTTCTAGCAAGACTCATGGAATAGCAGGCCCCCTTTGCAAAACAATCCAGATTTATAGCCAGTAAAAAATATATTGTCTCTTGAATGGGGTGAAATTTTTTTGGATTATGTACAAGCAACAGAAGGGCTATCAGGGAAAGTAATTTGGAAACAGTATTCTAGGGAATCACTATCGGCACAACAAGTGGCATCTTTTCAATAGGTATTATCTAGATAGTAGAGTAGTTTTCCTTTCAGGGCAACCAGATAGGATATTGTGGGCTCCATTGAAATCAGGGTATTACTCAATAAAGGAAGGTTATAAAGCATTAAGTCAGCAAAGTAATTAGTTGGTAGCACAAAGGGCTTACTCTTTTTGTTGGAGTAACAAAATCTTGCCAAAAGCAGGGGGTTTTGCATGGCTGGCGTTGAGACATTAGATCTTAACAAGTGATCATTTAGTAAAACTGAAGATAGCTCTGACCTCTTTAAATGTCCACTGTGTGATGAAGTATTGGAGAACGTGAATCATCTGTTAATACAATTCCTCTTTGCACAAGAATGTTGGATATTCATAAAGGGAAAATTAAATCTATATATTCCTTTGCCAAACACAATCTGGGACATGTTTCAGAGTTGGCCATTTTTGTCTAAATCTTCTTTTTTTGCATCAATTTGGTAGGTTATCCCATCTCTTGTAGTTTGGCACATATGGTGGGAATGCAATTCGCATATCTTCAAAAAAAATTCTTCTTCAATAGAGGTTGTTAAAGGTAAAATTGAAAAGGCAGTCTAAGAGGCAGTTAGCGCATATGTATTTAAGTTTAAGGAAACTTCTTCTATCTATACACGCTGGAATGATTTTGTTTTGAAGAGCTGGGGAAATATTGTATTACCATTTCCAGGGAGTTTGCATCAAATAAGGAAGAGGAAGGTGCGGAGGGAAGAAGTAACATGGAAATCTCTATCCTCTGAACTTTTAAATCTTAACTTTGACGATGCCTCTAGAGGCAATCTAGGAATTTTAGGAGCTGGAATTTGCATTCGAAATTCAAAAGGGAAAGTAATTGTAGCTACCTATCATACCAACTTCCAACAAGAATGAATAATGTAATTGAAGCTCAAACAATTTTTGCTAGGTTTGGAAGGTGTCTTGAATATAAAAATTTTGAAATTACACATTGAAGGTGATTCGTTAATAATTGTGAATGCTTGTAAAGAAAAGAAAGTTCAATGTTGACGTTTGAAATATATATTGGAGAGAGTTTGGGTATTATTGGACAAATTTCAGTCTTTTATCATATAACACACTTATCGGGAGGGGAACACGATGGCAGATAAATTGGCAAGTATGGGTTGTCAGGGCATCGAAGTTGAGATTGTGGATGATATTCAAATGCAATCATATCCGAAAATCTTAGATTTAGCAAGGCTTGAAGCGGCACTTTAACTGTTTGGATAAAGTAAAGATTTAAAGGATTTGTGCTAGGGGTAGTTAGTTTGGATTTAAAATTGGAATGTAGCCAGTTGTTGAAGCTATTGTGTCATTGTGGGTACAAGATAGTATAAGTTGTTTAATCAAACATACAGCGGTGTCGTCATTAAAGGGCAGTCTTGGGAGTATTCAGTGGGTTGTAGTTATACGTGGCATTGCTGGTACAAAGCAATACAGGCTGCACACTCAAGCATTCAGTGGTGGCGTCAACAAAAGGCAGATTTTATGCTAACAATGTGCTTTGTATTTTATAGGTACGATATCATAATCTGCCATCATTCCTTTGCGGGGATTCGCATCAGTTCTACTGTTCCCCATGCGAGAAAATTAAGCTGGGTGATGCTTATCTAAATGTGGAAGTTTGCTAATTAGTAATTCATAGAATTATTAATTTAGCATAGTGCACTTCGGACCATGTCAAATTCTATTACCAATTTTCTTGGGAATGGTAGATTATAGCAGCGTGCAAAGTGGATTTGCAGCTGGATCGACATGTGTAATAGGTACACAAAGTTCAATTCACATTAAAAGCAAGGCAATTCCAAATTTGCAAGCAATGGATTTTAAGGAGGCTTCGTGATCATTCTCTCCGCAGCTTTGGTAATTGCAAGGAAATGCAGTTAGTGAGAGCAATTATCGAATTATTTGTTCTTGCAAACTAAGAGTAAAGGAGGGGGAAATGGAGCGTTACATATGGAACTACAAAGTCAGATTTTCCGTTCGACCATGGGAAAATCCATTTTCTGAGTGCGTTGAGGAAGAACAGCTGCATCAAGTTTTTAAGGTTGATTGTTCCACTGTTACAAATTGTATCAAGACCCTGGTTGGAGAGGAAGTATTGCACATAGAGTCCCTCAGATTAATTTTTCCTTCTAATCTCTTGTCCATATTTATTTCTAACGTACTGGATTTGGATCAAAATATTGAAATAGTGCAAGGTATTGCGCTCAAGGTGGTGAAAGATATTTACTTGGAGAACAATGCGTTGCTCCATAACCTGCAACAGTACGACTTCAACCGGGGTGAAGGATATGTAGGTGGATTGTTCCCCAAACATGCTCTTCACAAACAGAGGTTGGATTCAAGGGTACTTGTGGCAGATCAAAATGCACAGAGAAAAATGGGTCAAATTCCGGATATGAATGTGGTGCTCCAGGAGGAACAGGGTGAGAACTCGGTACAGGGTCCTTGTAAGGAAATTGTAAATCTCTAAGTCAAGGGAAGTTGCAAAGCTCTAAGTTATGTTGTCGAAGACATCCTAAGGGCTCTTGCTATTTTACTGTCTCTTTTTGTATTTCTTCGATCGTACTACAGTTTCAAAATGGTAGTTTAGATGAATTTTGAAGGGACAAACAGTTATATATCCAGTGTTTTTGTCTCTGATATTCGAATGGTGGAAGTATTTTGATCAAATGACATATCTGCTGATTGTGACAATCCATTCTAGTAGAATAGGAGGGACTTAAGGTATGTTGAAAAGGGTCTGAATTTTGTTGTTTGAGAAAATGTAATCAATGAAAACCTGGCTAAGAAGAGCCTCACAAACTGATACGTACATATTATTTTATAGATAATATAAATATATATAAATAATATGCTCTTTGGTTAAAAAAATAATAATAATATAAACTCATATTAGTATACGAATATATATAGATACATGTATATGCAATAAATTTTTCTTGAATCAAATTTGAATTAATTCACATTCGAAGTTCGAGTGACAACTAAGCTGGTGGCAATCAATAGATAACACCAAGGAGTAATATGGGAACCGTGGTAGAATTAATGTGGAAGTTAAAGTGGAGAGGATATAGACTTCTCACAGTGAGTGGGAAAATAATGAACAGAGAACATGAAGAGAGAAGAGTGGCGGATGGAAGAAATTTGGAGATCATGCAGGAAAATGAGAAGGAAATGGAGTAAAAGAGAGGGAAATATAGAGAAAGAAAACAAAAAGAGAAGAGAGAGAATTGAGAGGAGATAACAAAAGAAATGTGAGCTCGATTGCAAAGTGAAAAATAGTATTTTGTCTTGGGCATACAGGTATGCATTATACAATACTTTCTTAAGAGAGATTCATAGAGCATATTTTTCTCGATATAGAAAAGAAAATGGACTAGGTTTCCTCTCTATAGTTCTTGGTTATGGTTATAGAATTCTTGGGTATCAAATGATTTTGGGGTTTTATATTGTTGGCCTATAAGGTCGTAGTTAACACCATTATCTCTCTATGTTATACATTTGGTAAAGTGTTTATATTAGGTTGGTTAAAATCTGTAATGTTGTCAAACTTTAGACTCTTAGCATGTAATGTTGTTGGCCTTACATCTCTGTGTAGACAGAGGCATTTAATGTATCATGGTCGGCATTTTTATCTTTGTGTAAACAAAGGTATCGATTGTAATGTTGTTGGCCTTACATCTCTGAGTAAACAGAGGTCTTGAATGTAATGTTATCGGCCTTGCATCTCTATGTAAACAGAGGTATTGCATGTACTATTGTCGGCCTTCATATTGCAATGAATTAGAGATAAAATCATGGTAGTATCATTTTCTTTAATCTTGTAGAAACAGATTTTTCATTATATAGGAAATGTTCACTAAAAACTTGAGCAACAAAGATACCAAAGCATAAAACCTCTCGGCCTGTGCATAGAGGAAATGATAAACATATTAATAGGACAATGTTTAAGAAAGTAGTAACAAAATCTCTCAGTCTGCGCATAGAGGAAAAGATAGACATGTTATATGGTAGTGTTAGGAAATTATTTTCTAGTCTAAACAATGGTACAATTATGTAGGTATCAGCCTCTACAATTTTGTGTAAACAGTTCCATCATTATTACTCTTTCACTCATGTAAACAAGGTGTTATTGTTAGTGAGTTCCAGATATAAATAAGAGGCCAGAATGAAGAATGATTCGGTCTAATATTTATGCATATCCCCTTTGAGCCATGATTTAATAGGTTGTAAACCTAATTCTATGTTTTGAATTATATCAAAGTAAAGGGATAGCACTCTCGACCTTATAAGGGGTCAAGAGTGATGGTTATATTATTAATATCACTACATTTGCAACCCGACTGAGAAAGCTTGTGATGATCTTCTGAATTTGAATATGGCAGTGAAGTGCGAATTTTGTTAGATTTTCAAAGTATAGTAGTCTTTGAGAATATATATATATACTGCTACTGAAGGACTGCAAACTTAAAACAATGATAAAGACATGTAAACTTTGGCATACGGCAAATTCACCGCCAACAATTCATTGCTGGAAAATTCACCACGATGACAATGACGGTGAATTTTCCTTCGATGAATTGCTAGTGGTGAATTTTCCTAGAGTCGTAAACTTTACACAGTGACATACGCGTTGTTTATATACTTGTATATGATAAAGAGATGTAAACTTTGCACAGTGACATATGAGTTATTTATTAGTATGTATATATGAATACTTGTATGAGAAAATGACATGTAAACTTATGAATTCATGACCACTTTGGTGAAGATAGAATTATCAGTATAGCTTGATTATAACAAGAAAACAATATGACAGTAAGAGTTATTATTGTAGGAAGTTAAATTATGAGATTCTTGTGAATTTGAGACAAACAGTCAACATGCATTATTTATATTGTATTCAAAATCTTTCTCTAGGCTATAAATCAATAATTGACTTTTCATTTAAGGTGATTAAATAAATTTGGTAATTGTGATTATATATGTGCTTGTGGAATCATTGTCGATATGCAATTTGAGATAGAGGTGTATGTGAACATACGACCACATAAGTTTATGTGATTATAGATATTAAATCTTTGGCCAATGTAATGCAAAATCATTGCTTGCATTTTTGGTTCACCGTGTCTAAAGTTGCATTATAATAAAAATTGTCATGAATAGCTAGAGGGTATCTAGAAGTTGTTTGATAGATTAAATTCATTAGTAAACAACACTAGATCTCAAATGTCCTGACGACCTTGGAATTTCTCCAAATCTACTACTCTCGTGCAGGGTAGGGCCACTTTTAGTGGGAAAGTGTGTGGGGGACCGTTGGTCTATAGATGGAGGAAAAGCACTCGGATGCTCTCCCTCTTGCAGTTGATTGTCGAGGACTCAAATTATTAGAGACATGATTCAATATTCCTATTGTTATTATATTAATGATGTAATATTGTTTACATATGGATGAGACGACTTATGTAGTAATGTCTATGCATTGTGAAAAAGATGTAAAGAGATGTAAATACAGTTTTGTACATTTGAAAGATTGAGATGCATAAAGTTGATCAATATTGTTAATATTTTTTATTAAGGAAAAAACAGGTTTTGAAGGGACCTGAAACCCTTTACAAACAAAAGCAAAGCTGCAAAAAGGACAACTTGCAGCCAGCCAAAAACCAGCCCCCAAACAAGACCCGTCAAGATTTACATTTAGAACTACTCTTGTGGGAACGAAGAGTCATGTCAAAAGAAGGCCTAGAGAATTTTTCTTTCTTTCCCATAATAGTAATCTAGCCTTCTTCCACTTACGTTGCCTTATCATGCCAAGCCAACACACAATTTTCCTGAAGATGAATGCTTGTGGCCGCTATCTCGGAGATTTCATCATTATACCTTCATGCAGGAAAAGACTTATCAGAAAAGCCACCATAAATGACAGCCAGAGTGCTATCACCAGAAATGGTAGTCTGAGGCCCATTCTCACGCTCTTTAGGGGTTTCAACACGATTAACTTGTTCAGCTTCAGCAACCCCACCATTTGAGACATTCGGAGGGGATGCCCCAAGACCTTGTGATTTCGATGCAACCACCTCAGAAAAACCCCTATTATGTTCAAGTTTCTTCTCTATCGTATAATGTTGTAGAGAGGCACCTTTCCACCCTGTAGCCATCATTTCCTTTTTCTCAAATCCACATTGTGCAGCAGCATGACCTGTTTTAAAACATCTTCTACATCGGAAGGGAATCCCTTCATAGTCCAAGGATTGGACCCAAGAACCCTTAGGAGATTTAAGTAAAATCTCAACAAGCAGCCCTTTTGATTACAATAAATTGTTAATGTTATTCAATACTTATGATTAATGTTAATGTAAAATCTCAATAGGGAATAAATATTGTTAATGTTATTCAATACTTATGATTACATTATTTGGTTATGTTATGATTAATGCAATTACTTTGAAATGAAATTGTGCAAGTTATGAACTTCAAAAAAAAATTATGGTGTTTTGTGAATGGACTAGAATGAGTTTGTTACAAGAGGAGGGGAAATAAAAAGATTCAAAGTTGTTTTATAACATGGATAGCATATTATTGTGGTGGGTGCAAATAAATTATCACTATTTTTATCATAATGTAGTGTGATAATTTTTATGAATACTTTTAGTAGCAATAGGATCATGTGTCTAAGGAGGTCCCTGAGTGTGAGGTGAATGCTTTTATATTATTTATCAAACCATTTATTCATAGGAAAATTAGTGTCTCTATTACTTATAGCTATAAAAGTAGAATGTGTGGTTGGATAAGGGCATGTAAGCTATATATATATTAGCATAATGAGATATCAAAACATAATCAACTATGCTAGCCCCATATTTGTGGTTAAATAAATTCAATTGGTGTTTGAAGAATTTTTTCAATTGTGTTAAATTGAGATGGAAAAGAGGACATAATTTGAACTCCAAGATTCAATTTTTTAATTGCACAAAGTTATCTCATTCATTCTCAAGTTCATACTCCTCCAATGGTTGAGTTTTTTATCAATTTACTTGGTATGATGTTGAATTATATATCAATCTAATACAATTAGTCAAAGCAATGAAAACAATAATTGATAATTATCAA
>VDFB02109042.1:28501562-28515638 GCA_007258455.2 Sequoia sempervirens
TGCATGAGCCTTCAAACAAACAACGTGAATGTACCAAGTACAAGTTTTCCAAACATGAATCTGGCAAACTCTGTGATAAATATGTTTGCAAATCATACAAATATTGTTCAAAATCCAAACAAGATGTTAATGACTCCAAAAAAAGGCAATGTGATTCCCAACATCAACAATGTTCAATTTCAACCTATCATGCCAAATCAGAACAATGTCCAAAATCAATTTCTCCATGATCCCATTCAAAAATCACAAGTATGCATCCCAAATCTGCTTGAACAAAAAAAAAATCAAAATACCAAGGGAGTCAAGATCAAAATCAAGATCAAATTTGGCGAGATCAAATTGTTGCACTTACCAAAATAGTTGAGTCATTGCGCCAAGAGACATCTCCACCACCATTACCCATATCAACATCATTCCTTAGTTTAGGGATTCCCCTTCTACCTAGCACCAATCACTCCATCTAAATCAATCCACCTAACACCAATCAAGTCATCACATCAAATCCTTTGGATATACCATCAACATCACACCAACAGATGGTATCTAATCAAATGACAACATCAATCCTGAAAAATCAAAATATGGTCTCCCAAGGGCCTATCACTTTGATCACTCCAACTACCCGTATCACACCCATCATATCTCAACCCCTCACTACCATGATCGCTCCAAGCATATCTCAACCACTCATCACTACATCCAACACGATTCCAAATACACCACCACTACCACCAAAACCAAGTGCAATAAGTCAATATTGTAACATCGCACTAAAAGCACATCAAGCCTACCAGCAAGCGCTTCAACAATATCAAGCTACCCACACCGCTCAAGCTACCTACACCGTTCAAGCTACCCAAGCTGCCCAAGCCTCTCAAGCTATCCAACAAACACAAGCACAAACACGAAAGATGATAATTATTGGGGATACCGATGAACATTCAACCACTGGTGATAGCATTGACAATCTCTCCACCACAATTGTTGAAAGCAATGATCAAGATCTATCTATCAAAGAGCACATTGAAGGTGTTTCTATCTCGTCCAGTGATCAAATCAACATAGGTCAAGAGTCATTTTTCAATCATGATCAAAATCCACTAACCAACAATGATCCAATTCAAGAAATGTCAACATCATTTGGCTCTATGGTTGAATACATTCACAATCTCCACCACAATTGTTGAAAACAATGATCAAGATCTCTCCATCGATGAGCACCTTGAAGATGTTTCCACCCCATCCGATGATCAACTCACCATACATCAAGAGCCACTTTTTAGTGATCTATTTCAAGGAGTGTTAGGATTATTTGATCCTATTGACATAATGCACAATCCGTTCACCTATGATCATGTTGAAAATGTCTCTACATCGCCTTATGAGTTAGAGGACATATCTCAAGAATTTATTCCAAAGCATGAAAATATTTCACCAAGGTCTAGCAATGGTCCTTTCCAAGACATATTTCAGACATCCTTCGACCTCATGGTTACAAATACTGAAGGAACCTTGAACTCGACACTTGAGGATATTGAACCACTTACCATGTCTAATTATGACATCCAAGAACCCTTTGTAAGTAATCCATCCTTTGAAACTAATCCATGTCAAGAACTTGATCCAAAGCATGTCGAAAGCAACCCCGAAATAAATCAAGATCAAGAATTTGTATCTCAAAGATACTATAATGATCTAATGGACACTCTCCTATCTATACAAGATGTTGAAAATGATGATCATATCCATGTAGCACATACTCCTCCATCTACCCATGAGATGCTTTCTATGGATGGACACATAGATAATCTTCATTCAGAACAAGATTCCTTTAATCCTGACATTATTACACAAAAAGAGCAGGTTATTGATTCCTACAGTCAAACCGAGTTGTCAACATCAAGATCAAATATATCCCAAATTCAGAATAAGGACATAAGGTATGCAGATATCTAGCATTATCCGCTCAAGGAAACAAGTTAGACAAAACAGTATATTCCAAAGTCAGCAGAGCATCCAATCGAAATAACATCATCTATAGTGGTCATTTGTCAGAGCATGCTTACTAAACAAGACATCTCAAAACAAGCAGAATCAAAGCATGAAGGTACTACTACTACCATACTAGGGGCAACTTCATCTCAAGCAAACGTCAACATAGGGAGCACAAAGAATCCTTATGATGAAATCGATGCCAATATCACAACATATCACATCATCAATCTCATCCATCTTACATCATTTAAGTTGTTTAGGATAGATTTATATTCATGATCCTAAATCATCTCATTTTATCATCCATAACCATCCATTTTGAATCTCTTTATCGCGAGATCGACCCTCAAATCGAATCTTTTCGCTTGATCTCTCGAGGGGGCAATGTACCAGTGTACTTTCCACTGGGGCATCTGAAAAATTAAAAAAAAATTGAATTTTGATCGCAGAAAGTTTATTCTTTGAACCAACACAACAAGTACATTGCTTCAAAGAGGGGCAAAATGTAGACATGCAAAATTAACATTATGCATCCGCTCATTAAATTAAAATCATCAAATCCATTCACTAGGTAAATTAGGTCTTAGATAATTATTCATTTAAATAAATCAAAGGCATTTTCCATCATCATCTTTGAGGAATATTCCCTCAAGTTTGAATTCAAAATCAAGTGGACATGTACATCCAACAAAGCAATTAATGTCTCTTACATATCCCTTGCAAAGGTCAAACTAAGCATTAACTCTCAAATTCAAATTTGAAATTTCCCCCTCTTGGGCACATTTCCCAAATCTTGCACATCCTCAATCCTATGGCAAGATGACAAGTGTCCTCATCTCATTGGTCTGTTTTTAGTCCCACATTCATCCATTTGGCCAATCCCTCATCAAGAAAATCTATAAATGAAAGGCTTCATTCTTGTTCAAATCCTCCACAACTCCACAACTGGATCCACAAATCTCATGCAAGGTTACTCTCTTCAATTGAGAGCTAATCTTGCCCATTCATCATCTCGATCATCAATATATCATTTTCATATCATGGAGATTAAGCAAGGATTGGGAAAGGGCTATTTTCCACAATAGCACCAATCCAATATGAGATGTTATTTACTTCATGATTTATTGTATGCTTTCATCTAGTTTATCTAATTCTTTTGTTGTTTTGATTGCATCATTAAAGCATGTTGACTCATCTCATATGGATGTTAAAATCTTGATTTGTTTGAACACTAACCATGCTTGTTGAATTGTTAGTTATTTAACCATTTGCAGATTTTGATGTCCACACATTCAATTTTCAGTGGAACAAGTTTGGTTATGTGTTGGTCTTCAATGGATCTCAACTCCAACTCAATTATTTCTTCATCTGTAGCACCTTGATATGGATACAAATCTGTCACATTCAAGATTGGTGAGATCCCCATGCCTAGAGGAAGACTAATCTTGTAGTCATTCGCTGACAACTTCCAAAGAATTTTTCATGGACCAACTTTATTCATCTTTAGTTTATTGTATTCACCTATAAGAAATATTTCTTTCCGAAGATGTGCTAACACGAGATCACCCACTTAAAAATGAACCTCTCTTTGCTTCTTATCAACATACTATTTGTATTGTTGGTTACTTCAATCAATGTTCATCTTAACCTCCTCATGAAGGCCATGAATGGCTTGTGCAAAATATTCACCATTTGCACTTCTTTTCTCCATGTCACAAAGATTTTTGAGTTCCAAGACACCCCTAGGATGCATCCCATAAACAACATAAAAAGGACTGAAACCTGTACTCTGATTTGGAGAGTCATTGTAAGCAAACTCTACTTGTGCCAAAGTCATATCCTAGCTACCAAGCGTTTTCCCAACAAGGCACCTCAACATGTCACCAAGAATTCTATTCACTACTTCAGTTTGGCCTTCCATTTGGGGGTGATAGGATGAACTAAAACTAAGTTGAGTTCTCAGCTTTTTCCAAAGGTTTCTCCATAAATGCTCAAAAAAAATTGTATCTCTATCTGACACAATACTCCATGGAATGCCATGTAAATGAAACACTTCTTTGAATTTTTTTTTAGCAATATGGGTTACATCACTAGCCTTTTTACATGGGATAAAATGCACCATTTTAGAGAACCTATCCAAAACTACAAATATAGAATCATTGCCCCTTTGAGTCCTAGGAAAACCCATGATAAAATCCATACTTACAGAATCCCATGGTCGAGATGGAATTGGAAATGGTTGATAGAACCTTGTATTATGAATTTGCCTTAGCATGTTGACATACTTTGCATCTCTCCACATACTTCTTGAAATCAGCCCTCATTCTTCGACAATAATAGTGCATACTCAACTACAAATAAGTTTTATCTTGTCCAAAGTGTCCTAGACTACCACTATGCTTCTCTTTCAAGAGATTCTCCCTCATTGAACCCCTAGGTATCCACAATTGACTGCCTTTGAACAATAAACCTTCTTGTAGCATATACTCAATTTGAGGTCCTTTATCTCTATAGATTGGATTGCTGCAAGCTTCATAAGCATCTTTGAAATCTGCATCATCTACATACAACTCCTTCAAACTATCAAAATCAACACTGCTAGCTTGAATTTCATGTAACAATAAACTTCTACTTAATGTGTCAACAACCTTATTTGTTTACCCACTCTTATGCTTCAAGAAAAAATCATAACTTTGCAAATACACTACCCACTTGGCATGCCTCTGATTTAGCTTATGTTGACTATTAATGAACTATAATGCATGGTTATTAGTGTACACAACAAACTATTTAGGAAGCAGGTAATGCCTTCACTTCTTCAATGATTGGACCAATGCATAGAATTCAAGATCATAAGCATAATATTTCTTTTTAGCATCATTTAATTTCTCACTAAAATAAGCCACTAGTTTACCTTTCTGGCTAAGAACAACCCCTATTTCCAATCCATTGACATCAAATTCAACTTGAAATACTTTATTGAAATCGGGCAATGCAAGAATAGATTGCTCAGTTACTATATGTTTAAGAAACTTAAACCTCCTTTCAACCTCTTGAGTCCACATAAACTTCTTTTTAGACCCCTTAATGGTTTCAAGTATAGAAGCTACTATATGACTAAAATTTCTAATGAATTTCCTATAAAATCTAGCAAGCCCATGAAAACTCCTTACCTTAGGTGCACTCCTTGGTGTTGGCCATTAAATAATAGCTTGAACCTTATCCTTATCCATTTTCAGCCCTTCACTAAACACCAAAAAACCCAAATAAATCAATTCCATTTACATAAACATGCACTTCTTTATATTAATTTGTAACTTCTCTTCATGCAGCCTCATCATTACCATCCTCAAATATTGTAGATGCTCTTCTTTAGACCTGCTAATCACCAAGATTTCATCAAGATATGCAGTAAAAAATTTCCCTAGAAAAAGGTTTTAAGACTTCATTCATGAGCCTCATAAAAGTACCAGGTGTATTCATGAGCACAAAGGGCATAACCAACCACTCGTAGAGTTCATCATTAGTTTTAAATGTTGTCTTCCACTCATCTTCGGGTTTGATCTGAATTTGATCATAACCACTTTTCAAATCTATCTTCAAAAAATACTTAACACCACCCAAGCAATCCATCAAATCATCTATTTTGGGAATTGGAAACCTGTATCTGATAGTTATCTTGTTGATGGCCCAAGATTCTATGCACATTCTCCATTCATTTCCCTTCTTTGGCACCAAGACTGTAGGCACTACACAAGGACTCAAAATCTCTCTTATCAACCCTTTCTAAAGTAATTCCTCCACTTTCCTTCTAATCTCATCATTCTCTTAAGGAGTCAACCTATATGCAGCCTTGTTTGGAAGGCTAGCCCCTAGAATCAAATCCATATTATGGCTAATGCTACGCATAAGAGGCAACTCATTAGGCAAATCAATTGCAACAATATCCTTATGGTCATCCAATATTTCTTGTACCTCCTTGGATAGATCCTCCAATTTTTTAGAGGTAAGAAAATCCTTGGGTTTAAGCACCAAAGCAACTCCCATTTCCTCCTTCTTCATGATATGCAAGAACTCTTTACTAGTCACCAACATTATCTTATTATTGCTACTACTATTGATGTCCTCTTCTTGTTCACACATAGGTAGCAAAGTATGCTTGATTCCATCCTTTTCAAAGGTATATGTGTTACTCCCTTCATGTACAATTTTTTTATCAAACTGCCAAGGCATGCCAAGCAATACATGGCACACATCCATGGGCATGATGTCACATATCACACTATCCTTATAAATTCCAATCTGAAATTCCACTAATTCCTATTCATCTACCAAAAATTGATTCCCTTTATGAAGCCAATAAAATCTACAAGGAGTAGGATGTTTAATCCTTTTAAGACCTATCTTATCCACCATTTCTACAACCACTAAATTATTCATACTACCACTGTCAATAATCAATTTGTAGCACTTACCTTTTTCCTTGAACTTTGTCTTGAATAAGACTCTCCTTTTTTTTGGTTCTTTACTCTCCTTCAACAACACTCTTGAACAACAAGGACTCTCTAGTCTCAAGTTCTTTAGTGTGATGAGTAGGTGATTCCACACTTTCTTGATCATCTTGCATGATCTAAGTGCTTCTTTTTGGCCTTGTGTTCCCTTCCTTTACAAAATTCGGACACTCCCAACTCTTGTGACCAGCATACTGATTGCATTTGAAACATTTACCTATGAATCCTCTTCCTCTTCCTCGATAACCACCTCTACCAAATGATCTTCACCCTTTGTTCTGATAACCTCCTCTTTCGTGATTAACTGGTCTACTAGAACTTCCAACCCCTTCATCATGATGAGTTTGTTGTCCCCTACCAGCTTGTCATCCTCTTCCTCTAAAGCCTCTTCCTCTTTTCCTTCCTTTTTGATTTTGCTTCCTCATGAGCTTCTCTTCTGCCTTAATGGAAAACTGATAGGCTTCCTCAAGAGTTCTCAGAGACACTAAACTTAATTCATCCTACAAACTATACTTCAACCCATTCAAATACCTTGCCACCTTTTCCACATCTTCTTCACTTTGGCCTAACCGAATCACCAACTTATAGAACTCTTCCACGTATTCTTTGACTGACATATATTTCTATTTCATATTCTGTAATCTTTTGAAAAGATTGGTTTGGTAGTCTACTGGAAGAAATTTTTCCTTTAATTTGGAAACCATTCAATCTCAAGAGGTAATATTTTCTTTGTTTTTCTTTCATCTTTCTGACTAAATGAAATCCCACCACATTGCAGTGTGGCCTTTAAGCCTTGCACATGCAAATTTCACTTTTCTTTCTTCTTCAACCCCTTCATATTCAAAATACTTATCCAAATCATTAATCCAGTTGATAAGCTATTCTCCATTTAGGCTTCTTGGGTAAGTAGGAACTTCAATTCTTGGCTTGGTTCCCACATTCATCACAAATCTATTCAATATCTCTTCCACTCCTTCAGGTTCTTCTTGATCTTCATCTTTAGCTTTTGGTTGAGCTCTTCTTCCTCAATTTCACTGGTATCATTTGCAACTACTCCCCTTCATTGTGCTTGTTCCATTTCATCTATGCTTTCTATCAGGCTTTGCAACATCTCCAAGATCCCTCCTTCATGGCCTCTTTGACCACCACCTCAGGCACTCTTCACATTCTCCTTGGTGGAATTCTTCCCACTTCCCAATTACCCAATCTCTTCGGATCTGATACCAAAATATAATGGCAATACCTGGTTGTAGGGTGATCGCACAAAGTTGGTTTACAATTTTTGGGAGATTCTATTTTTTATTGAAATCACATATTTTTAGAAAATATAATGATTTAAGCCTTTAAAAGTTCCATTTAAACCATTCCAATTGAAGAGGGTTTGATCAAACTACCTTAGATCAAACCCCCTTGGATAGAACCCTACTAGTTTTAAACCATACCTATAACAAATTTTCCTTTATACAAACTTGATAGGCCACCAAAAGCCAACTGCCTCAGTCGCCACCTGACCAAAAGATTAAAACAAAGCAAAACCAAAAATTAATGCAAAACATTCACACCAAAATTAGGCAATGCAAATGAAATATGATGCCCTGCGTCATTCAAGTTATTCAAAATATGAAAATAATGATTGATACTATCAAACTAAATTTAAAAATTAAAAAAATCAACATTCTACATCAATAGAAGAAAAAAAGGTGATAGACTAATCAAATAATAATTATAATTTTTTTAATGCATTAAAATTATGTTTGTATGTCATAAAATATGCAGTTTGGAGGGTAAAATAGAGCATGTGAGTGCTAAATCATGGAATACATATGATGTTTTACTGTTTTTTATTTTTTACATACAAAGAAACATACAATATACCATGAGCATGTTATAATGTGAGTGCATTATAGCATGCTTGCACTATAACTTGGCTTGGATAGTGCCAACCCTTAGGGTTGTATTTTCCTTGGGTATCCACCCCAAAGGGTTTGGATTGCATGTCTACACCTAAAAAAAAAATCTACAAAATGTAGAAAAAAAATGTTGAGCATTCTTTCCATCAACTTTCATTTTTTTAGAAACTAGATTACTCATCCAAGATAAATTTTTACTAATTTCAAAAAAAATGGCCACTTTTGACCCTCTCTTAGTCCCTCATTTTTATGCATATAATTCATAACTAAATACACTTAAATTTGAAATAGAATTTTCTTCCATGCCCATATTTCATAAGGTGTTTTATATACAAAAGCCATTTATGATGAGATCTATTAATCAAGTAACATGTAATACTTATAGCCTTTTCCTAAAAATACTAAACTAGCTACACAGCTCTTAGCATACTTCTAGCTATTTCTAACAAGGTTCAATTTATTATTTCTACCACCCTAATTTGTTGATGTGTGTATGGTACATTCTTTTATCAAACAATATGTGCATGCTTACAGGACTCATCAAATTCCTTAAAATAGTGTTCACCTTGATTGTCAAATTTCAACACTTTTATTTTATAATTTGTTTGTTTTCCAACCAAGGCTTTAAATTCCTTAAACTTGGTGAAACTTTACATTTTGTGTGCATAAAATAAATTCAAGTGTATCTTGAATCATCATCAATGAAATAATGAAATAATAAGATATTTACATAGATTTAACACTCATTATATCAAACACATATGAAAGAATAATTTGTAACAATCTCTTAGCTTTGTAACTACCTAAAGGAAAATATACTCTTTTTTATTTTCTAAACTTGCAATGTTCACAAAAATAGTAATAAGAAAATTCGTCAGCTAAAATATTATTAAGCAGGATCCTAAGCCCTTTTTCACTAGTGTTTCCTAAATATTGGTGTCACAACATACATTTATTTTTATGTTAGTTACTTTAGTAGATTTGAAAAAAAGTAGATGAATTCACCCTCAAAAAGTTTCAACATAATATCCTCTTTAAAAAATACCAATTTTCTCTCACCAACCTACAACTAGACTTATCAAATATCACATGCATTGCTAAATCATTCAACTCAAAAATAGAAATCAAATATCTATCAAGTCCAAGAATATGTAAAACACTAATAAGTGTTGTCACCCTTCCATCACTGAGACACACCTACCATACCATGACCAACAATCTAATGCAAATTACTGTCACTCAAATACACTTGTCCCTCAACATATACATGGAAAGAAGAGGACAACTCCTTGTAAGGATTCATATGATACAAATAGCCTCAATCAATCAATCATGATTCATTAGAAATAGTATTAAAAAATAAATAAACAAGGATTCATCACCTTCATCAAAGGATTTTTCCATAAAGGACTCATAACCCTTTTTTTGTACTCCTTTTTGCATGCCCCTATTTACCACAATTTGAGCACTTCACTCTAATCTTTCTTGATGTTGTATAATAGATACAAGACATATTTATTTATAGACTTTTTCCTATCCCTTTTGACCCTCCTTTATCCTTGGTCCCTTCCCAAATATGTAATGCATCCTTTGAATCTCTCTCCCGTGTATTTTCTCCATATTTCCTCTACAAGAAAATAAGGATGTTTAACTTGGATATATCATCTAAAAGTTCAAAGGATTATATTTTCCCACAATCCAAGCAAAGAGAAAAATAGAAATATACACTTATCCTTCTCATCTATCTTGACATCAATGGATCCTAACTAACTTAAAATCAAATTAGATGAATTCATATGTTTTTATATTGAGCCACAATCTTTCATTTTAACAAATATATTTTTCTTTTAAAATACAATTTATTTACCAAAATCTTGTTTGGTATATCTCACCAATACTTTTCCAAAGAATATATGCAATGGCCTCCTTAGAAACATTCAACAAGATATAATCTAAAAGATGCAACCAAATGGTTACTCATGTTTTTTTATCAAACTCATTCCAATCATCAACAAATATATCATCTTTCTTTTCATTTGAAATAGCTCTTCATTGGTCTCTCTTCAAGGTGATCCTACATTTTCAGTTTCCAAATCTCTTTGCTATATCCATTGACTTTCTCAATCTCTTATCAAGATGTACTTTGCATGGCTTCCAATATACACACATATAAATACAAACACAAAAAGCATTATGCTTCCATTGCAACACAAGAAAATCACAACACTTTATGAAATGCATCACCCTTTGATCAAAATGAAGGATCTAATACTAAGTGTTGAAAATTAAAGTAAACTAGTGTAGCAATAACATCAACTTCATATACAAATTTTAGTGTTCATGTATGAGCCAATATATAAATGAAATGAAGAATGCATAAAAAATTAGTAAACCATAATAAATTAGCACATGACACTATATGTATATGAAGAAACCCTATGAGAATAAACTCCACCATCAAACAAATGTTCAAGTATGTATTAACCTTGTGAAATAATGCTACATAATCAACACACTTCTCTCTTCAATCTAATAGCGCTTTGGTAGCACCTATGAACCTATATTAGCATGATGAAACTAATATCTTATGCCTCCAATATATAGAACAATTAGAGAGAAAAAATTAAAAATGGTTTCCCAAAATAATATTACCAAACCATGGTATCATGAAAAAAACCATACACCATTTGAAGAGTGTCTTTCATGAATAGTAAATCCCAATGAATGACTTCACATGGGAATAATCAATGTATCCATAAATAGAGAACATAAATCTAAAGGCATCTTTAACCAATAATTCTTTGATGGATCACATCTACAAGTATAGTGATCCATTATGGGGATCACAACTCATGTGAGGCTCATCCACCATAATGAAGATCCTCCACACCTTTTTCTAGAAGCTAGAATTGGGAAAGTACAAAAAATAAGTTCAAATAAATTTTTAACTATCACCATAGTGATCCACCTTCTTCATGAATACCAGTACAACTAATATTTCAAATCAGAAAGGAAAAATAATAATAAAATAATATCTCTCAACAACATGGGTGAATAAGGACCCATGTCCCAAAATTGTTGAAGACACAATATTAGCACATTAGGATTGTAATTACATATCATATTTTCTAATAATATTTTCTCAAATTCAAAGAATAAATTCCTTATAATCATGAATTTATCAATTGATGAGGATTTGAAGCTTGATTCTCTAGGTGATTCTAATTTTATTATCTTTATAAGTTAACTCTTCAAAACATTAGTAGGAATGACCATGTTACTCTCTTTATAATATGTTAGAGATGTCTTTTATATAAACTCTTGAATGTCAATCATAACATCCATACTAGAATCGCCAATATTTGTAATTCTATCATTGGTTTCTTTCATTAATTTAATTTTTTATTTAGCTACTCCCTACCATTCAATAATAACTCACAATATGAACATTCCATAATACTGCCAACCACTAAAATTTTAGTAATAACATTTATGATTTATTTTATGATTAGAAAGTTCAATTCCATATTCAATAGTTCTAAATTAAAAATTTCTTGTAGCTACATCATTCAATTCATGTCATCTTAAATTTTATGATGTGATGAAAAAATTGATCAATTGACTTGAGCCCTTCTGCAAGTAAATTTTAATCTAAGTTTGAATGGGCTTAGCTACACATTTCACCTCACCTATTATGGGCACCCCTTTATCAAATATTATAGTGTGAGGCTAATTTGGAACAATAGAAGTGTAATGTCCCATTTTGGGATTGCCCTAAATCTTTCCCACAATTTAAGCATGATATGTTGTAATCTAGTAATTTCTAATTTGATTAATATATCAGATTTGCAGATTGCTTCATCTTCTAATAGACATTGATATACTTTATTCCTTTATTTGATGCCTGAGTGAAATATTCTTCTGAAGCTGATAGATTATTTTCTCCTTCGGAAATCTCTCTTCTTTTATACCCCATGATGGATGCAAAGGGACATGACTATTCAACCTGTTTGTCCCTTGGTAAGGGACACGTCCCCTTTAGCCTAATCACTATTTTTTTGTTTGTTATTTTTAATTGTTTTACCAAAGGGAATTGTTGCCTTCTAAAATCGCTTCCTTTTTTTTGTTTTTTTTGTCTTTTTCTATATTTTTCTTTTCTGTTTTTTTTGTCTTATATTATTCTTTTGTTTTATTCACTCCTTGTTGCATAATATATAATATTTGTAAATCTAATTCTTGGTGAACATGGCAGGGCATGATAGTCCGCCCTTCTCGAGATTGCTTGTCCTCAAGCAATTTTAAATTTTGGTGATCAAAGATCTTGGCTCCTTTCCAAGTGGCATCCTCTTCGAGTAGTTCCTTCCATTTAACCAAATATTTAGGAATAGTCTTGTTCCTTAATCTCTTCTCTCACATGTTAAGAATTATTTTAGGTTCCAAAATCAGCTTACCTTCATCATCCAATGGGGGTAACTATGTATAGGGAGTCACATGTTTTTCTAGTACTTTTTTGAGACAAGAGACATGAAATAAATTATGAATCTTTCTATTAGCTGGTAGTTCCAATTCATAGGCTACCTCTCCTATCATTCTCAAAATTTTATATGGTCTATAGAATTAGTGTTTGAGTTTCTCAACTCCACTAACCTTAATTGATGATTGCTTGTATGGTTGTATTCATAGGAAAATCAAATCTCCAACTTCAAATGTCCTCTTAATTTTGTATCAGTCGACATACATATTTTTTTGGTTTTGTGCATGGTGTATATTGTCCTTAGAGTGCATTCATAATGTCCATGTTTTGTTGCACAAAGTCCTTGGCTCCTGGCACATGAATTTCTTGAAGGATCAAACTTTCAAATAAGGTTGCCTTGTATCCATACAAGGATTTGAAGGGGCTCATTCCTATTGTCATGAGATGGGTGGTGTTGTAACAATACTCTCCAAGATGTAACCACTTGATCCATGCATTCTATTGTCTTGTGGCATAGTTTCTTAAATATTCTTCCACCCATTTGTTTACAATATTTGTTTGTCCATCCTTTTGGGGATGATATCTTGTACTTGGTTTGAGTTCGGTCCCTAGTAGGTGGAAGAGTTCTTACCAAAATAGGCTAAGGAATCAGTTGTCTCTATTACTGACAATGTATTTGGGGAGACCATGCAACCTAAAACTTTATTTGAAGAAATTAGCTACTTGAGGAGATCTATAATCAATGGAAATTTCCATGAAATGTGCATATTTGGTAAGGTGATCTACCACTACATATATGTAATCTTTTCCTTGCACTTTTAGAAGTATAGTTATGAAGTCCATAGAAATACTCTCCCATTTTTTTTATTAGGAATGGGAAAAATTTGTAGGAGTCCTACTGGATGGGTTTGATCTATTTTGTTCCTTTAACACATTAGGCATTCTTGAACATGTTTGAGGACATGTTTCTTAAGGCCTTTCCATGATAATTTTTCCCTTACTTGCTTATAAGTTTTGTAGTATCCTTGGTGGTTTGCTAAAGGAGTGTCATGGTATTCTTTAATGATATTCTCCTTCATTTTGGAGCTTGGTACAAGGAATGCCCTATTTTTGTATACGATAAGTTCTTCCACTACCTTGTATTCTTCATTTTGTATATTCCCTTCTAGGATATCATTGACTTGTG